>LJIJ01000019.1:0-557622 GCA_001718145.1 Orchesella cincta | reverse complement strand
CCAACAGGTCGGCCTTTACCCCATTCACGGGAAGGAAGTTAGCTTTACCTGCAGCGAGCGACAGCAAGCAACGCAATCCTACCCTGCAACAGCAGCCCCCCAGTCTACCAAGGAGTTTACAGTACGGAGGTGGGATCGGGTTGGGGAGCTCCAGTCAACTAATTTCTTCTTCACAGCAATATCCCACAACACTCCTTAGTTCACAAGGTCAGCAGCATCATACTAAGTGCTTAACTACAAGGTGTTATTACTCAACAACAGAACCCAGGCCTGGGCGTGGGAGTAGTTGGAGCATTGAGCCCTGCACAAGCACATATGTATCAGCAGCAAATGGCTCTTCAACATCAGCAGCAACATATGAAAAAGACAAGTCGAAGAGCTCACTTATCGACTGGGACTGGAGATGTTCGACGTGATGGAGGAGCATCCACAGTCCTAATTGGAGGTCAAGGCTTGGCCATAGGTGCTCTTACTCCGGCAGTAGTCACTAGTTTAGGAACGTTTATTGGTGGCAATACTACCGTCTTAGGAACTTCACTCCTCCAACAGCCCTTAGCAGGTAATCTTTTACTAATTGGATTTTCAGGGTTACTTCCATTCGCAACTGCATGCATTGTCATATTCATATCATTCTCATGACCAGTGACACCATTGGGTACTCCAATAGGGACTCCAGTAGGAACACCGAGGAGTGGAAGGGACCCGGGTGGAGATTCTTCTGATACCATGAGTGAAACCGACTCACAAAAGTCATTACGAATGAGACGAAAGCTTCCATGCCTCCCACCAGACCAAGAAGCTGCCCCTTTGCCTTCTACAAAGAAACGAGAGAGACACAGGTCTCAGGAGTTCAGGTGGGTTTTCATCATCAACTAAATTTTTTTTGGAGAGGAGCAGAGAAATTTACGGAGGGTTATTCATTGTAGATCCCTGTCTCCCATGCGTTTGTCATCGATGGAGGGTACGGTTCCAGGTAGGTCTTATCCTTTATCGAGTTTGAGTCTCTCCAGACCAAGTGCCAGTGAAAGTAATTTAAGGAAATTGACAATGGGGGCATCCGATCCTATTCCACGGCCTGGATCAGCGCTCGGCTGTTTACAAGGTATGATGCGTGTGCTTTCCCCTTATG
Organism: Orchesella cincta; assembly: GCA_001718145.1. Taxonomy (NCBI): domain Eukaryota; kingdom Metazoa; phylum Arthropoda; class Collembola; order Entomobryomorpha; family Orchesellidae; genus Orchesella; species Orchesella cincta. The sequence continues at coordinate 556,493 of LJIJ01000019.1, read as the reverse complement.
TGACTTTTTGTGTTCATGAACGAACTTTCTCTCAATGTAATTTAAACGATGCTGATTTTTTGACGGAAGAAAATTGAGTTAAACGTGAATAAATAACCATGAGTTAGACATGAGCTGATTTACATTGCATTTCAATGAAGAACTAAACTTGCAGTTAGATTCTGTTTAGAGGGAGAGCACTTGAGCTGCTGATTCTGAGTTGCTTACAGTACAATATGAGAAAGTCAAACCCATGTAGCAACAGTTATTTTGTGTCGCTATTATATTTTTACTATGTTTGTGAATCGTTGTTCATCCTCTTTAAATTAGTTTTATTCTAATAAGAAAGTTCGCATCGGTTAAATTACTTTGATGAAAATTCGTAATTCCAATAATATCTATATGTGTATATTCGGGTACTGTCAGTTAATCCTACACCTTACAATCGATAAATGGTGCCTTTGTTTCATACAGTCCTTTCGCTCCTTGTTACGTATACGAATCCTTCGAATAATTTTTAACTTCACCGATAGTGTACTGCTTTTCCCAATAGTGGTAGTCCGTTTAAAATCTAATTAACAATCTGCCTTCAATATCTTTTGGGATAGGAATAATTCTGTTGGCAGAGATTTCTTCTGTTGCTTTGTTACAAATACTTTTAATCCAATGTTCAACTTATTGCATGTCGTTTCGGTAAATATGCAGTACATCGTCACTTGAGTAGACTCATATTTTTTTCGGCTTTAGCAAGTTATTATCGGTGATCAATATATTTTAGAATTAACAAACTTTGGGCGGATTTTTATTAAAATATTGTGAAATAAAGCAAGAGTTTCGTATACGTACATAGAATTACCGAAAGGACTGTGTAAGACGGCTTCACTATTTATCGATTCTGAGCTCGGTGTTAACTGAAAGTTCACGATTCCGCCTTTCGCATCTGAATCGGTGTTGCTTGAACAAAGATCACTGCTTCCTTTGCAGCCTCCAGTGTAATAAGTAGTGTGGGTGGTAAACAAGACTCAATCTACCCACTCGGGGGCAACATATTACAATCTTCGCCTGCGTTCGCTGGTATGAATCTTCGGACAACGACCTCGGGGCTGACCTCCGATCTAACAACTACCACATCTGTATTATCTGGCTTATATCCCAGTTATAAACAGTCACAGGATAGTTGGTCTTCGAATCTAGCTGAGCTTGCAGCTGCTCTTCCGCCTGATTTGAGACATCTACTTAATAAAGGTTCCACAGGGATCTCGGATCATGAGTTGAGTGGGTTGAGCGGTTTGTCAGGTCTGACTTCCAGCCTAGGAGACACTAGTTTGAATGTAGGCTCTCATTTACCTTCATATATGAGAACATTAAGAGAGCAGTTGCAAGAAGAGAGGCGACAGTTGTTGTCGGAAGAAAGACGACGACTGGAGGCGTTACGAGAAAGGGACCGGGAGTTGGGAGCTAGACTAGATGCAGTAACGAGTCGCGCAGGGAGCGAAGCCCTGAGGTCAAGGTATTAGAAATTTTGCCAAACTAATTACATTTTATCTAATCAAGTCGGAACAAGCGGCACAGGCACACACTCACAGCACATGGCACGCACAGACTTGTGTTGGTGGAGGAGACCATATAGGGGCTAAAAAACATTGCTGAGATTGAATTATGATGATGTGGTGGGTTGGTGAATGCAGAGCGGACCTATCTAGGAATGGGGCAATGTCGAGATCAGCAGGGGCCAGTCCACATCTCAATCGGAAACTCAAGGGGCACCGGCGTCAGTTATCTGATCCTAAACTTTCCCTTCCCTTCTCGCCCATACAGGAAGACGGGGACAGTGAGCTACAGGATTTCGATCGAGTATGAGCTCCTCCTGTGTTTGTCTTTGTGTCTGTCTGTGCCCTATTTTTATTTTGTCTTTTCCACGTCCCCCTTTTGCTTTTGCTTTGTCAATGTTGCTAATGGCTTCTTTCTGTTTGTCAATTTCCCGCAGGTCTCGGCCGGCTTATTGAGACCCCCGTACAAGTCATATGAGTATGAGTCCCTTGAAGACAGTGCCCTTTTGCAACGTCCGGCCACGGCTCATCAAGTTGGAGGTGACTGGGATCATTCACAATCGTATTTGGCATCTTCCTGGGCTGCAGCTGGTGGAGCCCTCCGAGAAACAGCGATCACAAGCATGGGTGGTGTTCACGAGGATGATGAAATCAGAAATCGCATGTCCTCGCGAATGATGGGTCGTCGAAGCAGTGATGGCGAAGCATGGTCGAATGCAGGTGCAGTAACACGTTCCCCATCATCCTCCCGTGAGAAAAGACACATAGCACGTAAACATCGAAAGTCGCGCTCATGGCATCCTTCTCCTTACGTCAGTGAGGAGGAGGATGAGGAAGAAGAAGACAGTCTGAGTAGAGAGGAGAAAAAGGCAAGAATCAAAGCAGAAATAGCCAGGCGACGCCAACAAATTCAAGAACGAGCAGGTTTTCACAGAGAAATAATTGGTGGCTCGCAACTACGAGATGGTGCCACAGAGCACGAGCGACACAGTGTGCTAAAGTCTGTAGATCAACTGCTTCGTGATCAATACGGCCGATACGAGTCATCATCGTCGGGAATTTACGGACGGGCTTCATCATCGATTTACCACAGCTCAAACCCAGGAGGCTATGTCAGCAGCAGTCGTCCCACCGTTCATCATCATCATCACCATCATCATCAAGCAGCCCATCATCTTGCTGGGAGAATGACACCCAGTGGGCATATTATCAGCCCAAGTGCCAGTGAAGAAGATCGTAGTATTGAGAGAATTGCGTCTACGTTTCGTAGTGATCATGACTATGCTAGCATGTTGTATGACAGACTTGGAGAAATGTCTCCATTGGCAACTGACAGTGAGAGCATGGGGAGTGAGTTGGGGGCACCAGCTGCTATGCCCTTATTACCTGACATGCCGACAAGGTCTCGGAGATTATTGGAAGACTTGGGCTCAGCACCCATAGGACTAAACGAAGGAGGTCGTGGTGGGTCTAGCTCTGCGCAATCACTTAAAGGCAAGTACGGTGTCTCAAGTCAAGGGCTCAATCTCCCATTTCGCACTGTGATGTGACAATAAGTGAAAGGCATGTGTACTATCAACCACTCTGTTCAGTGGTGTAATGTTCTATTATCATTCTATTTTTATCTCTCTGTATCTCTATCATTTAGTCACTATTACTGTTGCACGGCTACCACATCTTATTCTTATGATTGTCATTTTACTACTGTTTACTACTATCTACTTACTACTAACTAATACTTTTCGTACCACTAATAACGTTACCACTGCTCTCTCAGCTACTTACAATTTTTATTCCTGTAAATGTTACGTGGTATCCTATTCTCTATTCCCCCTACTATATATTCGTTCTATCACTTGTTATCGCAATCGTGGTGATGCACTGTGTAAGTGTAACCATTCCAATCACTAATATCTCTTCTTTTTTAAGTTCTCTATAGCAGATTCGAATTATAACATGTTACTTACTCGTTCGTTGAACAAATGTGAGCGACCTATCAATTCTCTTCTGTTTTATATTGCTTTTAACCCCACTCTTAACATTTTGGTTTCCTTCAACGGACAGAACCTAATTGGAAAGGAATCTCTGACTTTTGCAAAATCATACTGTTATGCTTACAAATGGAATATCAGTACTGAATTATTAACCACTTACACTATTTTCATCCCAACTCGCAAAAGTATTGTTTGTTCATTATAAACAACTCTCATTTCTGTCAGAGCAGCTGCATTTTTTAACAAGAAACTGACGTTTGTTTTGACGGTTCCTTAATATTCGTTTCGGTTGAAATACGCTGTGCATAAATTTATTTAGCTCTTTCTAGCATATCAATCCAACTGCAAAACAATCAATTTACTTACAACAATCAAAGCTATCAAATACCTGAGTTAGTTATTGTTAGCACCATTCACAAAAACCTATTTGAAAATTCCGATCAACTTATGATATTACTACGTATGTATATATCATTCAGCCCAGTGTTTACCTTTCTATTTCCATCATCGTCTTGTCATCACCTACTTTCCGGTTTACGATTCACTCTTTGTGACAAGCGGAAATGAAATTTGGAATGCCGTTTCAAATTGAAAGATTCGACAATGAAATTGTTTCGCTGTAGCGATGATTCTTTAATAAGAACCAAATAGGTCTCACTTTACCCTGGACAATTCAATCGAGAAGAAACTGAGTTTTATGTATAACATCCGTTGATGGCACGTAATTGAATATAACAGGAGAGGAAATTAAAGTTAACAATTATTAATGTGGTTCCTGTATACATAGATTAAGCATACATATGAAGACTTATACCGTGGAGAATTTACTGAAATATCACGTAATGTTAGATACTTTCATGGTGAGTAAGAAAAAAGGCACAATGGATTTACATACACACCTATTTTCTTAGCGATGATGTCAGGAAACATGCGACACTAAAGGTATATAGTAGACCGTAGAAAGGTTAGAATCATAAAATTTATTATATCTTCAAACTTTGCTCGTCTGTAACTATGGAAATTTCGAATTGGGAGCATCCTTGACTCTTTATTACTTATTACAAAATTAAACAACTTTTATAAATGTTCTCATTCCGTGAAAAGCCTGTTTGCAATTAACACTTCGTGTTTTATGATTGCGTTCCCTGAGGGAACTATGAAGAGAATTGAGTACAGTCAGGGAGGGAACGGAAACTGAAACACTACAATTCATTACTGAGTAGATCTGTTCTGCAGGATTTGTTAGCAAACTATTGTACAAAACAGTAAAATTGAGTATTGACTTCAATTCAAAAGGCCAAATGACTTTTTACAAGGAATCAGTGCATATCCATAAACATTTCTAAAAAAAGATAGGCATGAAACAAGGACAATTATTTTTTAAATACTTCTTGCCAGAAGCAATATTATTAACTAGAAGGAAATGGTGTACTTAATTTGTATCCCAGAAATAAAACCGTTTTCATAACTACCATTTGAGTTTATATTACCAGTTCATCAAAAACTATGTACATTCCACAGGTTTATATAAGACAGCCAGCTATTCGTTATAGACTTGACTCCTGAGTGTGGCTGTGGTGGGAGGCCCATTGGTTGGTTTAAAAATAATTGAAAATCAAAGAGAATCTTTTAAAGGCTCTAGCCTTGTTTACCACCAATCAAAGGGCACCTATCTAAGGCTCAAAGGAAGTAAAGTTCATAACGAATAGTCAGACAACTGTGTTGTGTAAGCCAACGAAGTGTACATAGTTTTTGTCAGTTCATAAACAGGTCATGACGTTAAGGTTTCGCCAACTCTCTTACAAATGGGTATCATCAATCATCATCGAATACTTTAGTCAATATTTAGTTGTAAATGGATGTACTACTGGATAGATAAAAACGTAACGCTAGATACGTATGTATGTATCAATCATAGTAATTCACTATAGTTTACTAAGAGTATTACACTCAATTTAGATTTCTGATTGGTAGAAAAATGAAATTTGATCAAGGCTGGAGTGTAGCATAAGAAATGTTATGAACGCAATTGCAAGTGCTCGTTGTGCTTAGAAACTAGGATGCGAATAACCCGTCGTACAATCACGTCATTGTCACATCATTTTGCGGTAACTATTTTATAAAATGGTTTTCTTTGATTGAATAGTATTGAACTCGGGCTAGCCCTATGTAGTTATACACACCTTAACTTACTTAACTCATCTACTGACCCTTTCTATGTGTGACGTAATAAGCCAGTAACTGTGTGCCAGTGTATCTGCTAACTAGACAGTAAAGAGAACCTAACTTTCTCTTATTCCTTCCAAAGCCTCTAAACCTTATTTGATGGCCTGTTTTTAGTAACCAAATACTTACACTATATATTGCGAATGGATAAAAAAATAAATGACTTGAACAATGTTCCATTATTCCGTGGATAAAACATGTTTTGTAATGTGAATCCACTATATAGTGTTTCTCTCTAATCTGTTGCAAGCACACAGCTATATATTGTACGTAAACATACCAGCTGCAAAAGTTCTTCCTTCTCACTCACCATGATTTTGCTCTCTACTGCCAATGGAACATGCTATGATGACTTCCAACCAAAAAAGTATCATGAATAAGTTTGCGTCACTTGATAACTTAGCTGTATGTATAGTAATTCTCCCTAATGCTCTGTTAGCAACCATGTTGACTGTATAACTTTATCGTTATTTTATCGTTTACTGTCGTATGGATGGATGTTCGATGTTTCCCAATTCTTTTAATTACAATTTAATATCTTAAATGTTGTAATGTAGTTGAAATATATTTTCTTGTTGTTGTAGTTGTACGTATACTGTCAGCAGTCGGCTGATGCTCAGCTATTATTACATTAGTTAATTTGAATGTCTGTACGTAACTATCTCATAGTATCGTTGAAATGTGAAAATTGTACTGGTATGTAAATACTTATTATCGTGTGGCTGCTACTGCACCATCCTGTCTTGTAAATGTGGAAAGCAACAATTCGTTCATGTACTCATGATTTCTAATTGCTAGCCCCGAAAATGTTTTATTGCCGTACTTAATCGTGATATAATATGCAAGTCGTGCAAGTTCAACTTTCTCGTACAATATTAATATATATGCACTTAAGTACATTACTGACAATTTAACAATGGATTGATTACCCTCAATATTTACCACCAGTGAACTGATCGTGAGATACATTCCGTAATAGAGATTGAGCTTAACTTACGTTATACTTCATGAGTACATGCATTAAACTGCAATGAATTGCATTGATTATCTTAATAATGACTATGGTATTATAAACAATGATTTAAGTAGTAGAATTGTAGTTTCAAGTTTCAGGTTTAAAATGAAACGTAAATTGCGATGAATGTTTGTTCTCCCCTTTCTTGTCATGCATTTTAGTTTCAGCGGAATGATAACATTTCCGTTACCATACCGACATTAATATACAATGAAGTTACAAGGCGCAAAAATAAGCGTCTGTGTGTGTATGCAACATGCACAATCGTTGTTTGAGTGCATGTTTTCCTTTTTAAACTGCCAGAACATTTAAAGATCCTTTGAATTATAATCATGGCACTAATTATGTGCGTACAAACACCGGTTGAAATACATACAAATTACTGCTAAGAATAACTTTATAAAATTAGAAGCCGTTGAATGCGAAATGGAACTTGATTATATTTGAGGCAGGATAAAATACGTGACGATTATTACAATATTGTGATTAGTAGGTAAGATTTCCTTTAAAGTTTTAAGTCAGAAAGGAGAACGTGGAAATTTCAATTTCATGACATGCAATCCCAATAAAAACAGCTACACAATTTCTTCACAATGTTTCAGCTTTTTAAATTCTTGACAAGCTTATATTTTCCAATAATATTTCATAACTAATATAAAATAGTGTGTTGTTTTATATCAATTAATATTTTACACAAAATGGGAAAAGATATAACCACCATTTATTAATAATGTGAACAACAGGATCGTGTGCCTTAATTAATCAATTGTTGTGATTTTTGTAATTATGTTCATGCAACACAAAGTACACGAAAAAGTGTGTACTTTTCATATGTACGCATTCCGCAAACACAAAAATGTTCAATTGAAATTTCCACGTTTTTTCTTTATTCATTAGAAATCTGTTATTGGTATAATAGCCACGTTCATTGAACACACGTACAAATTCAGAATCATTACTGTAAATTAACATGTGGAATGTATCCTCCAAGGTTCTTCCAGCTATTTTGTTAGCAAGTATTTGCTTCCATGCCTTAAAGTAAAACTTAGGCAGTCATCGTCAGGCATCATTTAAATAAGAACAGTAAAAAGGGACATTAATATCTGAATTACACACACACAACTTTCGCGAAATTGAAGAATTTTTCAAACATTTGAATGACTAGAAAGCGTTAGCCATACTTAAATGGAATGACGATGTTCTATTTAATTCAACTCTGGCGCACAACATTTCCTTCGTTGATTTTACGTCATATTAAAGCCATCAATTCGCAATTGTTGGTAAATTTGTGAGAAACTCAGAAAGGAAACTAAAATTGTCAACAAACATGATTAGTTTCCATGAGTAAGCCATTCATAAATGAGAGATTTCAGTCAATAATTATCCCAAAATAAGTTCTGATTGGTGGGCGCGTAAATATTCATCGCAAACACGATTGAATTACATAATGCATGATTCGTGCCATCAAAGTTAGTTATCCTCAAGTCAGTAAAATAATGGCAAGCAAATACTAACTCAGTAAATATATTTGTCATGCACATTCAAGCTAATGTCTACTAAATACTAAATGCATACACATAACGTTACATCCAAACAAGTTAAGGGGAAAATAAGACATACTCGTATTATTATTTGACAGTATTTACAAATAACATTATTTAGGGTTAAAATAGAATTGATTTCATAAGCTTATCACATGTGCTTTATACTTAGAATTTCAGTAAGCAACAATGGAAACTACATTGTCTTTTGAGGCGCAAACCACACGGCGGAATGTGTATTCCAAAATTTGCTATCGAATGTTAAAAACCTGGAGCTAGTGTCTTCTGTTTTGCAATAATTTGTCCAGGGAAAACGATAATATTATTCCTTTACGTGACCGTAGTTACAATATGGGCTATTTCATAATTTTAAATTTCATTGTGTAGTTACTTACACCTGCGCACGATATTCTAAATGACATTGGCTCAAAGTATTGAAAACTATTCTACGGACTTTAACGCAAGTCATTGGTAATAAATCATAAGTAAGGGAGTTGATTAGACGTCAATGGGCGCTGAGAAAAATGAAAGAATTAAAATCCAGAAGGCTCCACAAATTAGGCTTACTCATCCAGATAGCATTTTAGCACACGCATAATATGTATTACATCATGTGAAATCTAGAAATAGTCAGTCATAGTGGATAAGTGTAGTTATTAGATATATAACGAAACAGCTATGTGAATAGCAAAATCTAAAATTTGGGTAAAACACCATTAGAATTTTTATTTAAATGGTGGTGAATGTTGAATTGCATTTAACTGTAAGGGGCGACTGTCATTTCATCCGTACTATTACTTATGTGTGTAACCTAGGTTTAATTATGATAATATGGATGGTGTTGAAGAACTATATTACACTAAAGTCATAAAAGACACTAGGGCAAGAATATAAAATATAATAATGTAATACAAACTATTAAAGAAGCTTTAAATTTTTACTGCTGAAATTATCTTGTTCTTAAATCAACAAATTTAGATATTTTTCAAGAGAACAAGCTAAATCAAATAATTACAACCACTCTTGAAACTTAATTTTTTAAGAAACTACATTACATAAATACGAAAAAGGTAATTTCTTCCAATTTTTTTCAAAAGGAAGCTCTATTTACTGTCTCTGACATTCATTTTAAACACAAACAAACAAATCATAAACGAAAAAGGTCAAACGGTATTTGCAAATAATTTTATTTAAGCGGTGACTTATTTGGTAGCGATGAAAACCAATGGAATTTTCGCCCTTCAAATGATTCAATTATCTGCGGTTTAAAGTTTGCCGAGGAAATACAGCGGCAATTTATACGTATTAGACCTAAGTCTGACGCTGGTTTAGTCAATGAAAAAATTACCATTTAATTATAATTGTGGATGATGCGAACATTTGTAATGCGGGATTTGTTAGTTTTCATTGGTACAAATAATCACTACGGAAACCGCTACTTTCAGCCAAGTAAATGATGATACGTCTATTTGCAATCGATTGGAAAAGTCTTCCCACTAGTTTGAAAATGTCTTACTAAAGCCATTGCAATAATAGAATCAGGAAAATACGATGATGCATTCACACAAAATAAGCTTGCAATGATGGAGTTTCGCATACTAATTTTTCCATCTCAGGATTCACAGCTGGTAGTGAATAATTTTAGTAGTATTCATATTAGATATTATAACATTATGTGTCACAATCACAATACAATGCTTTCACTTCAAATATAGAAGCATAGGGACATACTGTTTACATAGGGATTATTAAAAGTACTCACTAGCCAACACCTGAGCCCGAGCGCATAATTTCAAACTTACTGTGTGTTTACCGTAGTCAAATAATAAAGCTAGTAAACGTCTTTAAATGCAATTTCTATGCTTATAGTATGAGTATTCTGGGCTGCCATTGTTGCCGATATTCAGGTTGCAAGAGTTGTAATCTGCCGACCAACGCCTTGTTAAAGTTTAGAGAGCGAAGCGAGTGCAGGAGTTGTGTACTACACTTAGAAACAGTATTTGTTTACAGCAATAACTAGATTTCAATTCCACTACAAGGTTTTCAAATAACTAAAATTATCAGTAAATTATCGGTCTTGATTTTTCTATTACCCTATTCAACAAGGCCCTCTTTCGCTTTCTAGATTTACTATTTGGGGCCAGATACTAACAATGTCACAACAATCCTTCTATTTATACCCGTGTTTACACTGTCTTTGGCATTTTTAACACAAATATACGGACTAACTATTGTCATACTATCAAACCAATTATTTTTTTGGCGTCATTAATGTAACTAACGTGCACCACCTTTTATCGACATCTAACCTTTCGTACTCATGGGCACAGTTATTTTCCCATTTTGGTAGCTGTTTTTTTACAGCCCACCTTTGGTGGGGTTTTGCATAAATGTCACAATTATACCTCAAAACAGTGAGCACTAACTGACGGCTTTAACAATTTTTTGAAGTACATGAACGATGCAAAACTATCTACCTCTACTCTCTTTGGAACTGGGAATTGTTGAGGTTTAAGATTTGAGGTGATTAAATAAGATGTAGTTGCTTAGCGATCGTGTTTACTGAGAGTTGCAATGAAAAATGAACTTTTCCCCATCCCCTGTCTGTATTTGATGATTAAAAAGCTTATGTAAAAGCAGAAGTAGAAGAAAAGGTAGTAGTTCCAGCTATGAACGGATAACGAAACTTCTTAAAGAAAGCTGAATCGTATTGATATGATATTTACAAAAAAACTGAATAATATCCCTAAAGATATTAAAAAGTAACATATACTAGTTTATAAATCATTATTATGATTACTTATTGATCCGAAGCTACTAGTACTACTACTGCGCTAAAATATTGTTGCTACCGTTAATATTTGCTACTTCAAATAATATGCTATTACAGCTACCTTTCTAGACTAAGACTAATTTCGATGATTATTATAGAACAATGCCACCGCCAAAAATATTGTTGTTGAAGATGATGATGATGATGATGATTTAAGAAATAAGACGATTGTATCTTTTCGTTAGCATGAACTGAAAAACAAATTACTTTTAATCTAAAAAATGAGTGTTGATAAGTTGAGGTTAAATACATCTAGATATATATTCATTGATCACTGAATAATACTAATTAGAATGAACAAAACTGCAAAATATGGTTCTCTCTCTATATATACAATATATATACACATATATATCTATGGTTGTTATGGTTACTACTACTACTATTATATTTATTGATGCATATACAACTTATTATCTGTAATAACTCTCATTGTTATCGTTGTGGGTCTATATAAATATGCTGATAATATTCTTCATAAATAGAATATTACTGAATACAAAATATCATAGTGACGAAAGAAAAAAAGTTAAGGTGTTTGCATGTCAATATAAATATAAATATATTATATATATACACATCATATGTCGTTACATGACTTCTGGCATATAAAGACCTGATATTTCATTTTTCAAAAAAAAAACAGTCATGATTATTAAAGAGGGATTCCCAATTGAATGAATTCGGCCATTGTATTTGTGATCTAATTTGTGTTTTTGATTACTCATTATATTCACGACTCACAACAACAAAACAGCTTGCATCGTTCAGTCCAAATTTTCATGACAGTTTATCTCACTTTTGTGCAATATTCCACTCCTGACTTTACGTTATTTCAGACCTTAATTTTTATTTTTATTAGCATTTTCCAACTTGATTTAAAAACATTTCAAAGTCAACCTAAATATTTGACCCAGAAGGAATGAGAAATCGCAATAAAGTAGGTCATTGCTGCAGGCGGTTTTCATAAAGGTGAAATTTAATTTTCTTAGAAATCTATCAAGTCGCTAGGATTTTACGAAACTGAGAAACCTGACACTGTAGGACGTTAGCACAAGTAATTTTAGGCTATACAGTGGAGAAAGTATTTATCCTACATCAAGAATTTACATTGTCATATAACTTTTGTACTTTACATACATATCTATTTTGAGACTTGTCATTCCGTATTATTAGCCTCATTTAAGTACACCACCTTTCACTACTGGGGAGCATGATGTTTATTCATTTCTGAACGGTTGGAGGAGCATACATACTTAAACAACTCAGAAGATTAGATATTGTTTAATTCTCTCTTCTTTCCATCTTTTTCCATTTCTCTTCCTTCTCCAATCGCCAGTTTGTTCTTGAACTTCCAAAGTGAACACTTTATTTGATCTTGATGTTTTCCACACTTTGTCTTCTCTTTCTTTCTCTTTCTCATGTTATACTCTCTCTCTCTCTCTCTCCGTCTCTCTCTCTCTCTCTCTCTGTCTCTCTATTTGTGAACCAGAACATGACAAGATTTCTTGGAACCTTTTGATGTTTCTTGTACCAAAACGAGCATCATACTGTCTCAATGTGTGTGCTTCCGGTGCTGTTGCTTTCAGTGCTTTCTAGGTGTGAGTAGAAAGAAAGCTTTTGTAGATTGCGGTTTGCTTGGAGAGACTCTGAAGTTTATGATTATAGGTAGGACAGATAAAAATGCCTCAGCAGATGTTGAGGGAAATGTCAACCGTAAACAAATGACGAGGATCAGTGGGGATGGGGACGGAAGCGTAACTGGTATCATAGGAGCTCCAGTTCAGCAGCCTCGACGAGAATCATCAATCGTTCAATGGGACTCTTCCTCTCCGGGAAGCAGCAATCCACCGAGCAGAAGGTCATCTCGGTCTAGAAGCCTTGTTCCAGCCATTTCCACTGATTCATCTGCCACTATGGAACAGCAGTCCATGTTTCAGCGGCAGCAGCAACAGCTCCAACAGCAACAACAAAAGACAACAAAGAAATCTCAAGTAAGGAAGGAAATAAAAGTAGCCTTACATGAAAGCGTACAAGTGTCTAAAGATATATAGTATGCATGCATGTATTTACCGTGGATGTGCAAAGGGCATGGCTCAAAATAAGCTAAAGATGTAGGATAAAAACGGAGAAGTCAAACGCACAAAAAAGTGACTAAAATTCTTTTGAAGACGATAGGGCCAGAAGGTGAACACTGCTATCACAACAGTTTCTGACAATTGTTTATAAGGCAAGGTGATTGCTTCATAGTTAAACAGGGCATACATGTTTACTTTTCCTGAGCGCTTGGAATATGGAATGCAAAATTTATTTAATTGGTTGATATTGACAAATTATGAATATGAATGGTTATGTCATGAGTTTTAGCTTTCAAGTCTTATGAAATGCTGAAGTTATAAAATATTCAAAGGTTTGCAAAGACATGAGTTACACGGTCATATGTATGATAAATGAAAAGGCATTTTAGAGCATGCAATTTTCACTTGCTCGTTTACATCCGCTAAAAATGTAGCAGATGCATAACCTTAGTGGGACTCGGAAAATCACTCTTTGATATCTCAAGTGTTTTAAAAACACCTGAACCACTCTACCATTAAGCAGTATTCATGATATCAAGTGTTCTTAAGTAAGCTGAAGTTGGAATGTATAATATGGATCCAAGGCATGAAATTTATGATTATTTTAAGTATATAATGCATTAATATATGGAAATGTTCACTCCCTCTATCTCTCTCAATGACTAGCACTTCCTGCTTTATATCATTGAGATTCATAAATTTGCTTGAGAGTAGTGCTTATAAACTTACAATACAAATACTACAACCGGTTGTGACGTTAAAATGTAGAATTTTGGTAACGGTTACATTCTAATGAAATATAAAGTGCGAAGTTGACATTTTAGACATTGATGAACACTTGTGAGCCCTTATTAAAGCAGTGAGCATGTATATAACATTAGTGCCCAAATGAAGATGGATCGTTATATTGAATCACCTAAAGGGAAATGTCTGTCACAATAAAAACAACGTCGATGTATAAAAGTCATGCTTCAAAGAGTCTCCATAAAAAGAATTGTGTGCAAAATTCAAATGCATAAATGTTTCCCAGTAATTTCCTGTGGAATGACTTTTTAAGTTTTGTTTTGCAGTCAGGAGAATTTTGTTGAATAAAAACGTGTTTATATTATAATTATGCGTGACATACTACAAGTTGGCACTAAATTATTACGAAAAAAATAAACCAGGCTGCTGGAAGTCAAAATTTTATAATAGAACATGTGCCTTTCTTACTTGAACGAGTTCTTACAGCTTCGAGAAACACAATATTTTCGCAACTATGCTTTTACAACAGTTGTTGAGTAAATGAGCACGCATTAGAGTGCTTGGATTTCGTATTTTCATAACCATAAAATCGTGTTCATTATTTGTTTTGCTTAAACCAACCCCTAGGGTAATATGAGGATAATTAGAACAGAAAAAACTATTTCGTTAATGCGTTTTTACTTCCTACTTTTTCGTTTCCTTACATTTGTTGCGTTTTTTTGGTAGCACACGATGGCATGCTTACGCTGTCTACGGCTGTGCTCCACATTTTTCGAGAGGGTTCAAGGAAATATCCTAAGGAAACCTACATGAGAGCGTTGAGTGAGAAGCTGGCGCATTCTTCGGGTCAATTTATGTCAAGACTGTATCCGTTACGAGAATTCAGACACTTTTTTGTTTGTATTTCACAATATGAAGTAATATTCAGTGGCGATGTCAAGTGACGCTTGTACGCTTTCAACAAAAGTGATACTTACTGTAACAACTCCAACGAATGTAAAAGGAGCTCTGGAAAAGTTTCCCAACAACACTGGATTTTGTTTGCATTCGTGCATAAATGATGTGCATTTTTGTTTAGACACAGCATCTGCCGCGTTCCAAAAAGAAATACCCATTTCCTGTAAAGAAGTACTGGCTCAGTAGGGATCCGAAAGATCGATCGGTTGGTGGCAATGGAGTTGGAATGCGAATTGTTGGTGGGAAAGAGTTAGCAGATTCTGGAGGAAAACTGGCAGCTTATGTGGCAAGAATCTTTCCCGGTGGACTCGTTGAGCATATCGGAGGAATTCATGAAGGTATGCCAATTTGCAGTAGTTTAAACCCTAAACCCAAAATGGGTTCCAAACGTGTGGAAAAGAAAAATTCCAAAATGTATAAAAATGACTTGAAAGGAGATTTTTTTTACTATTTTCCCCATTATAAATTATTTGGAAATGTCAGAAAGGAAGTCTCAGCACAGCTGAGGAAAACGGCTTCCTCTCTGAGATTTAACTTGTGCTCAAAACAAGATTTATGTTCGTTACAGAATATGAATATATTCCCATGGGTACAAGAGAAAATATGCAAATTATTTGTAAAAAGCCATCATGAGTCAATCTCCGAGGGATTTTCCCCCAATAACCCTCTGTTAGAACTTGAACACATGTACTCTTATGAATCACCTTTGATTTCGACTTTCATCGACGTCAGTCGTGTTCATGTGTCAAATCATAGTAGAAGTATAAAACATTATTGGAAATAAAACGACCTTGATGATTTTGAATTGATACAGGTGACGTTGTTGTGGAATGGGATGGCAACTCTTTAGGCAACAAAACCTTTGAAGAGGTCTCATCAATTCTGAGCGGATCCTCCACTAAAGCAGAACTTGAGGTGGTTATTCGCAGGTATGAAATGTAAATGAGATTGGAGTATGCAACAGTGCGTAAATTGATATTAGATGGAAACCAACTCACAAAACAAGAAGCTCACGTTGACTTTCTCTCTCTATAACTTATTAAATGTAGTAATTACAACGTTTTTACTGGAAAATCACTTCTACCTGGATCTGGTGACGATGATTACGGTCGAAGGCAGAGTGACTGTGGAACGGATATGGGAAGTGTGATCACAGACTCACAATCTATCGGTTTAGCTCACCAGGACACCACAGATGACAATGAAAGTGACAAAAGCCGACCTGGTGAAGGTACTTACTCTTCTTCGTGCACCTTAGCATCAGAGACTACAACTCCAGGCAAATCATCATTTCCTCAGTCGACCGCCAGCCTGACACACGCTGCTCAAGGTTTGTGGGACATCCTTTGATACTCTTTGCACTTGTACCTACGAAATATGCAATATGCTACACATAAATGCATGCATTCTATCCCGACTTTGAGCTACAACTAAGGATGATATTTTCCCTCGACTTTCCTCCAACCTTGACACATTAAACTTCATTATTCACTTGATCAACCACCTTCAACTTAAATCCTTTGTGTAACCCGTCAGCGTTTTCAATGGTAGCCAATTTTACACAATAGGACTAATAGGCCTTAGCTTTTTCCAACCTACTAATCGTGCTAAAACTCAAATCCCAGAATACTACTGACAAGTTCACGTGGTTGTCGTTTCAATTCTTCTGACCTTTTTCATATGATGCTCAAATTTTGTTTACTCATACAAAACATATTACTTAAGCTATATGAATATTAAGGAAAGAATATTTTGGCTAGCATTTATATAAACCAACGAGGAATAGTTTCATCTGTTTGCATATTGCGCTCACCCCTATAATTATTACTAATTGGCTCCTTACCTACTACTTACAAAATGTGTTAGTCTGCTTTCAACATGATCGTTGAAGCTCTCATGGTGGAGGTGTGAATTCCTGCGATTAAGTAAACGTATCGCGTTTCATTATAGTAATTGGTCACTTTCTGTTCCTCACAATGAAAACAGAGTATGGTCATGATGACAAGGTGGATGAAGTATACGACACACTTCTCGTCAAGTCACCGTCGACCTCCACAATTGCTACCAACACGTCGATAACAACGAGCTCCTTGCATCAATCTCTATTATTGACTGATGATCCAAATTCGGGCAGAGTTCTTCGGCGTCACTCTTCTCATGTGGCTGCAGAGCTGGAAAGTAGTGGTTTAAGACGACAGAGACCGTCAGTGATTTCACAAAATACAGATTTCAGTTCTTCCAGTGGTGGTGGACGCCGCTTGCTTTCACTCACTGATGCTGGGACATATGCTATAAATTCTGTTGCAGGAAACATTCAGAATTCTTCGCTAGAACTGAATCCAGTTGTCAACCGAAGAGTTTCTGTAGCTCCCAAATTTGCACGAAGTAAACGAAGTTCCCATGGACAAATCTACCTTCAGATTTGTCATGATCCAAAGGCGAGCATATTGTACGTCACCGTCCTCAAGGCAAAGTTATCAAAACCGCTGAATGAAGATGGAACAGATCAGCATGTTCCAGTTGACCCCTATGTTGTCTGCAATCTTTACCCCGAGCGAGTGCTGGAGAACCAAAGGCGAACCAGACACGTGCCCATGTGCTCCGAGCCGGAGTTTCATCAAACCATGGTGTATCCGAATGTGAGCGTAAATGAACTGAAAGAAAAGCTTTTAGAAGTATGCGTTTGGAATTACAATTCAACTGGTGACGACGAGCTGTTTGGAAAAGTAATACTTCCTCTTTCAGGTAGTTATTTCAGATATTTCCTAGACCTCTCTTTTCGATATATCCAAGTAATTTCCGACATTCACTGTCAGTAGTCAGTGGAATTCTATGGTTGATATTCAACAAAATACACTTTATTATTAAATATGGCTCAATCCGAGTCACTTGGTAGGCTAGGAACCAAAGCTTGTATTTGCTTTCCCTTTAGTCTTTTATAAATAGGGTGGGCGTTGCGTTGTGTGTAGTAGCCACGTAAGTGCACTATCAGTTTGCCCCAGACTCTGGCCTGATCATTCCAATTAAAGATGGAATGAATACAAAATCGTCGTCTCCGTCCTTTCTTGCATCTCATTCTACCTGCTTTCATTTACCTTCCTTCCCGTTCGCCGCGTTGATTATTCTTACAAAAGAAAGAAGAAAGGCGGTGCAGTGGTTTTCTCAAACAGAGCTACCCATACTTTACAGATGTCTCATATTTTTATTTCAAGACTGGGGTTATTTTCTTTGAATTGAATGGAATCCTACGGGAGCGCCAGACCACAGACGAAGTTCATAGTTATAAAACTCTGGGTGAATGGTTGACGAATAAAGATAGATATTGGTAGTAGATAGCTGAGTTCAGAAGGGAAAGGAAACAAGTGGTGGTAGGGTACATTATTGAAGTAGGAAGCGGATCAGACATCCCTTTATGTTCGGCTTCTATAATGTCTGGAAAATATTTGATTTGTTAAGTTCGTGGCATTGTATCCTTTTGCGAACATATCATATCATTAGCTCACTCTTTCATTTTCTATTTGCTCCGCTCTTTATTACAGAAGAAGGGATTTTGGATGAGCAACCCCACTCCTACCCATTGAGATTGGAAGAAAAGCCATATCGTAAAAGAAGTAGCTCAGCCTCAGCATTTACAAAATCCTCCATGTCATCCGGAAAATCCAGCATGGATCTGAGACGTGGCTCAGAACCAGCAAAGGCAGCTTGCCCCTTGTCCTCCGCATTTTCTCTAACAGGTATGTACTACACTGATCGTGGGTAATGAACACATAGCGATGTTAGAGATGCAGGTGTATTATGTAGCGTGAAGCACAAAAATGCCTTTTATCTGCCATTAATCTCTGAAAGAAACTCCCACAAAAATTTACTTTCTATTCATGGTACAATAAGTAAGCCTAAGAACATTGTGGTTATAACTTCACATAAAAATATTGTAGGAAAGATTCACTTCATATACATACAACTACAACCAACAGCAGCGATAAACTTTATGCTTAACTAAAGTGGTATTGAAAACCCGTAAATATATACCAACATACATGTGTAATATGATCAGCCGAGATGAGGTTTTCAGTATTATCATCATACAGCCGCTGTGTAACCTTCTCTTTCGCAGCTATTTATTTGATAACGACATGTAATGGAGAAAGGCATTCTTTCATGTTTGCTAATGTAGTAGTCATTTTGAAACCTCATAAGCATCAAGAGTTCTCCCAAACTCTGATCTAGAAAATCTTTTCGCTTCCCATAAGACAATGATGATAGTGGTGGTGATGACGATAGTTAATACATCCATAGTCATGATGATGATCCCTGTGGTGAGAATGATAAAAAAAACTAGAGTTCGCTGTAGAAACTACTTCCATCCTCTTAGAAGCAGGTCGGGAAGAGATATACTCCAAATAAATTGATTATATGTGACTGGTAAATGGAGAGCAGTAGTCCGAGAAATGAGTGGCATTCCATTCCAAAGGGGTTTCACGGTATTACTAGAGCCATTCATGACATTTCTTTCACAGTCAATTCATATATTCACTCCTTTGAATTAATGTTGAGAGTGGAAATGTACCCGAGGAGTGGAGCCACCTACTCAAATTATTAAATTTGAGTGGAATACCGTATATTATATTATAAGAGTGGCAGTCAGTACAATAGCTTTAGAGTATGTAATTAACATAATTTCCTTAAACTCAATAGTGGCTTTTTCAAGTAAAGTTCCAGTATGAAATAATGTTGAATGTTCAAGAAAAAAGTTGAATAGAGCAGACAGACAAACGTTTCATTTTTGGAGGGCATAGGAGGATTCAAGGAGGATCCGCAACCACTATTTAATAATGTGCACAAAAAGAGACTTCCATTCATTGGAATACTACGAATATTTTTTTAACTCTCTTCTTCTCGTCGAATGTGAAAGGAATGAGAATTCTTGGTTTCTAAGCCCTTTTGCTATTTTATTTAAACATTCACCGTAGTTTGTGTGAAAAACACATTGCACATAGAAAATCTAGTAGTCAGTGCAAACAGAGCACACACATGCAGCCAACCATTTATATAATGTTAACTAGAGATGCAAGGAGTCCGAGGCAGATAATACGAATTGAATGTGTTTTTAAGCCAAATCTGAATCTTTGTGAGAGAAAGTTATAAATATTCATTTTCCGAGTTTTGAAATGACTTTTAAAAATATTTGGTTTATCTCAGATCTGGATTAGCTCTCTACTTTTCACGCAATAGGGTTAACACGTTTTTATAGGTATGCTAAAAACACAATGATGGGGCAGGAACTAGTAGTAGTGGGGCAGTGCTGTGAAACAAGAGAAAACATGTGCTATCTTGAAGCAATAATTTGCCACAGTTTATACAGTGTCTTGGTTTGCATACGATGCATTATTCATTCTGTTTACCGTCAAAACCATGGTATCTGTCTATTATATCTATTGTTGGCACTTGGCAGGAGGGCTTCGCAAGAAAATCAAGGTGGGAAAGATGTCTATCATAACGCCAGGAACAGTATCATCAGCACCCAACTCGATCCCTACAGACTGCTATGGCACTTATTGTTCCATACTGTAATGTTAACAAAACTCAAAGAGAAAAATATTGATATCTCCCCTAAAACCAAGATATTCTTTCTGTTCCCTCTATATTTACCCTATAACATGAGTATATATACGTCGTTCTAATATAAAATACATATTTGCCATGAATACCAACTTTGAAAAGAATTTTCATCATGCACAGCAAAAAAAAAACTCATTTGATATCTATCTGTAAACACAAGTGACTCAACTCATGCGCGTTTTCCCAATAATGACTTGAGATTGGAGAAAGAAAGGACTTCAGTTCAGTTTTCCTTAACTGCTTGTCGCCGTGTCGCACCACAACCTAAAGTGACCATTTCGATCGCGGCAGAATCATGTGGAAGTGAACGTGAATACTCTGTACCATTACTTTTTATGAAATGCGAGACGATGGCCAACTTTACGAAACTACGATTCATTCATTCTTCGCATCTTCCATGGTGTTGATTAAAGGACGATTTAAGATTGCATGAATGCTATAACCCATAAAAACTGTATATTAAGAGTTTAAGATAAGGACTTAAAATGTGCATTTTGGGAATTGCACCAAGAGATATAACAACACATTTTTACAGAGACAATACCAAACTAACCATAATGTAATACGTGAAGGGACTTTGTTTGTAAAATACTTTCTTACTGTAAAGTTAACTATTCCAAAGCACACATTTTTTAAAGAGTTATTTCAGCCTAGTGTGTGTATCTAGGCAAAGCGTATTATTCACTGAGGACTATTTTTTGAAAATTAAGATACAAGATTTGAAGAGAAATATGTATCAGCTCTAAAATACTGATGTTAGGCACACACGATTTGGGATGTGAAAGTTAAGATTTTCAAATTGTGGATTTATCCGTAGCTTTATAAGAAAAAAGGACATTATGCATCCCTGTATGCTACACTTTTATTGCAAATAACAATCATCATATCAAGATGGGTTGCTACATGGGTCGTTAGGCTCACTTAAAAGTGAACGCCAAGAGTTTGGCTCGTGCGTATACTTAAATCATGAATGTGTGGTTATTACCATGAATATATTATTGTGTTATATGTAGGCTGTAAACTAAAGTAGTTTTATTTTTATTACGTCGTGTGATGGGAGAAAAGTGGACGATATTCTTTGTTCTGTGTAGTCGGTCTAACATACAATAAATAAGTAACGTGCTGCAAACAAGGATGAATCCCTGAAATATGGTAGTTAGCAAAAGGGTACCAAGTTTGACAAACAGTTTCAGTCTCAATTACCGTCAGGTAACTAATTAACGTTAAATAAGTAAATGAGTGGTATACATGAAAAGCACTTGAATAATTTACTGAGCAAATCTTGCCATGCATCTGATGAACCAAGGAGCCGAATGTAATCACACATAACTTAGGCATGTATAACTATTCATGTAAGTTTAGGGCGAATTGAGCTGTTGTTTCCTTGAAATTTTCCATCGTTGGTGGCCAAATGTGCCTGAATGCCAAAAACTGGAGGAGATTTTACGAGCGCACCTTCACAAAATTCACAAGGTTGATGCCGCCATGAACTGACTAAAAAAGAAGACAGACAGCTTGAAGTTAGCAAAGATGTAGTTATAATGGTTACTGCTGGTGTATAATGATACATAATGGTTTGATATTGAGAAAAGTGAGGACAAAATGGTTATGCATTGAAATTTTGAATGGAAATATAAATTCTGGTACGTCCTGTATCCAACAGCGAAGCTCCTTACTCTATTATTCTCTAACTGCAAACTTTTGTGCTCAATTTCTACATTTTCTACATACTTATTCCCAACTCTTATTTTTCGTTTGCATGCAGAGATGAAAAAATTTCTGCTGTGGTGGAACGTTCAGCAGTGGATATTACATTTTCATAAAGTAAGTTTACCCCTTGCCTTTCCACTTGCCTCCAGCAATGATTCCTCTCCGCTTACTTGGTTTGGTTAAAAGGAGCAGTAGTAAAAGTTTAGTTTTCCAATTCAAAGCCATTCCCTTTCCCTTTTTTCCATAGATTTTCAAGTCTCATGTACATTTATTTTCTTGTTAGGGAATACTTTCACGTTTGTCCTTTGTCTTTTTATCAACTCCTCTGGTTCCTCTGGTGTGGATTCATTCAGCCTCTCCTCAAAGTCGGTGTAGCCCACAAACTGTTTCTCCCTACAACTCTTTGAATGCAAATGATAGGTTTAAGGCTTCTCGCACATTTCTCAAAAAGTGAACTTCTGAGTAAATAACCATAGGGGAACCATTAAAATGTGCTCATATTTCCAGATTACTATCAATATTTTTATTCAAAGCTTTCTTGGAAACTCTTTTTCCAATTCTAGCTTCCAAATTACTTGTACACGTACTCAATACTAAGGTTATCTCTCAGACTTTACTCTTTCTAACTTATCTCACCAGTGATAATTTTCCGGTGGTTAAACTTTGCACACTTTGGTACTTATTAAAAAATATGTTAGCTCTGCGTAATCATTCGAAAGTGTGAACCAGTTGAAAAACGTTAAAACTTACACTTTGGTGGCAGCTTGGGCCCACCTGATCAACGCCTAACTTTCAGTATGTCTTGAAGCTGTGAAGACATACGAGCACAGTATTTAATTTCTTCATTCACTCTTTACTTTCGGCTATTCGTTCGGTATTCTATACTCGCTTTCGATGAATTATTTATTTGTATGCTAACGGGAATCCAATTCTTTGCCTTACGTCTTCGAGTTACCTATTATAATAAAATTAGTTAAGTTGCATGCACATTCTCAAAATAAGATATTTTCACCTCGTGGAATCAGGGTTTCGTCAGTGCGTTAGCTTTAGCACTTCAACCTTCCTTTGCCCATACTTTATTCTTCGCATTTGCCGTTGTTTGGACTTATCCATAAAATGTTTATTGAGTCGAGAGTCTGTTTCAATCCGCTTATGTAACAAAACCGCTCCCAAACACCGTTTAACACGCATTGATTTGAAACATGCTTTCTTCCACCAAATTACTAGTTTTCTTGTCACGTTGTCGTGTTCTTAACCCTGTCTTCCTGTTCTAAGTACATAATATCGGAACAAGTAAAACATATCATTAATTATGAGTGAATATATGTCTACATAATCACAAAATGCATTATTAAAAGTTTTGCGATTAGTTTTTCTCACTATTTACACAAGCCTCTTTCAATACCTAAGTGTACCTACCCAAACTTTTGTCAAGCCGATCAAGACTAGCTCATGTACTTTTTTACCAGAAGAACCGCTGAATTACCTGTGATTTATTCAGCAGAACTCATTTGTTGTGCGAAAAATTCGACGAAAGGTTGAAAACTTGAGATCAAGTGTATGTGCATTACCCAGGCCTATCTAGATGAAGTGCCGACAATGCCTAAAAATGGTTGCCATTTTTGTCCCAAGCTCAGAAACGCACACTTGAGTCTGATCGATCATAAACTCAATTGATTGTATACCTTTACCATTACATTGATGGCATAAAGGTTGCTAGGATAAAAGATGAAAAAAAGAAAGCTCGCAAGTTGTGTGCAGTAACATCTAGCTAATACGTTTTCTTACAGTTTAAACTGTTATTCTATAAAACAATCAAATACATAAAATGATGGAAGCATTTTGCTAGCTCTGAGAGTTTTACCGACTTACTTTATTAGCATCGTAGATTACATAATTCATCACTAGCATTCTTATAAAGAACACAAGATAATTACCGCAAATTTCTAAAATATCCTAATCAAAGAAATTATTGCAATGCACTCAACTCAATGTTTTCTAGCTCGACTCCTATATATAAAGACATTTAAGTATGCATCTGTTTGTAGGAAAGAAAATTATAATGTAAAAAGTTGATTAGAGTTAATGTTCTTGAAACCTCGAATAATGTAAGTAATACAAATGATTAAAACTTAGTATCAGCAACAGTGCAAGAATAAATAAGTACACTGTATTCTAATGATGATAACTGCACAGAATATGAAAGGTCCAAGTACAAATAGATATTCATAGAAATGAGCGAAACGAATGCCAGCATTTGTAGCAGCATATAGTTACCGTATGGGATAAAAAGTTGGCACTCACAATAAACAAGAAGTTGTTAGTCTGTCGTCTAGATTGTAGACATACTCAGTTTCAGTAGCATAATCAAAAAGCCTTTCGTCAACCTGTCTTTTCAAGAAAGTCCAATTTATTTTCCGGGTCATATAAGCATGAAATTAAATTCATTTTGAAAGGGAAAGTTTAATCTACCCTACTGGAGACAAAAAGTGTACACAAAGCAGGATAAAATAATCACTGACCAAGTTGACAGAGAAAATTATGTAAGTTGAGGACGAAACTGAATATAAAAATTCATATGAATGATACGGTTGTGCTGTAAAGCGTTGAATTTATCCCCCATGTACCTGCCGTAATTACGTGTGTCTAATTAACAAAAAAAATTATAATAAGTTGAGTACAATGTTACATATCCCAATCGTGCTAATGGTATGTAAATATTTCACAAGGTGACATTGTTAAGAGCAGGCTTGCTACAGTGTTAAATCTGCTTCGACACACCGAGCGGGGAGCAATCTAGCACGCTGAGCGTGCTTGCAGCATAACTATACACTGCATTGAGGTCCTTTGTAAAAAATTAATCTAAAATATCCTTGAGTTAATTTGTTCCCAGGTGGATATTCTGTATAATAAAGAAGTTGTTACTAAGATATCCATTCTTAAAATACAATCACATCCGTGTTCTTTAATGACATTGCCAAAGATTTTTGTTTACACTATTAAAATATGTTCCCAATTTAATTCGAAGGGCTCATTTTTGTCCCGTTAAAAACTTAATCTACGCTAGCCGTTAACGTTTTACGAGGAACAAAAAATACGGTTGTGCCTCATGTAGCACACCTTAGAATGTGTTATTCATTGTATTGTATGTTGTTTAAAATTAAAGTAGTTTTGGTGTTTTAATAAGTATATGTACAGCTAAGCAAATTGTCTCTCATATTTGAACTTCCTTTTTTACTCTAGGTCACATAACTACAATGACATTATATATATTATGAATGCACAATGGATACATTTGTACATTAATGTATGCTGCTAATGTGTGATAATAAAATTTAAGGGAGAAGAAGCCCTTGATGTGGAGTAATAAAAATGTTTACCGAAAATGTCTACCTATGCTTTACTGCACCCATTTCATCTAACATATTCATGTAAGTATATAAAAAGTCACGGGGCAATATGAAAATCAATGCCATTCATGTACACAGAAACCGTCGTTGTTCTTCCATATGCTCTTCTTTGAATTGCTTTCGAGTTTTTGCAGTTTTGAACTCATTGCATCTATCCCTGACACATTTTACTGGTCCAACGCAATTCAATTGTAAGCATTACGAAAAATATATGCTATTCTCGTCCTTCGCACGAGTAACAGGCAACGTTTTTACTAGAGCGTACAAATGCAGCTGAGGCTCTCACCTGGAAATGCTTCTCAAGGTAAGTTCTGAAAATCGACCTCGTTATATCACCATTTCATTTTATAAATGTTGTTGTTATAACACAAATGGTTCAAATCATAGCTTTTTCACTGTGACTTTTCCATCTTTTTACTCTGGATTTGAATGCTCAGCTGTACATCAGGCTCTGACAAACTTTTAGCTGTGTTGAGCGTTGGGTACGGTTTACATATACTTGAACCAAAATATTCTGACTGTGAGGATGACGTCTTTAGTTTTCGAAGAGAAGGATACATGTTATATTTCCACTTTTGTTTCCACCACAAGACGTTCCCTAGTGATAATCAACTTTAGTGTCAAAGTTAACCGCAAGTATTACCCAGATTGCTTTTTATGTCCACAGTTCTAGTTTGTCTTTGTTTGCATAATTAAATGAAATAATTTGTCTATTATTTGATTATATCCTCACTTGTCAGAAAGGGATGTGAGCTCTGCAAAGTGTGTTGAGAATCTCTAATTTTTGCATCTTGCTCAGATCCTGTCCAGTTTAACGTAGCTTGGCATAACAATTTTATTTGTTTTGGCATGCCCTTGAATAATTAGAAAAGTCCTAAAACATTAGGTTGTAGCTGAAAGCCCTCGTTTTCACTGAAGTTCATGACAACGGAATCCCTTCATGAGCTTCCGATGATGCTAATAGTCGTGGTGAAGATAACAAAGAGTGCATTTAATTTGAAAGGAACATGTATGAAAGTTAATTCTCTCTGGACACGCCGTCCTATGAGGAATTTAATGAGACATCGTTTCACAGTTGAGCCTGCCCATTGCCACCACGACGGCAGGGCTAATGAGAAATTCGACATGGCATTTAGTTTATTGTTTTCCTCTTTCGTAAAGTGCTTCAAATTGCAATCCGTTGTTTTACTGTTCGTCGCTCGTCCACAGTCTTGGATGTTATCGCTAATTGTTACTCTCTCTCTCTCTCTAACTATATCTTTCTGGAACAAAATTGTCTCTACACATATTATGGATTGCCTTTATAGCTGATTCAGCCTGCATTAATACTTCATCGGAGGGTTTCATCTCAGCCAGGAGGGAGTCAGTTTCTTGGCGACAGGGTTTCTCTCACGACTTACTGCTTTAGATGAAGTTTCATCAGTCTTAATAGCCGTGTAAAGCAAATAACAAGCACAAATAGGGATACCGAGTTGTTGTCATGAACTTTGAACTCGTCTTTTTGGCTTCCACGTTGACTCAATTGCATTAGTTTTTTCTAAGGTATAATATTATTGTAATGCTGAAGTCGGAGTGCCTTATGTACCCAATGTCAAGAAACACAGAAATTTTCAAGCCCTTCAACCCGACTTTGTTTAGAAAGGATTTCAACAAATGGAAGTACCGACGCTAAAACATTGATTTAAATGTATTTGAACGGATAATGCACATTTAGAATGTACACAAGAATGCTGTAATAAAGATCAAACCGACTCGTATTTACTTTTCAGTCAGGTTTGCTCTAAAAACCAAAGTATGTAACAAGCTTGTCAAGTAGACGCAATGTGGATTTTTATCATTTATCTGTAATGTGGTTTTTACTACCTTTTCAAGTAGCAGGGTATACGTAAAGCATAATATGTGCAGTATGGGGCATTGTAAGATGTTAAATTTTGCAATTCCAACCCATATTACAAGTGGAGATGCACAGTCAGCAGTTTTATTGCGACTTTTTACTACCATCAAGAACCGGAACATGGAAATGGAACGCAGAAATGAAAACGAAACGGGGATAAAGGCCGACGTTTTGCGTAATCGTCTTGTAACTGCTTCGTTACTTTTTTGTTCTCAAGTCAGTAAATATCATCATTGTGTGCTTTTCCGTGGTTGTGAATCCTTTATATTTCAACATTTTATCTAGCTCAGCATACTTATCAACTCCATCGCTGTATCCAACCCATATGGCCAAGATTTAATTTCGGCCACGTGAACACACTTTGGCTACATGTGTGCGAAACAGAACCGCGTGTATGTATGAAATTCTTGATGATTGTTGGGCACTGAAAGCTTACATGAGGATTCCATTTACAAAGGTCACTAATGAGAGTCAAAGATGTCAGTATCCCAGAGCAGTATCTACACTTGATGGTAGAAAGCGGTAGAACTGGGAGCAAGGGAAGCCTTCCTAATGAAAGTTAATGTCAACCGTTAAAGGTGTAATAATTAAAGTGGAAGAATTTTCCCTCAACAGAAACGGCTAAATGTCTAGGGTTACGTGTGTGACTGTGAGAAAGTGTAATTAAACTCATGCGATTCTCAGGAGTGTATTGAACTCAAAATGTGAACGGGGTTACAACAGATGCTCAGCCATATTGGTGTGTAAATGCGCTGTCCGCATAAGGTTTCCACTCAAGGACAAACCCATCTTACTTTCACCTGCCTCCTTTCTTCGGAGTGAATTGAATGAACAAATAATTAATAATGGAAAAGTAGCTTCTGATGTTACTCTGAGGTTAAGATCATAATACATGTGTCGTGGATAGGTAGCATTCACCTGAAAACAAATGGCTGGATCCAGTAGGTAATCAATTTACTTTTTGAGAGAATGAAGTCTTGCAAGCGTTTTCGCAGGTACATAGCTTAGCTTACTTACACAAAGGGAGAAGGGACTTCCTGGAAAAACTGGGTGGGATTGAGTGCACTGCTGCATTTGTTCTTATTGCTAGTTCTGTGGAAAGGAAAAAATAAAGCTTCGTGTAACCTTATCTGATACAAATATGAATATGAAAGTGAAACAATATAGTAAATAATATAGTCATTAAATAGATAAAAGTCGTTGTACTACATATCACATTTTGTAGTTTATTATAAAATTTCCAAATTTACATTCATTAAGTTGTGAATTAAAATAATGCAACTTCGTGCAAGTATGTATTGCTACATATTACATAGTATCCAGCTTTTAAATCTAACTATAGGTAAGTTCCAAGCTGAATATGTGCAATGTTGCAAATTAGCTTTTGTTAAAGTCACAAGGTAATGTTGTTTTTGTAAAAAAAACAGTCAGTAGTTTCACAACCAGTTCTCCAGAAAATTTCCAATTGCACTCCTTGACTTACGAGCAATTAAGGATTTAAAAAAGTGTCATTTGTATTTCTCATTTAGTCAACATTTCCATGCAATCCAGCTATATCAATTGTAAACAGTACCCACTGATTTTTTAAGCATTATAAAGAAAATTCGTAAGTGATGTTTTTAAATATAAGAAGATAAACTGTCGCATGGACAATACAACACGAGGCTAGATCCACAGTCGATGGCCCAACATTTCATGACAGAACGTCGTGTCCGTGTTGCTTTCATTGGATACACAACTTTTATCTCATCACAGTGTGGGAAGAATGACAGCCAGGATCTAGTGGTGCAAGATAAGATAGGGGAGCAGTGGTAGGAATACAGAATATTATCAGAAATCTCCTGGGGAGCACATGATGAGAAATATTGAATTTCATTTTCTCTGCGACCTACATAACACTATGGATGTATTAAATCACTAGCACATAATAGACCACAGTTGTACACTTTCTCATTGGTTCCTTGGCAATGCATAGATCGCTTAAGTACACTTGTCATCATGAAAGTCCAATTTCATCGCCACAACTTGAATATTTTTAACACTGATCTACTGTCTCTTGCAATTTGTCAGTATGTTCTCATTTTTGTAGGAGGCAAACGAAAGAACTTGATATTTTCAGGGGATTAAGAATGCGTTGCAGAGGGAATGAAATGTAAGCAAACATTTGCCATAGATTTGTACAGGCTTGTTCATTTCTCAACCTTTCATTTACTTTTCCCATCCCTGCGTTCACATTTTGATCACAATGGTTAATGATGGCCCACGCTCAAGACGGAATCCCAAAAATAAATTTTCCCAAGTTCACGTGAAACCTGGATTTTGAGCCTTACAACAGAATATGGTGTAAGGCAATACATTATTTTTACACGACCCATTCTATTTGTTGGGATTATTGTGATGGCAGCCTCCATCCACTCATGTTTTTTAATCTTTTCTCAAGCTCGCCCGTGCTTTCACTCCCATGTCCACATGAAGGAAGCGTCGACGAAAATAAATGAAGAGTATTATTGGATAGAAGAAAAGTTGTTTGGGGAAATTAATTGGAAGCTGGCGGTTGGATGACACCTCCATGAGACGGTTGCAATATGATACATTTTGAAACGGTTTATTGGAGAAACTTATTGAGGTTTTCTGTTTGTTTATTGCCTATATACCACATAATACACGGGATTTCATTCTAAAATACAGGGGTTTTGTATGCTCAACTCGAATCGCATAATAATCCTCGCAACAGTAGTAATCGTTCGTCGTCTCCGTTGTCGGCGTTGCTCATATGAGTAATCACAATGCCAGTTGACTATAAACTCCTTTCCTTCTCCACCTACACGATTATACGACAATATTACGTTCACATCAAAGAAATATAGGGATGGGGAAAGTGAACATATTATACTGTAAAAGGATGGGAAGTATGTCCTATTTTTTGGAAAGATGGGGGGATTGAGAGCCGTACAAGTACCTGGTTGGAAAGTGTTGAGCATAAGACAACACCTGAAACTTAATGTAACCAACTTGTTAGTCAACTGGATTTCGGTGTGTACAGTGCCAGTAAACCACAGCTGAATGTTTGCGAATTCTACTGAGAGCGCTACATTCCGTAATAGCCTGTTTGCCTGCACCAATGGTCGCTTTAATATCATCATAACATCAACAATTTTGCAATGTCTTTACCTCCTGCTAGGACCCCTGTAATGGTAATCACATTAGCTGCTTATATTGGCATAAAGCAAAGGGTTTGTGGTTGGTGTGTGATGCATGTGTGCTCATCATGACTACATAAGCTGAGTTGACGGGTTCTGCTCGTATGATAATGATGATCGAAGGGGACTGTGCCTGGATACTTAATAAAACTGAGAAATGCAGCTCCCAATAAAGATTTTCACTCTTTCATACCACTCAACTTGGTGGAAACTCTTGAATGAATGTCATGTACTCCTGGCTTTCTGCCAGTTTCATGATATTATTTGATGTTTTACACGACGACAAAGCGCTCCAAACATTTATTGCAGTAACTGCTGCTTTGGCAACATTTTTTTTACATTTTAGATTACAACATTATATCCTTACTGCCATCCCATACCCAGCCTCATTTTACAGTTTCATGAAAAGCACTTGAGGGACTAAACGAGGGAACCTTCGTGCGATCATAATATATTGTGGAGGCAACACGCGGCTAGTATAGTTGCACAATGTCGCTCTCGTCCCTTTCTTTCGGGAAGAAATCTTTGAGATGGAATTGAATGGCATCACAATGTTCATGATAATATAGGATTTAGGAGAGGACACACACGCTCAGGTGATGCGCTTCCAACTTTTATTGCATGTAACGGACTTAAGAAAGGATCAGGAGGACAGCTTCTCTTCCGAGTAATACAAGAGTGTGTAGCTCTAAGTCTGAATTTGGTATAGTATTTAGTGTAAATATAGATGTATTGTGGAAAAGCTTATAAAAACATCATCAACACAAACCACCTGGTCCCGGACCCTAGTTCCTTGGAAGCTGTCAGGTTTTATCTCCGATTCCCATTTCTAAAATCAACCTGCTGCCCCTTCTTTCTCAACGACACTCCTGTCTCAAACTCCATTGTTGCTCAGTTCTCTAGACAAATTTAATTCTTTTTTTGGAACAACCAACGAACACTGAATGGGCTTTATCAAAACATTGAGTTGCAGCTATCGAAATGTTGGTTGGAGGTTAAAAAAGTTCGCATATTGCATTGCCCACCTAGTAGGTAATCGTCTCAATTTCAAAGCCAACGATTTGTCATGTTGAACTAAGTATTGCAAATGCTTCCAACCCATTCCCTTACATTAAACATGCGACATTACGAGCTTCATACTAATTTGAGAATTTACCTATGAATGCAGTTAATATGCAAAGCAGATGTGCTTTATTAAACCTGAATTATTCTGAACGTGATGCTGACAGGCCCAGGCGCCAGAAGCTAACAATATGTAACTTTGTGTATTATTAGGAGTATTACGTTTTATGCAATGCTACGGTTAAAACTAAAGCGCACATTCGAAGAGAAATGATGAATTGTAATAAATAAAATGTAACCCGATTGACGATACACGTGTAGCAGACATGTGCCCTTTAAAGTTGATATTACAAACATGATATGTTTTTAAATGGTGTTTACATATGCATGTAATATATTTATGTGCAAACAGAGCATGGTGCATCTCGTATCTTCCAAAAAGTTTTAATTCAACTATTTGAGTACTGCTTTTAAAGAAGGATGCTCTATACTCATACACTTATCGGTGAATCAACTCATTTATGTTATGCATCTTCTACTTTGCCTACATGTTATTTTGAACTGACAAACGAAACGGAGAAGTTGATAATGTCTACACAATCTCATCTGCTTGACAAAAAATGCAGGCTGAACTCAAACCATGGAATTCTTCAAAGATTCCTTCACACGCTCATACTGGTCAATTGCCAATGAACGGACAAACATGAGTAAAAATCTGGCAGCCACATCCTCATCCTAGCTATAAACCCTTCATATTTATGAATGCAATGAATGCATGCATCTGCATGATGGGTTTGGTTCTGTGTAATAGATATGTAATGCATTCCCTCTAAAAATACAGTCGTATGTATATTATTCCCTCGTGGTGACCTTGAAGAGTGTTGTTCTCATATTAAGCAAGTATTATTGGGTATCATTCGGCATTTTAAACTTGAAGTGAACTTGATTAACTTTTTAATACATTATGTAAGAACATTCAAAGTAGTTACGTAATGCTCAGGACGACTCAGCAATCTTCGTTTCTTAAAAAATAAGATTTCCAAATCGGTAGCTCTTGAGTTTCATATATATTTCGTTTGTGTTTACAGTTTTCTTTAAATTCGTCTCCGTATTATCATTATAAACATGCTGGTACATCCTCTCTATCGCTGAGTAAGTCTAAACTGACGAGATAAAAAAGGAAACTGTTCTCCAAGGATTGTGCAACATAGCGCGAGTATCAGCAAGTTATCTGTGAAGTGCATTAATTCTGTGAGTCAGTCAAAGTTGCATTGCTGGCAACGTTGGATAGCTGAAAGTATGAGTAATGAGCCTGAATCATGAGAACTGTACGTTGGAATGATAGTCATAATATGGACTTCTGATCTTTGATGTAAAGGACACAACAATTTTGGACTTCGTGTATTATAAGTGTACTTAATAACATCAGAGTGGAGTTTGTTCTGTTATTAAGTGATTATTATTTAATACTGTAGCAAAGTTTGTGATTCAAAGGTTCTAGGTTTCTTGATCAATCGAATTAGCTAGAATTAGTTAATTTATATAGAATTAGAATTAGATCGAATTAGGTTGAAGTTGCATGTTACAACGTTATACACCTTATCAAGGAGGTGTTCAGAAGTACATCATGACAAATTTCACGTCTGCTGTAGAACGAGAAGGATTGGATTCAAATGGCAATGACGGCCAAAATGGACGCAACCTGCGATCGTAAGTACAAATACGTTGATGTTGTTTTAAATTTGCTTCTTGGAAGCCACTATTCTTCTTCGGCAACTTTTTTAGCATTTCATATGCATACAAAAATATACGCCGTTAAGAAACGTGTTGCTATTTTGGAAACAAAATACACTCTTTCTAATGATGGCAGCAATAGCAATAAAAAGTCGTTTTAGACCTTCAAAGAAACAACGTTTTTATTTTTTTACTACTCTACATGCGAATAAAATGCAAATTATAATACAACTTATGGTTCCCAATATTGGCTCGTGTCTTCTCAGAATGCTGATAAAATTGCACGCAAATATCATCATTTATTTTAAATGAAGCAAAAACTTAAATGAATAAAAAAAACTTCAGTTCCTAAAATCAGAGTATCGCGAATGGCATATGAGCTGTGAGCTGAATGCATTATGAAATCCGACCCAATTCTGTATTCAGCTCAGGTCACCCTTCAAGGGAAAAATGTACATGTTTAGGGAAAACAGTATGTTCATCGCCATACTGGCCTTCTTCAACAGACTCAATCACGTAAAATACTTGTTTTTGTTGGCGGTGGTTGTTTCGAAGAAAGTTTTTTAACTCTCTTAGATTGCAGTATCAACATAGTTCAATATTATGATCCTTTAATTGCCTCTCAAGTTTTCCCGAGCTAAAAAAGTAAATGGTTGGAAAAAGAAGTCAAGTAGCAAAACGGGGGGCTAGCTGACGCCGACGGACCGTATACTTTTTTGTAGCTTAAAACGCAGAGGAATAAAACCCGTATAACGCAGAGTCATATACGTAGCTGTATTAACTGGGGTCGGTAGTACTGAGATTACTAGCGTAGGTATGATTTAGCGTGTAAAACAACACATAAATACTCATTTTCAGCCAAAGTAGGCAACTTCATTATTTAGCATTTGCAGTAACCTTCAAGCCGATTTGGCTGAGAAATGGGGCACTTGAGGTGCAGTATCGGTGTGCCAAACGTGGTACAAATTGGTCAAAGTATGTGGTCACAGAATGGAAACCGACAGATGGACAGACGGACAACGTAGTTAAGCCATTACTTGATGAATACATCCAACAAAGCGTCCAAAGTTTTCAACATGCCAGTTTACCTATCGGAGTAGCAACCAATTCGATATTGCAA
Organism: Orchesella cincta; assembly: GCA_001718145.1. Classification (NCBI taxonomy): domain Eukaryota; kingdom Metazoa; phylum Arthropoda; class Collembola; order Entomobryomorpha; family Orchesellidae; genus Orchesella; species Orchesella cincta. The sequence continues at coordinate 521,827 of LJIJ01000019.1, read as the reverse complement.
GAAGCGAGCTAACGCGTCCTTTTTAAGTAATACTCGTATCAGTTGGGCATATATGATAGGGTGGATATGGGATTGTGGATTGCTAACTTATTGTTAGTTGTACTTATGTAACCATCCATCTGTAGTACCTACCCGATTTTGGGCTTCCAGTGTTTGTTTTCACAATTTCTATTCTAACACCACAAACAAAATGTATCTGAGGAAAGCTGGTTTAGTTACAGGAAAAAAGTTTTTCAAACCGTGTGTTACCATTCGAGGGAAACGTGTGTTATGTTTGAGAAAGTAGACTGGCAGAGAGAACTATTATAGTTTACAACTGTCATTTATAAAGGGTGATGTTTATACACCGAGTGAGCTAGACAACGTAACCATAAGGTATTCTCTAAACAGATGCTTTCTCTTTTATGAGTATCCAGTATGTAAAGGTCATAGTCGTAAAGTATGTCTATTTCACTAACGTTACATTATACATTATGGCATATATAAATGTCGTGAATGAGACCGTGTGGCGATATTTTAGTGCTTATTACATATGTGTATTGTATGAATGAGCATTTTTGTATAGTGGGAAGCCATGGATGATCCCGGGCACTAAGGGAAAGCAATACTGATAAGCAGGATAACATAACAATTTCCTTATATCTATTTTTGTTTGGTTTTAAACAGAAGTTTGAGGAAAAGCCGGAAAGTTTTTGGAGTTGAGTTCGCACCTCTGGACATACCGTGGGAAAGGAGAATGCAAACACTAGCTGTCACCTCCTGGATTGCAACATTTTTCCTCATGGGTCCAGTTAGCCTTGTATTTCTTATTTATCTCCTGCTCTACACGCGCTTTTGGTTCATCTCCCTCCTCTACCTAACTTGGTTTATCTACGACTTGGATCAATGTAACAAAGGGGGTCGAAGGTAAACGCGGACGTATATATTAGATGTTTCAAGCAATCTTTCTCTATTTTTCTAACGGCTAACCAAACCAAACTGGATTTTATTTCGGGCACATGATCACATATTATGTTGTAAATATAATGTAGCTATCTAGCTCGTCTTTTACTTGTAAATAATACATGCAAGCAGTACCCAGCCGCTCTCCATTGTTAATGTTTACTTCTCATCTGTTTTTATCAACAGTGCTCCAAATGTTATATGTTTTATTGGCACTTTACTCTCAACTTTCCATACGTGTCTCTCATACAAATCCAATTTAATCCATTTACAAAGATTTTTCAACACTAAACGCCCTGATGTGCCTTCTTCGAAAGGAGCACTGGAAAACAAATGTTGGGAGGGAGTGTGAGTGCTTCTCCGAAAAATCTGCGTTGTTGCTAAGTATTTTTGTCGTTGTTTCGCCTTTCAACGTTTATTCGTTTTATCAATCGTAACGTAAGTATGTTGGTACGGCATGGTTGAAAGGAGCTTTAAAAGATCCGTCAGTCCCCTCTCAGATGCCTGCATGTCAGTGCCTTTCGGGGAAAGTTATGTCACTGTCAATCTTTTTCTGGATTATGCACTTCTCTTATTTTCTAAGATTCGATATATTCCAACCTCCGCTTGAGGCTTCAACAATTTAAGCCAACTTTTTCCATCACGGTAGGGATTCTACAACAATAACCGTAACTTAGTTCGGACATTAAGCTATTGATATGAGGAAGACAGGGAAGAAAATAGATCATTTATAATGTAAGACTTTCGTTTTCCCAAATTTGAAACTACACAAAATAGCTTTCACAAAAAGGAGCTGGATAGAGCGAGTTCGGTTTTTAACTAACCAGAGAGACCAACAAAGTTTTTGATAGTTTCATCTGCTGTTGACTTTATTTACAGTTTGGAAAATTGCTTCCAGCTGTACAGCAATGGGGTTCAGCTCCACAACGTAAATTATTTCATGAGGTAGGAAGTTTAGTGTGTGATAATTTTATGAATATGCATTCACTCTTATTCTTAGTTGGCAATGGGTGAGACATTGGAAGTTGTGGAAGCGATACTGTGCCTATTTTCCAATTCGCCTCGTGAAAACGGATGAGTTGGATCCGAAACGGAACTACTTGTTTGGTTGTCATCCACATGGAATCTTGTGCAGTGGTGCATTTGGAAACTTCGCTACCGAAGGCAATGACGTTAAAAATGTGTTTCCAGGAATAATACCACACTTGTTGACTCTTGAAGGCCATTATCTCTTCCCGTTCTATCGAGAATACCTCATGTGCTCAGGCAATATACCAAAAAGCAAAATAACATTAATAATTAATGCCTTTACTTTCCCCATTTTAGTCTGTCCACTGTCTTTACTCTCTCCAGACCAGATGCGTTTATAGAAAGATGAATGGCAAAATCTTGAAAAAATTTATGGGGAAATGTCGCCACTCATATCTGATCATTATGGTGCTTCCAGGTTCTTGTTCTGCATCCAAAAGCAGTATAAATTATTTATTAAGCCGTCCTGAGGGTGGTCATGCATGTGTCGTTGTTGTTGGTGGATCCCCAGAGAGCCTTGATTCCCATCCCGGATCATACATTGTGCAGCTTACAAAGAGGAAAGGTTTTATTAAAATCGCCCTACGCCATGGGTATGTCATGCCATGATTTTTATGAATTTTTATACACAAACCCATAAACCACAGTTTACTCTACGTATTCGTGCTGCACATTTTAACGCCGGTGCATGTGAAACCACCAGCATACAAAAGAACTGTATTGTTATAAGCAGCAGCTTTCACTTTTGCTATTCGTGATTTCACAGAGTTACAAGCAGACAGACAAACAAAGTCAGAAGGAAAAATGTTCACAGGTTAATAAGTCAACAGGTTTCAAATGTTTACTTTTTTATCGTTTTTTCTCCTATTTTTATGCCAACAGTGCTTCACTCGTTCCAATTTTTTCATTTGGTGAGACTGACATTTATGACCAAGTGGCAAATCCTGAAGGCTCTCTCTTGAGAAGAATACAAAACAAATTACAAACAGTTCTTGGTCTTGCACCTTGTTTCTTTAAGGGAAGGGGTATCTTCCAGTATACCTGGGGTCTTGTCCCTCAGCGTCGCCCCATTACTACTGTTGGTAAGTAAGTGCTTAGTATATTGAAAAAATTCGTTGAGTTGGCTGAGCGAGCGTGACTCTCGATACTTTTTCGTGTTTTTGTTCTGCTATCCATTTTCTTCAGTGGAGGTTCCGCCCTGAAATTGGAATCTAAATCATTTACGATCAATTGCTTTTACATTGGCTCTTTCTGCACAAGTGTATATCCAATATGCACATTATATGGAAAGATGTGGAGATAAGGATGTACTCACAAAATGAATGGTTTTTCTATCGATTGCAGTTGGTTCACCTATACACTTGGACAAAGTAGAGAACCCAACCCAAGAGGAAATTGATGTCATCCATAAAAAATACGTTGATTCGCTTATCCAACTCTTTTATACACATCGGGAAAAGTATGCTGATCCCACGGCGGAACTAACTGTTCTTTAAATGTGGAAGTGTAACGTATGCAATCGTGCATGAGCTATGATATATATATTTCTAGCTTTTTTGCTTTCTGTGTTTGGTGAGCAGAAAAGTTTAAATTGAATATCGTGAGAATTGTAGACTGATTGATTCATAGCAACTGACTTTATAGATGATCCTCTGAAACTACATAAAAATTTTGATAAATGAACCTTTCTCGGGAGTATATTTGAAGCCCTTAAGCTTTCTTTACGTAACAATATTTGTAACAATCTGACTCGACGTGTTAAAATTTATGTAATAGTCAATATTCATTGAATAAATTGGATCATATTTATGCCAAATTCATAAAATATTATAAAGCTAAAGACAATGCTACTCTAATTTCGATGGGGGAAAAGAAGATTTATGCCAAATAAAACTAAACATATTTTGAGCTAACAGAACGATGGAGTTGTTTGGGATAATGTTATTTAACAATTTAACTCTTCGACAGTATACAATACTTTATGCACAGCTTGCATAAATCCTATTATCATAGATACCGTAGCATCTATTATATCTTATGTAAGTTTATACCAAAATTAAAATCTTGGGATGCGGATATTTATTAAGCTGTTACATGTTTGAACAGTTTTACATCCCTACGGCTATGAGTAAGTACTCATGTAGCGTTCATGATAAACTGTTATACATCGAGATTTTCCACTTTCGCTATAATCATCATCAGGTTCATGACAACATAACGAAATCCCCGATATGTGTCTTGAGAAAAAGTGAATGACAGCTGAAACAAAAGGCACGAAACCAATTACGGATAGACAAAGATGCTATCAACAGCATTTTAAGAGTGGTGCATTGTGAAGCCCACAAATTTTTGTGGATGTATAGGAAATGAAGTCGCCAATGGTGAATGGTGTCAAAGAGTCAATGAATAACGAAAAAGTCAAACATCAACCACTTGCGGGCTATCAGGTTTCGGAAAGCAACCAAACCATGCATAAACCGTCTCCGGTATACCATTACATTCTGGGGATATAAGGAGAAGGGGCAAATTGATTTAACTGCTTTCTCTCCCGAGAATGCTGGATGCTGTCACTATTGTTTTCATCAAAGAGACCGTCTTCATTCTCGTTTGGTCCTACCCAACAGTAGTGCCAGTGGTAAATGGTGGGAATAACCCAGGAAATATTATATTGTTGTAGGATATCCCAAACTTTGCAATTTTCTACCAAAAACTTTATCCCTCACATTTGCAAGTGGCTTGAATTAGGAGAAAGGGCTCTACATGGATGAGACGGAGTAAAATGGAGCTCCTAGAAATGGCTCGGCATGTTTTGTTTATGGCAATAAAGTTACCAAATGCTTGAGAGTCAGTCTATCAACAAGAAGAGAAGGCTATCAAAATATCCTTGCCATTCCTCCCATTCCTAAAAAAACGAGTGCCTACTTACCTAAAAGAACGAAATCGATGTGTGAAACAGTCTTTTCATTCATTCTTTCTCGCAAATAAGTACATACGTACATAGATACATAAAAAGCATTATATACATTCGCACACATGTTTGTACACACATGAGACTTTCTTGAAAAATCTTTCATCGGCTGTAGGCAATGTTGTCTCAGTAAACGACAAAATATTCCCTTTTTGCTTTTTCTAGAGATTTCCCTTCTGTGTATCTTCCGAAGTGGATTTTCCGTGAAAACAGAGAACAGAAATGGAAGACGAAACGAAAAAAACAAGGGAGAAATTATTACGGCCGCGGTTTCCTAAACCATGTACACGATAGGAACCTCATTGAGAATTTCTATCGTGGGAAATAATAAGAGACTTTCTTTTATGATTGCTCCATTGTTTCACCACACCAGTGGGAAGAGAATTTTGATGTTTCATACTTCGCACTCCCGTCTCCACTTTTGTAGCGCCTTGTTTTTAAATTTTGCTATCACAGTTGAAAACAGACATGAGAAGCCAGAAGCAATTTATTTGAACAATACAGGGATACTCGCTTGTTGAAACTGGAAAATATAGTTGTTAGAGAACATAATGTTATCATTGATTGAGTAGGCAAAATTAAAGACCCTCTCTCTTCTCAGAAAACTACGAAAGCTGAGTATTGAAGCATGGGGACTGCAAATGGGGCAAAATCTAAGAGATAATACCATCAAATGCACTCACCGCTTTGGTAAACAATGATTTCATGAATGAATTGTTTAACAAACGTTTTGTTTTCACATGCTCACAAATTCATGACATTGTAACTTGCATGTTCCAAGGGTGTTGTTGCTGCATTAATTTTCAAATTGAGGTTGTTGATACTAATTTTGTATTTGTTTCCCATGATCCTCTCTTTAGCAGAAGACGTTAACGAACAATGGTCAATAAATGCAGTTCTTTGTTTCTATGTTGTATTTGTGTGGCGTTTATATTTATATTTAAAGACTAGTGGCGTTTCATATAGGCTGGAAAACAAAAATATAACGGTTGTTTCCGTTCTGTTCCTTCAGTCACAGCCATGTTTCGTTTGCGAATAATACTCTGTATATATCCAATTAATATATTTCTTCGAGTGATGCGATATTTTCAGCTTGGATTTCAGATCGGCTCACTTGTTGTACGCTTTTGCAAACACGGATGTTCTCTACAAAATGTGACTGCGCTATGAAATAGATATGATGATTCCATCGCTTGTACATGGATGAAATAAGAAGAGCTGTAAAACTAGACGACACTATCAATTATACCCGGTCTCTTAAGGTGGAAGTATTGCTCTGTGATGAATGAGAACAGTTAAGTTACATGAAGCCGTGCTGTTTGGAACATCGACTGAAGTACATGCATACATGTGTGAGTGTACTTCTTCTTAGCAAATGTCTTTAGATTGTCAGAAGGCACTCCATCTTTGCTGGATCTCACAGTTCATGAAGTGCTCCTATTTTATGTTACTATTAAAAGTAATATCTACAATATTACAACCACTGAATTTCCTCTTCCGTGTAAATTCTAACTCATTGTTGGGAATGGATGGATTCAAGAAACGAATCTCTTTTACAGTAGTTGAAATGCTCTTACCTGCTAATACGAACCCCAAACGCTGTATAATACATATATGGCTAATTCACTTAAAGGTAATCCATCACTTTAGTATGTGAAAAACAGAATTTCCATGTCCTAAATCTATATCCAGTTGTTAAGCTGTTAAGACGCTTTTTTCTGGTTGAAAAGACAGTACGCCTCCGTGAATTCATATGAGATTACCCTATCAACTCACGTCCGTTTTCAATATACATGCACGGAGTAATTTTCTGTGTGTAATTGTTTTGACTTGGGATAACGGGGATAATGGCAAGTCTCCTGAAGTTTGCCCCAGTTCTTATGAAACCTGGAAAAAGTTATTCTAGAATTACCCTTTTTTATATGGAAGGCAAGGCTGCATACAATGATCAGTTTCATTGCAATATGTGGCAGCTTATATAGCAAATGTCCATAGTTTATTGCACATTTTTGTGAGTATCATAAATGTTTCACTGAACAGCTTATAATCCAGCACTAGTATCGCTTTATGCTCTACGAGAAATAGACTTACATTCCAAAACATTGCACATGATGTTACACTTCAATGGGTGCATGTTACAAAAGGCCATTGTATCACTACGTGTGAAAGTCACTTTTTTTTGCAACTGCATTTATTTCTCACGGCATTTCCTACTTCATTTGACTTTGCAGTACATTTACAATCAAGAAATTCATTCACACGGATTCACAGGTTAATAAGTCGAAACTATTCGAGAAGATTGATTGAAAGACTTGTCCGTTGCGCCCCCAGATGCGAATGGGAAGCAAATCGTACATATGTTTACGAAGATCTATCAGATTTTTATACTCTATGCTTGGAATCAGAATGCGTTGCTTTGGTTCATGCTATTTAGCATACGACGCCCGAGTTAAGTCCTTTCAGAAGTCTGAAAGCATGACACAACTTAATAACGTCAAATGTAGAAATTCTGAGATTAGCATCTTTCCCGTGAATATCAAGCCAGTATTTTTCGAACTGGTAATAAAATCTAACCATTACGTGGATATGAATATGGAGCTTCACTTCGTTTCGGAAACCCTTTTTGAGAGAAGAAATGTGGTTTACCAGAGGGCAAACTATGTATGTGTAGGCTTGTTTTGAAAGGATTAATCATGACAGCGGCAAGAACCAGGTATTACATTCAAATTTGCATAAATTAAAACATGCATGACAGCCTTCCAAATATTGTATTTAGCCTGATTCTTTTAAACAGTTAGCATGGCTACATTGCATCACTCCACATTTTATTTTAATGAGATATAAGTAGTGTGTAGGATTTCCCCACTTTTCCAGAACGTGCAGCTCGACGTGGGGATCTCCACTGCGTCCCTCTGTAGCTGTAAAGTATGTCTGTATTCCGAACCTCTTTGTACGTATACATCTTATTGAAATCCTGTAAAATGTTGATGAATGAATAAACAAACATACTTATGCATCAGTGGCTATACAATTATGACTTTTGATGATGTGCAGTAAATATACACAAGTTTCGTATGCAATATTAAACATACCCATTAAAATTAAATGGTACTATCGGAAGTGGTGCTTGCAGTCAGTGGATTCATCAGGGAATTGTATCATGAAACCGCGCTTATCATATTCTTTGTAGATATAATTATACGATAATTGGCTTCTTCAGTTAGCTCCTTATGGAATCATTTCTCTGTGGAATACACACGCGCGGTGGTAAACGCTCCTACACTTAAGTAGTCTCGTTCCAGCATTCATCAATTTACTCTTGACTTTGTTATGAAGATGTACCAAATGAGCAGGTGAAAGCGATAGAGTGGCATCAGTTGGGTTTTGAACCCTATTATTATTCAAAAGCTCACAAATTTACACGTTATTTATTTCAATTAAGTACCCATTCCTCGGACCACTTGTTTACGTTTATGTAAGTTTTGTGGCTTGGTTTTTTTTGCAAAAACAACTACGGTGTGCAGAATTTACATTCCAGCACCTCTTATTGGCACAGTACATCCTAATAATCGACATATTGAGCAAATGCACTTCTGAATTTCTAAAACCATTATGTAAAGTAGCATTCAACAAGAGGACATATGAGATCACCAAAATGTCAATATACACAGCTTACGAAATGGTAAATATTTTGAACTGCGAGTCCAACATTTTTTCAACTTAAATGCTCGTATTATCAAGTTATTTTAGGGCTAAAAGTGTAGTCGCATTATGTCCGCCTTTTTGAAGCGTCATATCGTTATATGAACATGTCAGCCAAATCAAATTTATTCCTATCTAGACGAAATTACCAATATGTTAGCTGGCCCGTTTAGTGTAACATCGCTGTCGTCTTTAGGGGGAAACTTGAAGTTTTACTATTCAGTATTATCTACGCTTACAAGGGATGTCATTTCACGAAGCTTTCATATATTATGTTACATATTAGTAGCCCGTAACTATACCTAAATACTTTTATTACACACGGTTTTAGCTTAGCTGGGTTTTGTCGAGTATAATGGTCTGACTCATAATGTTTCCAATGTACCATTTTCATGCATCAAGTTTCATAAGCTGTTTTGCTACCGTAGGCAAAAAAGAAAAAGATAATCGCCTGGTTTAGACAAGTGTATGGATATATTATATAGACATTATATATTTATGTAATATGAAATGACATTGGTATAACAAGACGATGAAATTTAATATATAACCTTAAATGAAAAATCGTGAAACAAAACGGATCTTCTGTGAACAAGCAGGTGACAGATTTGCCTTTTTAATGCAAAAAAGATGACACATATCAGAATCAAGACAGGCATATTAATACAAGCAGCTATATGTCACAAATGGAGTTTTCTAACAAAGTGAAAAAGTAAGCACAATTTTGTGCTTACTAGATTCACATGTTTCATAAGTATTTCAATGTTCTTGCTAGGCTAGACTTTTGGAAACATGCAAATTTTCAAGGTCGACAATACGCTGTACTTTATCCTAAAGAAGATCTCAATTTTAAAGAAAGAAGTTTTAAATTATCTGCATCTTACTATATGACACACTTTTATACCTAAAACTTATTTGTCCATAGTTTATGGTTTCAATTTAAAAATTATTCAGTAAAAATAAGAAGGTTCTACGTTGTCAGGTTGTAGACTTTTTCATGAAATTTCACCAGTCTGATCCATATAAACTATGCCATTTTGTTCTGCTTTCACCCATGCTTTCACTTTGAGCTAGATGCTTGTTCAAATATCTACACCACTGCGAAAAAACGTTATTTTTGACTTAGCAATGACTCGGATACTGTGACATTTCATTAAACTTTTAAAAATCTTAAAATTCCAATCAAACTTCCCTTCTAATAATAGATAGATATTTTCGTTGTAAAAATAGTCTTTTCGAAGGTCAACTGTTATGCCAGTCGGTCTTGTATTACTGCTCGAGTTAGTTTGTAATTCTGAATAATACCCTTACTAATGAAAAAACCTTGCGTTGGTGAAGAGGTAGGAGAGAAATAATGATGTGTTATGACATTTCAACTTTTGTAAATTACGAAAGACTGTCTAGAACGGAGTTAACAAGCTTGTTATCTACAATCATAGGAAATTTTCCATCCTTGAAAGAACTGATTAGCTGTATTGGTACGAACCTCTTGGAATCAGAAAACATTTGTATAACTATGTTTCACAACACATTTTTCAAGAAACCTCACAATCTACTTCACCAGCGTGTAGTGTGGGAGAAACAGGTCAAAATGTCGTCTGGTTTTGTTTGGTGACCCTGAGAAGCTTATTAATCTTAGAGCTTACTTTTTTATATAGGAGTTGTTACATATTCATCGAGAAATACATACCCTGTGACATAGGAGCTGATCAAATTGTCGAGCAATCCTACAAGACTCCACATAATTAATATAATATTAAAGGAAATTTTGACGTGCATGAGCTGCATGATTATGTTTTCATGCTTTGTTTTCGACTTGATTTCGAATACAACCCAATCCACCTCTGCTATCTCCCAAAAATAACATAATTACAGTCAGCCTGGCAAAAATATTATTGAAATACTGAAGAACTGTAAATATGAGCTCGCATTTCCAAATATCTATACCTGTATTCGAATTCGAAATAATTGACAACGACAACAGCTCAGTTCCCAAACGACTGTTATTGTTCCAGTAGCGAAAGACAAATCTAGTGGAGAATACTTACAAACTCGCAACTTGTCACGATTCCACGAATGCAAAAATGAATCCATTATGAGCTTACAGCCGTGCTGCCAAGGAGATTTACTTTCTCCTTGTGGTGCTGACTATGGTACGTTGTCCATATTAAAACTCTCAGCATTGTATGTGTAGTACTGCGATTAATAGTAATTTATCAACTCAAAATATGTTGTGCACTGTCAGATTTGTTTAAAGAATTTTAAAAACTTTCTCCGGTATTAAAATACTTTTCCGGCTGATATGTGTTGCTTAATAAAATACTTAAAAGTACTTTTTCTTAATACTTCAGCACAACCTTCCGTCCAGTAAGTTTTTCAATTGGGTTATTTAATGCTGAAAAATGGTAACATGTTCACTTAACACTAAAATTATGTCAATAAATGTGAATTGGGATGGACTCAAGCCATTCGAGAAAATAAGAACCATTAGCTTCGTGAATGCATACGTTTTGATTGCTCTGCAATTATGTGGTAGTTTTCATTAAACTGGAATTGTGTAGTTCTCTTGTAACGTGATGTTTACTTTTTATACATAGCTTTCAAATTACTGCGAACTGTTGCTCGGGAGCAAAAATAGTTTCGCCATAAATGGTTAGGATTAAAAGTAAAACTGCTTGAGGTTCCGTTTATCTCGTATGCACAAATTGTGTTCTATCTTTTTCACAGTTACAGGAAAGCAGACTATCAACTAACTAACTTTTACAACGTCTGCATTACTTAGTTTCAAAGAATCTTCCCTGGGAAAAGTTTTACTGATTGTGAATGAGCGCTTTTGATTTACAGCGAGTGCTTTTAATAATAGCTTTTAATGAACACATGGAAAGTTTCAATAATTTTCAAAATGTGTTTTTTGCTGCCGGATATCCCACCGTAAACTATATCACAGGTATCAACTAATGCGAGGTTATTAAGGTATAAGGGAAAATGCTAGTGTGCCTTTCATGTCAGATTATTTAATTGTAAGTAATCAATTGAGACGAAACGAAACAATCTCAGTTCTTTTCCCGTTTCGAGTAATTTGATTTTCGAATATTGTATCAATATAATTGAATTGTAGGAAAAAGGTCATCTCGCTTGACAGGATCTCGCATATACCGTAATTCGTATTAATTTTTGTTGCTGCTGAGTACCAGGTTTATAATTTTATTAAACCATATCCCAGAAAACGGATGAATTCATCCACGCAACAATCATATTATTTGGAACTGCTTTGACAGTGAAACCACTAAACACGAGCAGCCGATATTATTTCTGGTTTAAAGGTACTTGGAATCCGTTGATGTACTCCTTTTTATCATTGAAGAAAGATCCTGGAAGGCAATTGTATTCTAATTAAGGACAGGGTTATGAATATTGGATGATGTCAGAAATACTGAAAGTTCATTAAAAATATTTTTGGGTAGGAAGTCACAGATAATCCATTGTTAATGGAGATAGTCATAATAATTTTGTACTTCATGCCGCCACCGTGGAAGCTGTATTTCATGCAAATTCTGTCAGTTTAATATTTCATTTGAAATAAATGGGTTGGGATGACGTTCCACCTAAAAAATTCTATGGAAAGAGGAAATGGGCTCGTCAATCAGTCTCTTTCCTATGGCCGCTTACTCCAATGATTTGCTAGAACATGGTATGGAATCTCATTGAAACTTCATATTCAGCCTGAAAAGTTTTGGTAGTTTGAGTGGAGGGTGTTTAACAATCGAAACCAATGTTTATACACGTGCCTCTTGTACATATGTATGCATGTAATATGTATCCACTGAAGAGACAATGCAAGGAGAAAATGCTTGCAGAAGCAAAGTACTTTTTCGGGTACTCGTCAAATCTTTATGGTTCTTGTGAATTGGTAGATACACATGGTGTGAGTAGTAAGCTTTCCATCTTCCCTTGCCTTCGTCTGACAGACCTGCTAGAGTTCAAATGTCAAATGGCATTTTTATTGAGCTTGATGTGTCTCACTTTTTCAATTTTCACACTTGAAAGAACGTGCAAAAGAAGAAAAAGATTGGTTCAAGATTGTGTGAAACTGCAATCAATCTTACAGACATGTATTTTATCATGTGTCAACTTACTGCTAAAAGTTTACCAAAAGCAATTGGTTTTTTATTTTTTCATATCTTATGACTGTCATTTATATCAAATTTGAAAATATTACCACGCATACACGTTCTTGATTCCCATGCATAACGCAACCGTACCCGCTAGTCAACTTGATGATGAGATTCCCACAGGGAGATAAATTCGAGGAGGCTCTCCACAAAATAATTTTTTCTTTTATGTATGCAAGTCTCACAAGTTTTAATATGAAACAGTCACTTTTATTCATACTTCAAACAAGTATAAGTATATGATATTTTACACAATTTTGGTAGTTGGAACTTCTGGAAATGCTACAAAGTAATTAAAATGACATTTTCAGAATGTATATCAATAAATGTTAATCAATAATCCTAGCACCTTTCTAAACTGATTAAACTTACACTTTACCAATCCAATTGAATGTTTACGTAGAGGAATACCAAATATAATAATTTGCTTTTAATGGAACTTACATATCTTAAAACATTTAACATAGATACTACTTTTTTCAACAAAATATAAAGGTTTCGACTAGCACCTTTCAAGCTGAAAATATAGTTAAGAATAGTTTTTAGATAACAATAAAATTGTGGTCGCATACACATGATTTGTTGGCATTTTCATATTTAAAAATAGCCAGTATATACTTTTATTTATAAATTTGTATCTATTAAATGTGCATAATAATTTCATTTCATTAAAGAGACCTTACATACATAACATTTTACGTAATATAGAAATGTGCATCATGTACTTTCTCTGATTGTTGACGTAAATGCTTATAATCTAGAGCTTCTTTTTCTCCTTCAACGTCACAGACAAATTCATACAATTTCTCAGAGAAACTGTTCACAGCATTTCGACACAGCCATTAATTCGGAATGCTCAAAAATACTTAAAGAAGTACGTAGTCTAATACAACAGTACTCTGGTTTTACCCTTGGTTTAAGTAAATAATCATATATCACATATATATCATATCTCTCGTTCTCACACACGACACATTAAATATGTATATTGCCGACTGCCACTATTTGCACAATAATTACGAAACAGTTTCCGGAATTGAAATCAATGTGGGTTGATCCGGCTTAAGGACTATTTACACAACCAGTTATAATGCAAAGCGTGCAATATTAAACTATATATTTCGCAATGATATCTCGATCCAACTTTATCTTCAAGCCCTCTCCTACTACTACTACTACTACCTTATTTTCTAAATCCAATTTAAATCTCAGATGAACAAGCGGCTCTGCACTATTTCATCATACTTTAGACAACACTCAATCCGTTGTTCTTTTGGAAGCATTATCATATCATGTATATTCCAAACAACTTATAACATTATACTGCAGCTTACGAGCCAAGCATTGTGCACGAATATAGAAATTTGAAATCATCTCATATTTTGGTTCTCTTGTATACCAAAGCTACATTACATTTTATGTAGTTTTAAAAGTGATGCGATATGAATACATAAATATATACTTTCTATTGTGCATTATACTCCCACATTATCATCATGTAATTTTACAATCGTGTCATGCCACATCCATCCTGGTTCCTGAATGAATATACCCAACGTTCATCATCAATATCCTGTGGTTGAGTATGACGTAGTGATTCCCGTGAAATTCAGATGTACGAGTAGTGTCGCTTCTTGACAGTAATGTATTTCGAAAGTTTAACGGCGAGTCAAATGTTTTGGTGCTTGTATTATCTTTATTTTCTTGTATAGGACACTTAGTTCCTCTTTTACTGGAAAATTTTGTGGGAGTACACATCAGGCTAGAAGAAGCGTTGAATGTTTACTAGGCATGTATAGTGCTCTAAGGACTTACTATTTGCTCCCAGGGCATCTCCACATTCAACTATCCGATTTATTGTATACAATATATAATGGTGTACTGATAAGGAAGATAGATAGTGGGGAGAACCGTTGGATAACGTGGATTCGTTCGTTTCATCCATTCGTTGACGTCGTCCCACTTTTCTCAAAAGCGGGTTTTGAAATAAGCATCCTCATCCTCTCAGCACAAGAGCATATTATAGAAGGGAGAAGAAAAAGACGGAATGAGGTAATACTATAGTCTGAATTCAACTCATGCCAATTTATCCACAAAGAAACCACTGTGCCTGATTGAATCTGTAGAATGTCAGAGAAAAACAGACGATACAGCTAAAGCAAGCTGCTACATATACTAACTGTAACTCCATCATGTATAATCTATGTTGGTATGTACAAATGTACCAACACACCATGATGCCATCCAGCACACCACCCAGTTTCATATATTGGATAGAATTTCTTAGCCAGTCAGTCTTGTTTCTGAGCTTTTTTTTTATTGAATTCGATACGGAACATACCGTCCAAAGCATTTTATATCAAAGTATAGACATCATTATTTCTATCTGCAACGTATCTTTTTATTGTGCTCCTTTATGATACGATTTCTATAACGGAATTGCAAATGGAGGCCGTAAGCCTTCACAAAAGCGGTATAGAGGAAGAAAAACGCACAATGAATTCAGTCCACACGTCCTTTTCTTACCTCATGTTTATCCGGACCATGTTTGTTAGGAACAGGTAATGGTAATGCTGTTGCTTAAGTATGTACATGACGTTCCCCATATGGTTACGTATATTTCTGGAGCTAACGCTCCATAAATGACATATAATGATATCATGCTCTCGTAGTATTCGGTAAATGGATGAACGAACGTCTTTTTTAAAAATAAAAAGAAGGAATGAAAAAAGGACTTCAAAAGGAGTGCGGTTTCGTTTCTTTTTTCAGTTATCCTCTTCCTGTTGAAAAATCCTACCTCTTCAGCTCATACAAGTGTTCAACTTATCCCTATAAATACCTATAGCGACACAGTCGGAACCTTCACTTCCTTTCCCTTCATTTCTCCACATTTCATCCAGTTGTCACATTGTTGAGAATTTTATTTTATTTTTGCTTTGGTGAAGGCAAACACTCATATTCGGGCACATCTGTGTGTACAGACTAGGTACGATATACTTCTGTTTTTTGTAATAATGAATATACAAGCACGTGGGGGAAGGAAAAAAGAGTCGACTACTTTAGATTTCCATGAGCGCATATGAAATACACTTCACAAGAACTTGCCAGAAGTGGAAGAAACAGGGTTCGCCTTGGCATTATTATCAGGTGTACTCTTACCCACTTCTGGCAATTCAGGAGCGCATAGTACATTTCAAATTTCTCTTTTCCGTCCCAAATTAGATAGAAATAGCTGGGAGCCAGTAGTCATACTTAATAAGTGTAATGCGCTAGTCACCATGATTCAGTTTCATATTTATTTCGTTAGCCACTCCCTCCGTCTCATTTTCTAGTATAATATTACTTCGCAAAATGTATCAAGTATCAACTCGTAGCACTGGCAAGCGTTATTATTGACATCTGTTGAAAAAGTTTGAAACACTAAACTAGATCTATTATTAGAATCAGTTCAATAAACAAAGATACCTGTTAGCTGGTCAAGGATTGGTTACATGGAACAAGGATTATAGTAGCATGCTTTGAATATTTTGTCAAATACTCGTTTCTCAGAACTAAAGCAATCTAATAACCTAGTCCGAGAGATGAAAATGGAATTGGAGAGGATGTCAACCTATGAGGAGGTAACGTTCGTCAACTCGTAAATGATCGTTTACATTGAGTTCTCAAGAAAACTAGCCTAATAGCACCAGCATTATCCACCTGTGCACTGGTCCTTCTTTTGCCATCAAGATGTAAACAAAAAAAACTCACGTAAAAGGACAGTTGTTTAAAGAGACATGCATGATTTATGCAGTGGTACAATATTGAATGGGTAGTTCTTGTATGTAAACGGGTGAAAACGGAGCTACGTCTTTGTTTGCGTGGTACCCTTGAACCAGCAGCTAACGAGCATAACCTTAAAAAGGGAGCGTGGGAATGAAAAAAATCGTTCTTGAGTATATCTCAAAAACTCCTAAAAACGAGGTAGTGATACGTACATGCAATATATAGGTAAATATTTATACATAAAATATGCGCTCAACGAACAGCTAAAAGCGCTAACGAAGCCAATGGAATGCCCACATTGAACTTCAATGAAAAATCCATTAGCCTCCGTTTGCGTTTGACGTGAGCAAAAGAATCGACCAAAATTCCATGCGAGACTGAGCAGAGACACAACTTTTGGAAGTTGGGTTTCTATCGCACTTTGGAACACTTGTACTTTTCTTCAATCAAAAGTTTATAACAAAAACTTTAGCTTGCTTATGCAAATCCATAATGCTGCGTAAATATGCGTTGTTAGTTAAAAATATGCCATGCTGAGTTGAAGTTTGTAAAAAAATTGTTGCTTGCACTTGCAGTTAACATTCAAAAATTCATGTCAGAAAATTATGGAGCAATTTGCTGAAATTATGAAATAATTTGCCAAGCTCTACAGGAGAAAGTCTCAAGAAAGTGTGGCGCAACTGTCAGAAACTGTTTTAGAAGGATCTAATTGCTCTTGCCAATATGTTTCTTTGTCCTTCCAACTGGAAGAGTGTTCATTCAATATTTAATCTACATTGTTTTCAGTTGGGGGTGTTAATTTAAGCAAAAAGATTTTCACTGCTGTACAGCGTTGGTTGTAAATGTCTCAGTTTTTTGAATACACGAAACTACATGCAAGAAAACTCTTTGTGTTAATGCATTTGTCGAATAATACATCTTAAATCTGAGCCATCTAGTTAGCCTACTTTGTTCGGACATTGCTGACCTACTTGATATCATTGATGTTTGCTGGGTATGCACACACTCTATACTTTCGTTCTCACAGTTCGATGGCCGTTCAGTAGAACCATCATAGCATCATATTCGAGCTATTCTTCTTAATTTCGCACATAACATCTCATGACAGCTACCAACCGAATATTAATTACTACCCGGACCAGGAGGACACTGTACGGTTCGTTTGATCCACAAACACCAATCGCTATCTCTATCCTCAAGTATGTAGCTTAATAACGCGTTGCACCATGTGAGCTGAAAGCAAGTGATGATAATGACTAGTTTGGGAAAGTATGCTTCTAACATTCTCTAGATGTACACAGAAACCTCAATAGCTCATCGTATCGTACCCCTATGCACTAGTCCTGTTAATTCCACCCCGCTAAGTTTCGTGAATATGCATGAATGATAATGGGACGGAAGTAGCTATGGTTGTGCGATAGCATAATATGTCAAGTGAATGAGTATGAGTGATGGCGCATATTTGATTAGTCTGAAAAACCAAGTTGAGTTAGTTGGTGTAGAGGAACTTATTGTGTACCTTTCAATTTAGCAGCTTCAGCATCCCTGCTGTTTGCTTGTACTTTTGATTTCCAAAAGTTGAGTCATATGTATATTGTAATTGTAATCATTCATACAGCGCAGAGACGGGTGTCTCAACTCTGAACTAGTAATTTGTTGACAAAAGCAAGCACGAACATATATCACAATTTAACCTGACAATGTGTCAATTTAATGGTATCCAATTAAATAAGTTGAAAGAAACAGGGGATAAAGTGTTGAAAGGAAAGTTTCGATCGAGTGCCCATGAGAAATAACAAATGGTGACAGGCATCCATGTACTCCCTCACTTGCTTACTTGGGCTTACACAAGCGATATGGAACATGAACAAACACCTGGCATTGTACTATTTTGCGTTAGTTACGACAACTCACAAATGGAACGTTCAGAAACGTTTGTCAGAAAGGAAAAGTTCTGCACAGGGTATTCTCACTAATATTAGCTAACTGCTAGACACATGCGTCCATATGTTTACGTTTAAAAACACTTTCTTGAAATTTATGATGTGTGTAGTTTACATGTTGACATAATTATGATACTGTTTATGATGCAGAAATTGTGAACATTATATTTCATCAGCAGCACGTGGATCGAAAAGAAAACAAGCTGCTTTTATATCACTTTTACCTACAGATATTTGGATCAGAGTATATGTTATTTATGTACATTCTGGTATATATTTCCTACTTGGATTCTCCGAAAATTGGGAAAACATCAATCAAAAATCAGCTTTTATTCCCAAACGCCCTCGTTGTACAAGCTGTTTAAGTGACGCTAAAAGAAAGGAGGAATTAAGTAGACAGTTGGTCGCTTTCGTGCACAGCATTACCAACATGTCCGAGATATGCATTCCCTAGATATACACTTAAGCAGTCATTTGCACAAAGAGCCTTCAATTTAAATTTTTGAGATAATTTAGTAACCCGAAATTCCAAAGACCTTGCACACACGCGCACATACGTATAAAATAGTCTGTAGTAAATGACTACTTTTAACAAGTACTTGCTTCATTGATGCAGTGTTTGTATAGAATTTTATTAATGCCTTTCAAAGCTCATGATACCAAAGCTCCTAACACAAACTATTTGAAGTGTAAAAAGTAAAAAGCGTGAGCACACACTCTCTCCATCCACTTTTATAAAAGTGAAAGCAGTTGACTTTGATTTGGAATACTTAATACAGCCGACCGTTTGTATCGCTTTGATCATTTGAGTTTGTAGCGTTTGCATGAATTTACATCCAAAATGTTTTCAACTCGTTAATACGCTTCGAATAATATTTTTTATCTGTAACTGTGTTCATCACCATAGCATCTTCTTCAATATCTGGCACTAGAAATTCAGTGCTGAACTGAACCTCAACGTAAGCATCTATTTGTACGTTGTATAACTTTCATTCAAAAAAGTAAATAGTCATGAAATATAAACAATCCTTGGGTTAAAAAGTTAAACAACTGGTAGATACACACAGTTTTTACGTATGTATGCTTTTTTAAGCGTAAAAACCTTTTTATAGAGTTTTAAAGACTCTTCCGTTATTGTGGACTCTGTCAAATGGCTTTGGCTTGCCATTCGCCTCCAGTAAATGCAGTATATTCCAGTAAAATCCTGATGTTAGCATTTCATTGACATTTTACATCCTTTGATTTATACATATACTTGTATAGAGTGAACTAGACGATTTAAAAGCTTACTGTGCCGTTTAACCGGACTGCATCTTTCCGGCAATCTGAAGCTGGAAAGAGGAACAGCGACAGAAATCACGTTTCTGCTCGTACATCTTCATTTCAACGAGGACACCCAAGATAAGATGAGTAACCATGTCGTGGCATTTCACATTTAACTCATATGTAACTTTAAATATTACAACGAAGCTACACCAGGATTCATAAATAACCAGTTCTTGTGCATAAAGAATCTCCCACACGCTAGTAAGTATAGTAAATGCCTATATATAACTCTGGTACGTTGAAATACTTTGCGCTAGAACATGCAGACAACATACCACTGCCTAAAAGTTTCTTTGTCATGCTATCTGTAAAACTTACCGTATTTTTGTGGTCCGAGAAACGTTACCGTTCAATTTATATTCATCGTATTCTTCTTCACGTATTATATGAAATATGACGCGTCAATATCTTGATATTTTATACATGCAATTTTTTATATATATATATATAGATAATAATGTTTTAATGTTAGACAATATACGTTTTAACCTGTGTGACTGAGTACTGTGCACCCTTTCCCAGAGAAAGGAAAGATTTATACGTTTCACCACACTGGTTTCAGTTTTCGCTGGCGTCCTCCATTTTTTATCTTGCATTACATTACATCTCACAACTTGCCTGTACTCAAGGTACAAACAGGAGCTTAGACTGTCTCTGCATCTTGCCTATGGATGAACATTTGTGACTCCTTCTTGGTTGCTTGCTGTGCTTCGCCACTGATGGGATTGAAAAAAAGCCAGTGTTTTCTCGTCCAGGACGTGGTAGATGATGATGATGATGGAGTACAGGTGTGACAGTGGTGGGAATTGTGCCCAGTCCCATCGCCGTGATGCTTCTTGCAACCTCCCTGGCACCCATTCCCGTTACAAGATGATGGCTTTCGACGACGAAAGTTTGTCGTCAGGAGGAGGATGATAATGGCTGCGTAGAAAACCACCACAACCTAGGAAATTAATAAAAATACAATGTTAGCAAACGACAAACAACCAACCAAGCCACATAACACATTTTATAAATGCAGGCTGTATCTTTTTTTAAAGAGAAAATTCAACAAGTTTTTGATGGATGAAAATCATGTACAGAATACAGCCACTACTGACAATAAACACTGTATGCAAAGTTAACCTAATACCAGAGATTGACCTCGTACCAAAAATTAAAGCATTTGGGGCAATGTTGGGAGCAAGAGAAACTTGCACCGCATCAGTTTAATGACGCCTTATAGAACCTTAGGTTTTTGAAAAGGGGCTTTGAAAAAGGTAATTGGCTCCTGTAGTGCTGTATAATAGGCCACAGACGATGCTTGAAGCAAATTACATACTACTTTCTTTCACCTGTAATTTAAATCCTTCCTTTAAAATCCACTCTCTTCCTGGTTTTGCCCTGTTTATAACAGCCTTTTAGGAATGAGGATTTGGCTTGCTGAGAGGAGAAAGAAAGAGAGAGAGAGGAACTAAGTAATTATTATTCTTTGGAACTCGGTATGATGAAGTTAATATTCTTGTTGTAAGCCTCCAAAAAATATGTACAGTAATGAGAAATGCATACATAAAACCATGCCATGAATCTTGTACTTTCACCAAAGCTCCCCACATAAAGAAAATTCCTGGCTCGGAGCAAACGCGTAAGACAAAAACTCCTAAAGACAAAAACTTCGAGTCATTTATTTCTCAGATTCTTATAAAATGAAAAACTGGTAAACAAAATTATGACCTATAATCAATTGTATTTCTTTGTTGTGAAATTGTTGTACTAATTTTTGTTGCCACTATAAAGTATTTTAAGAGTAAATTTTTAAGTTGTAAAGATGGTCAAATAGAGAAGTACAAGTTTTTGTAAGCAAAATATTTTCGTCTGCTATAAAAAATATCACATCGCCTACACAGCCACAACCCTTAATTCTTTTGCAGGACGTGGACAAGGGCATACCTTGCTACAGCAATATGTTGAAACCTATTTCATTCTTTAATTAAAGGACTATATTTAAAAGGTCAAATTTTGACGTTGGCAGGTTTATTGAACCTTACAATACTATAAGTTGCTTGCTCAGTTTTGAGATTTTGCATAAGTGTTGCATTTTATTAAAATTAACAAATACATGATTCGAAGTTTTCGTTTGTAGAAGTTTTTGCTTGTTGGTTGTTAGTCGTTTCTGTTTAGAAGTTTTCGTTTTTATAAGTTTCGTCCTAGAATCGAAAATTTAATAGCTGAGTCCTCGTAATCATATTATCTTACAAGGGAAGGTGGTTCTAACGAAGTAAGCCTTTTCTCAATGCATTCTAAAAACCCATGTAGGGAATGGAATGTACCTGTCTTCCCAGCAGAAAGTTTAGTGGCTTTGTTTGATAACTTGCAAATGCTAAAGGCACACACACCATTCTGTATTCTTCCTACACACACGTGTAGGGTATCAACATATATGCATAAAACTAGCTGAGCGAAAAAGAAAAGGAGTTCTCATTCATAAGCGCTTCGTCCCTCATCCTCAAAATGAAACTTGTAAGCGGCTAGAAAAGAAGGCATTTGCCAACTTAAAGTCTTTAATTTATTGATTCGGATCTTTTTCTGTCATGTCATTCCACCAAGCCTGGTATTAGTACATAACAAGCAGTTGGAGGACTGGTCATTAACAACCGCTGAAAGGAAGATTAATTAAAACGAGAGAGCCCAAAACTGGATTTCTCTGGATTTGCTCTAAAATTATGGCTACGAATCTCACATTACCATTATTATCCTTCATTTCACCTTACTTATTTTGGCAGCTAAGTGGGCTAGGTGGTGAGAGTAAATGAAAGGACATGTCTAGCCTAGCCACTCAATAAGTAGATATTATTCTGTTATAATTCTATGGCAGAAATTTTCTTTCGTTATGTAAATTAGAGGACAAACTCAAAGTAAAAACTCGTGAGTTCTCCATTATAAATGATTACAAAATTATGCACAAAAGGGAGTTATGATTTATGACTGCCCACAAAAAAGGGGCTACTCATGCTGCTGGGGAAAGAGTGAAATTGTTACAACACCTTGAATAGAGACGAAGAAGGGACAAACAATTATAGTGAATGTATATACACACGTGTATAACTGAAATGAATACGTGTCGAAGCAAAATGTTAACTTCAACTGATTTAACTTGTATAAAGCGGCACAAAGTGTTCATCTGAATCCAGTTTGAGTTGAAAGGATTAAAGGATTCTTAAGAGAATCCTATCTAAACATGCAAGGAATCGTAGGAGGAGAAAGCCGAAATCAAATCACATCTGCTACTTTCCCAATAGTAAATACAATTCAACATTGGCGCTTGAGTATTATAGTTCTAGTGTCGGCGGCGGGAATAGAAAATTGTAGACGAAGTTTACCCTATTTCAAGAGCAGGACTAGGTAAGCAAGGAAGGCGTCATAGGATCCAATTTGTATTTGGTTTTCTAGTGACAACGGCAGCTCATTATTTACACTTTTCACCACAAACACACACTCACAAAATGCCAACACGTACTCCACACATACTGTTGGATTATCGTTCTGCAGTACTTTAGCAAAGCCGAAGGATCATTTGCTGAGCACATTGCCACCACACCAGCATGAGCTGAGTACTACTGTTAGCTCACTCGAGTTTCAATGAAGTGTAGCATGCAAATGATAGTCGTTTCCTCCTCAAAGGGCTGAAGACAGTGGGAGGAAGCAGTTTGGAAAGTATCACCATCGTGATAGGGGATAGGATGTAATGGGAAATATCGTAGTCAATGGATTGTGAAACCGAGTTCTAGCGTTCAATTAGGCAAAGAAGGATGGTGAGAGGTTGGTGCTATACCCAGTGAATTTCACGGTTCTCACAATTTTCGAAGCACCGCTAATGGAAGACGTGGCAAAGACACTTTCGACAAGAGATTGACATAAAGAGAGAGAGAGAGAGAGAGTAATATTGTGTACATTGTACGAGTAGTACCCATTTCTATCTTTTACTGATCTGTTTTGCTAACTTTAA
Source organism: Orchesella cincta (assembly GCA_001718145.1). NCBI lineage: Eukaryota > Metazoa > Arthropoda > Collembola > Entomobryomorpha > Orchesellidae > Orchesella > Orchesella cincta. Next base: position 497,995 of record LJIJ01000019.1, on the reverse strand, counting down.
TCTTGCAGGTATGGCGCAAGTCGTACTGCACTTATCCAAACGATGGTTGCTGCTACAGCTCATTCCCTCATACAAAAGCTGAACGATTACAATTACCATTTACATTCGTAATCTGGGTGAAAATTGTGCAATAGCAGTTGTTGGCTGGCGGCTTCAGATCATCCATTTCTTTCTACGGAAGAGGGAAATCTGTTCAGCAGAGCCTGTTCCACTTGAGGAACATACGCATAAATAACACATGAGAAATGCAAAAAGCAGCTGAATTTACAACTTTCAAGAGTACTTTTTTCCTGCACAAAAGCTTTTACCAACCGCTGTTCACTTGAGACTAATGCGGTTCCCCCATATTGCCACATAAAATATGCAACCAATCAGCCACTTGAATGTGAACACATTTCTCATAAAGACGGAAAGACTCACACATAGTGGCACACAAAAAGTGCATCACATCACACAATGCCCATAAATGTATGTAGATTTCTGCTTTCCCTTTCCTACCAACTAATGAAAAAAAGATGACAAACAAATTCGGGCTTTTCTCTCCCCTCCAAAAAAAAATCAAAGAATGAGACAAGTACGAGAAGACATAATAAATAAGGAAATTCCATTGAAAAAATAAGGCCACCAGGTCTTCTTATCTCAATCCACTTCCACCATCCGGTTTTATATTCACTTTTTTGTCTATAGATGCTCATCTAGCGTGAGCCCTGTCTAAACGTTTATAAAATTCAGTCTGCACCATACATGGTGGAGCGACTGTGAATTATTCTTTTGTCCTAAATCTTGGTTGGTTCGTACACACACAGTTTTAACATAAAATTTGACACGTTCGTCTTATTAGAGTTCCACCCATGTAGTTCCGAGGCTGTACGTAAAAGTTGGGGAATGATGACACGGGCTACATCTCAAGTGCGTTACTACTTATGAGCCACACAAGTATAAGATGGTAATTTCTTCCACACCAGAGTGGTGGTGGTTGCTTGAGGGAAATGATAAAGATGTAAGAAAAAGGAGAAAATTCGAAGGATGCTCAGATATACATAATTCTCCGCTTTCATTCATTCATTCATTCTACACTGATATATGCTTCCACTTTACTGCTCCACCCATTTCATTTCATCTTCTGTAAAACGTTACCTGGTATTATTCCCCGTAGTCGTAGTAACCACACGTGGAAATATATTTTCATTTCATCGTTCCTCTTCAAAATATTATTTGATACCATTTCCTACACTTTCCATTCGAACATAATACATTTGAACAAGTTGATGCTGATATTCATGTAAGACGGTTGAGAGATTAGGAGTGGATGCATAAAAGCTATAATATAGGCTTTGCTTCTGCAGGAGAAAGTTAAGTACGAGTTAGTCGTGTAATTGCTAGACTTTGTCAAGTAGCTCCATCCCATCAACATTTACATACATGTCTTATAAACCACATAAATACGAAGGAACTAAAGTACTTAAATACTTAATGTCGGCTTGGTTCTCAAGATGATTCATAAAGCCTGTCAAAGGAGCTGTCTTTGATGTTCATTTCATTAGATTGAAATTGATAGAGCATTATATTTGACAAAAGGCTATTACTTCCTCTACTATCTAGTAATCTCATGATTTAACAACGTAAACAAGAAATTTATTATACTCGGGGTAAAGCCATGTTTAGCTGGCGTTTGAAGTCAGTAAAATGTTATATGAAACGATGGACTAGGAAAAAATCTGCCAGAAGATGGAATGCTATTTTATGAATAAAAAATTGCGCTTCGTTGCAGGGAATTCTTTCATAAATAATTCTCAAGCTTATGAAACATATACGTATGGTATGTTATACATAATAGTGATTATGATTAAATAATTATGATTACCAAAGGTCACATCCGGTGAAAGGATCAAGTTTTAACCACAAGCAATGTATTGATCTTATCGGTTAAAAATAGATATTGTAAGGAGCGAGTCTGTGAGCGACATACATAACAAATTATCAGAAAAAAATAGGTTGCCACGGCTGGTATCGAACCCAGCACCTCAAGGTTAGGCCCCTTGCACTCTACCATTTGAGCTACAGCGGCATATGTGGGAATACGCTAGGAATAATCCTAGCCAATCTACTACTATTGAGATCTACGCTCTCACAATATTTTTACGGGTAACCGGCCCTTAACCCGAAGGACCGTTTGCCGCGGAGGTCCGTTATCCCGCGGATCAGTTAACCCGCCTGACTATTAGCCCGCCTGACTATTAGCCCGCAAAAATGGATATGGTGGTGGCAACCGATTCGGAAAATGAAGAATTCGGTAAGAAATATCTTCATACAAGTTTTTGCAGCTGAGTTGTTGAATTTCATAATTAATTATTTAATTGTTCTTGTGTTTTTTTCCCAGTTTATTTGTCTTAGGTCAGAGCTCATCTTGATCCGAAGGGGTTCGAAATTATCAAGGGGATAATTCGCTGTGACAGGGAAGCATTCAGACAGCTTATCATCACAGAATCTGGGGATGTTATTCAGAGAGAGTCCCACCAAGTGCAGAAGAAGAAGGAGGTGGCAGAGGAAAATGAGGAGCAGAAGTGTTTAGAAGCGCCCACTATCCCCACAAAAGATTCTCGTCGGCCAGAGCTCAAAGTCATCCTCAAAACACAAAGATTTAAGGGTAAGCATATTTATCTTCTAAATATTCATGGACAACTCAATAATATAAATAATTTAATGTTTTTTCTTCGTCTTGAATCGCTTCCAGAGCTCATCATAACTTCTCCCACGAAACAGCAGCAACAAATATCCTACTGCTGTGTAGGCTCCACTCCTGACCAACTTTATGAAGAATGGAGAGAACAAAATGTTGCTGCTCTTCCGGCTTCCGCTGCGAAAAAGAAGACACTGAATCTCCTCCTTCCATATGAGTACAGTTTTCTCTTCAGAGTGAATGGTTTTAGGGACGATATCCACTCGATTTTGGACATTCTCTCGTTCCAACCCATCAGTTGGCAGGTTCTTGACGCCTATCTCTCCTCCCTTGTCAAATTCTACAGCTCCGGATCTGAAGCAACTTCGACTAGGCATCAAGCTACGGTCTTCGCAAAGGATTTAAAAAAATTTAAGTTCTTATCCTGCCAGTTTCTTCCAATAACTGAGAAGATTTCCTGCACATCACAGCTCAAATCAGGGCGGAAGAACCTCATTCCAGACGGCCCACTAAATCGCACAGTTTTCATTGCTCCTCAGGTCATTTCTCAGCAGAAAACGACCAAAAATTTTGCTACGAGCCATTACTATTTGGCTGTATTTGGATTTCGGAGAAAGGAAATCCGAATCTACGACTCGTTTTGGAAGTTTGTGCCTGAGCAGCTGAGACAACTGCAGGTGAAGAATGTCCTGAACAATTTACTGGAGGAGGAGGGACTAGGTGGGATTGCGAATAGTTGGGAAATTGAATTTCAAGAGTGTTGTCCACAGCAAATTGACAAAGTAAGCTGTGGCTGTTACGTTGTTCATCATGTGGAGAAAAAAATGGCGAGGAAGTGCTTCAACCCTGGAGCAAAATTAACGAAGGAAGATTTGACGGAGATTCGGAGTAAGATTATAAAGGAATTGTTGCCCACCACTGGATATGGAAGGAGAGTGTTGGAAGCTCTCTCTCAATAGTTTTAATCTTGAGTTTTAATGACTTTGTTCCTTGTTCTTTTTATGCAATTATTATGACAAATTTGTGACAAGTATTTTATAATGTTCACTTAAAATCATGATGAAAAGTGTGAATAAATGTTTTGCCTTGTAAAATGAATAGTATAGGTCGTCTATCTGGTTTACACGGGAGGAAAATTATTGGAAATGTGACTTAAGGTCAAATATAATATTTTAAACGTGGCATATTGTTCCGAACCTCATATTTTCAAAATTTTACCATGCAAATTCCAAACACCCAAAATGACGAATCACTATAGGTTTACATCAGACTTACATGGTTTTTACCTAAGTCTGAGTAATTTTTGTACGGAATTCCTTTGACATAGTAACTATAATGTCACTTGAATTCGAAACCGGTTCAAAAAAACCTAAAAAAGGCATCTGTTTTTAAAAGAAATTGGTTAGCATGCCAGTGTGACATGTTCAATAATGGGACTACAATGGATTTACCCCTGTAAAAATCGCTCCGTTTCGCTACCTGGTAACAATTTAGGGAAGGAATCAATAATAGCCAAAAAGATAGCTACCGTATCTATACCGTAAGGTCATACTAATGGCAGTATTAGTAATGCCGCAGTAATGTAGGCGGTAATGCCGAATTATTTGATTCCGGATTGACTTATCCCGGTCTCGGGATTACTTTTGGTATAAGTTATGCTATTTTGATCGTGCCATAGTTAGTCCGAGCTCAAAATCACTGTAATGTTCTTCAGACACTCATGAAGAATGTGTTTGCCATGTCTCAGGCCAATCCATAAGGGATTTTTGCAAATTGTGTATTTGAGTGAGCGAAACCCGAATTTCCAAATTTTCCCCATGCATTCTTTATGGCGAACTAAAATTTCCAGTAGTTACCGCACTATCAATTTTTCGAAAATAATTAAGTTAAGACTCTTGGAGTAAGACCGACTTAACTCGGTAAACAATTCATAATTTTTTTACAAAAATGTTGAGCATGAATGACTTCAAAAGAAATAAGCCTAATCAAACCGCGGGATAACTGTCATGCGGGCTAACTCTACCGCGGGTAAAATGTTTTCGAGCTAACTTCCTCGCGGGTTAACTGTCAAGCGGGGTAACAGTACAGCGGGCTAATAGTCAGGCGGGTTAACTGATCCGCGGATAACGGTACGGCGGGCAAACGGACCTCCGCGGCAAACGGTCCTATACGGGCCTAGTCCCATTTTTACGTACGTAATATGTAGCTGTGGAGAAGTATCAGCATGCAACTACAAAGTGAAGCTAAAAATCCTTCTGGTAGCTTAAGCGATGCATAATATGAAAACTATTTTATTATAGTTTGGGTAAGTAGCGGAGTAGTCTGTAAGTAATCGGTATTGTTGAGTCGGGAATACCAAACGGAAGATCGGAAATCCGGCAGACCCGGATCTTTTCTTGTTAATTTACCAACTTTTAGAAAGTATACTTTAACATAAAACCAAGATGAAAGGAATAAAAAATAGTGTAATTTGAGACGTCCAAAGTCTTGTGAATGCCACTCTAACCTAGAGACACGTCTACGTAAGGCCAAGTTAATTAATGCCATACAAAGTGGTGCAGGTCAAGGTCTAATTGAGAATGACACTCTGTCTCTTGGCAAACAATTTACTCGACAACTGGTATATCTTACCATTACCGATCTTAAAAGTTCTACAGTTAGAAGTGAAGCGCGTTGCATGGAATCTTATTTCACGCGGAATGTTGGGCTGCGGTTCTCAAGATATATTCGAGTATACTTTCGATTTTACTCATGCCATATTATCAATGCTGACAAAAATGCAACTTATTCATCATCCTGTCGCACAAATTAATTACAAATTACAAACACACAAAGTATATGATCAAATGTTAATGTTAGCAGTTTTGCATAAAACTTATTGCAATAAGCAGTAGAAAGGGTGGTGTTGTAACATTGTTAACAAATTTTCGAGAACGCTAAAAAGTAAAATAATTTCAGCATTTTTTACTGTCTTGTTTATAACTGTCTGGTTTTACTATACCCATCTTAAAGTACATGAAGGCTGGCAGCACAAAATCCAACTGAAGCCTGAAACTGTTTTATGACCTTCACACGCAAACAGTTCCTAATTCTTAAAAAATAATTACATATTCCCAGCATCATATTATACAGTATGCTCGGTTACGTATCAACAACAAAATATGGTGGCACTTTTTACTCCATATTTTTTGCATTCAAAAGAGGCATTGTATCATACAAATCGGATGTAAAGGGGAGTACATATCAGGGAAAGGACATTTTCCTGTAAAGAGTAAGTGTCAATAGCGTTCTTCCACAGCGAGACTTCAATTTACTGTTCAAGACTGATTCCATTTGTATGGTTACTGAGTGGCAAGAATTTGGGGCGCGTGTCGAGCTACTGACGACCTAATAACTTGTTATAAAGGCAGCACACATATTTACCCCCGCATACATGCATTGAAGAACATGCAAGCCTTTGTACATGTGGAAATTTTTCTAATACCATTATATCAGTATCCCTTCTCTCCATCTTTCTGGTTCAGATTCATCCACCGCTACCACGATATAAACCGAGACTAGCTTAAATGTGGATGGATGAATGCATATGAGAAAAGCTGCTTGCTGGACGACTTTTTTCCTTGGGGATAATAACGACACACAGACAGAGAGTTGGGATTGTCAATGGAAATAAAAGTGACTTTTCGCCGTGCATACAAAACTAGCCTTGGAACAGCTTTTCCCCTTCCATTTATTCGCACGCACAAGCCGCTGCTGTGCCACTGTATAAATGTAAACTTTCACCTTGCATCGACATCGACACTCACATAGTCCCTAGAAGGATTCATACTTAATCGTACATAGACTGGCTTAATGTTTGTCATATCATCATAGACAATACCACTGCAACCTTGTGCTATGATACTAGCATTGAATACCCATTCCATGCACAGTCATGTTTTATGGACATAGATTCATACGTACGTTTGTCTATCAGAAAAATGTAATGCATGCGTTCTACACAAAGATTCGCTACTTGAACATACACACTGTTACATGTTGAGTGAGTCTGATACAAGCATTAATTTTGGACAACGGGACAGAGAAAAAAGGTAGCACGTGAGTGGGAATACATTAATATGTTTGCGTCACCACACGTACTCTCTCAAATGCCTATACTCTCACCACATAAAATGGTAAATAATATATTCACAAGTGCTACTGTTCATGGTACGTGCATCCTAAAGTAAGCACTAAATGATATGAACTTCTACATAACCCGATTGATAAACTTTACTTGCAGCGACGGTCGAGACAATAAAGTCCAGAAAACACCCCTTTCGCTCCACTTTCTCTGGAGGAACGATACATGTTTCCGAACTAATATATTGTCCAGTTCCTTTGTCGGGAATTGGAAATGTTGCTTATATCAATGAACCAAGATAACAATAAACGTTCACCTAAACAGAAGAGAATGAACGGTTGTGATAAAACGCTATGTCAATCTTTTTTTTTCCTAAATAGAAAAACTCGGCTAGATAATACAGAACAAGCATCTACATAGAGGAAGAACAATATCATATTGGAGTTCCACATGCACATGGTTGTCCTCAGGTCATATGAGGATATTCAGAGTGGAGAATTATATGTATGAGCACCACTACTACAACTAATAAAATGACACGATGCAATACGCAGAACAAACAAAGTAGCGGTAGTTCAGTGGGCTATGCATCCTTCTATCATATCATTCCAAGAAGGAAAACAGAACAAGGAAATTGTGGAATGGTTTAACTGCACAGCCACAGTACTACATACTTTTTGTATTCACTACGATCAAATAATGGGTAACGTGGCATTCATTTCATAACATATATGAAACTACAGCTTTGCATGTGGCATCAATCATAAACAGAGCAAACTCATGGATGGATTATCCTAATTATACAAAACTTATGCTTCTTGCTGGTATTACGTGCGTGATCTTACATTTATATTATGTTTAGTATGCATGATCAGTATTTTTCCGTTTGTGCACTTAATATAAATGTTCACATAGTTTAGTACCCATCAGACGAGTTTAATGTCGCATACTGGCAATACCAGCTTGGAGTAATGTATGGATCTCCCTGCTTTCTAAGCACTTTCCTAGATAGACTCCGAAAAAAGTTTTGTTTTTGGTTCAGTAATAATTTGAAGCAGGATACAAAGGGGAAGGAGGACAAGGAGAAAAGTTTGACTGGAAAAGGAGCCATGTTCTCTTCATTCGAGTCTACTCCCCCATGTTCTTTTGCTCAACATATGTAATTTAGCAAATACGTAAAAAATGTAAGGGAGAACCAAGTAACAAATTAATAGTGTTAGTTCCCATTTTTAGTTCATGAATCATTACTTTAGTCTTCTCTCTGACGGGTCTTACAAATGAGCCCCTCTTTATCATATTAATCATCAACGGGGTTTCTACCGTAAATTAGTATGGTTTTCAATTGGGGCATCTTGAGTAAATGGTCAGCTATTGAAACTGTTGTGGCACGTGAGGTCATTTTCACTGTCATTACTGGTTTGGTTCAGAAATTTGTAGTCAATATGTCTGTTTTCTTAAACAACGATATAATACTGTTCAAACATTTCAGGTTTGTTTGACAAGTATCACAGAATAGCTAGTGAACATGATTCAGCAGCAGGAACCGGAATAATATGGTTGGGAAGTAGAGCCGAAAAGTACAAAACAAAATGGATGGCATGACCTAGCGAACAATTTAATAAAAATGTGGAGCACATGAATATGGATCCCAAATCCCAACCAGGGGCTTATCAAGTTATCATCATGAAACTCAATATCATGTCGACAAGGTCTTCAATTCAGCGCATCGATTGTACCAAAATATGCAATAATGTATTCTCATATTAAATTGTATACATGAGTGAGCATTAGGGAAACTGGAACAGAATTTGAATAGCATGATAGAATTGAGTGATGGGTGTCATTACGTTCCCTGTACAAAAACACGTAGTCAAGGGATTGGAGTATAGTCTCCAACAATCAGGATGAAACCAGACTTTAAAATCTGGAGAGCGTGTGCTTGTGTACTTACGAGTATGCAGTATGCTGAAGCCACAAATGCAGTGAAACTTAGACGCTCACTTGCTCTAATTCGCTATGACAGTGCTTATCGACCTACGCAGCATCCCAGAATATAATGGAATCACTTTATACTCGCTGCAAATATTATTATTACTATATCATGATGCTACGCATAGCATTATCGTGTCTAAGCTTCCCTTTCCCGTACTTTCTCCAGGAGTCCCAACCAACTAAACCCAATGCTGGAAGAATGAGCGACAGAAACAGGGAATACACACACGTAATATTATCTGGTAGGGAGATGCGCGCTTGTTTGAGCTTCATATTTCGACTAATGCTGATATATTACTTTTGAACAAAGTCATTTGAATGCTGTTTGTCATGTAAAATTCGTACTTCATGCACTTATCTGTAAGTAAGGGATGAAGAAAAATGTTAAAAGCATTCAAGAGGAAATAAGCAACTGTGATGCGCGCTATTACCGTCACATAGACTATTGCATCCGTGGAATAGTCAATTGGACGACCGATGTGATGTTCTGAGGAAGAGAAATGATGTTTGCCCATTTGATCCTGACTTGTGATTCAAGGCTCCGCTCCTGAGTTTCTGTTATCAAGTTTGCTGAAGTCGTTTGGATACACAACCAACTGTGTAAAAACTGGCCACCAAAATTTAGTGAACTGGATGCCACAGTTGATGGAGACTAGGACAAAAGCGGACAGCAGCAAGCACAACTTTTCCAGAAGTAAGTAGTTGTTTGACTCTATCTCTCTGGCTAACTCTTTTTAAACGAAGTAATAGTCTCTGTCGTCTCCCCAGTCCTTTCCTGAGGGTTGTACCCAAACAGTAATGTGTACTTCTTGGCGAATGCTCTACACTCCTTCCTGTGGTCTCAGTTTTGTGGTTTGACGGTCTCGTGATATGAGGTACTTTTCTATTATGCAATCCTTTGTTTAGTACGAAACCCTAGATCCTGGCTTTGGGAATCGCTTTTCTTTCAAACTCCAATCAATCCTCGGCGCATCTTCTTCCACTGTGAACCTGCAAAACGAAGATACATACGTTTCAATCCAAACTTCATTTGATTTTCCAACTGATACATTATTCCGTTGAGTTTTGCCCATTTTTTGTCAGCCAGTATATCAATAAAACTTCCCCTTTGCGTTCCTATTGTAGTTAAGAAAAATCGTTCGATTCACCCATTTTCTCATATCTAACATCTGTAACCAACATCTCAACCAAGTAACCCAAAGGGACTACTTTCACTTTCATAATACACCGAGTCGAGCCCAAGCTTCCTTTCAAAATCTATTCACTACTCGAGCTAATACCGGATCACGATTTTTTTTCAGTTTTTTGCATTGAACTAGTGCTTTCGTGTGGGATGTGTGTTACACTCACCAAAATTTGGAGGGATAAAAACCTATTAATAATGATAAAATGGATGGTTACACCAATATTAGAGGATGAATTTGCGTTGAGAGAACATGCAAATATTCTTACGAAGATTTTAGCGGTCCCTGTTCAACCATATTCAATCGACAGCATAATATATTATAAATATTTGAAGCCTTCAAGTCGAAGGGAAAATTGAAGCAAAATGGGTAGGGTGGAGTATGGTAATCAAGCAAAATTGGACGCCTATACACACACATTTCTATTGATACATAATCAATATAAGTTTCCAGGAAATCGTATTTTTGTACGATCGCGTATGTCAAACCGTAGTCCAAAGGGCATCACACAATTTGTCCGTATTTGGAAATAGAAAATGGGCTGCAAATATATAAAGAAGGATGCCAAAAATACTGATGATAAGTTTCAAGGGATTGCACTTTGATTCTCTGCATGACAACAACTGGGCGCGGTCTTATTTATGCGGAAAGGTCGGTGGAGGGGTGTTACATTATTGCACAGAAATTTATCTCAACAAAACTAGATTTTTGGTGGAAACATGAAGTTTCACCGTTATCATCACATATTATATAAAAGGGCAGATGAGAAAGTGGCCACCGAATTTCCGTCTAAGCCCTGTGCAATCTGAGTTGGTTTTGTGGTATGTGTACATTGAGAGCACTCTTATGTCACGTCACCAGTAACGTATTGGGCGTAAACATCCCGTGACATTATCATAATATCTCACACGGCTGCAAACCCCTTTATGGGTTCTAATAATACCCCATGTTCGGTTCGGACACTCTGACTCCCACTGGTATTGTAAATTTCCAGGGATTAGTATTATTAAGCAGTGTCATAAATATTTGCAAGGAACTGAAAATGTGAATTGCCTGTATTAAACCTTAATTTTAGGTTAAATACAGACCCCAGTCGCACTTTGGGGCTTTTGTGTTGCAACAGCTAGAATAAATACACACAACTCCAGAGAGGAATTCGATGAGTAATACGTAGTAGTTTCAGTGAAAGAGCTACAATTAATATGCAAATCAGAGATACAGATATATCCCCGACAGAAGCTTCAATATCTTTACATTAGTGACAACCAACCGTTCACTATTTGCTATAAAACTACAAGCTACGTTAAGGCCGCACGAGCATGACACAAGTGGGAACCATCTTGAATACAAATCGGACTCATTTCCGTCTAGCAGGGTTTCATCAAAAAATACAAAATTTTGTACCCAAGTCATCAGCGTACCTTTAGATCGGCACAGAAGTATTTTGCTAACTACAATGTATGTACCTTAGGGGAAAGTCTTCGAAATGGAAACGTGGAACCAACATGTTATCATGACAAATCTTAGCAATCTTGAAAAACTATTTTATTTCGACAATTACATTAGGGCAACATCTGATTGATATGATTTGATAATTTAGGGAAATGAGAGAAACTTCTAATCCGTCTGGTAGCTCTCCTGTTGGAAGCAAGCACGGAGTATGAAACCAAGGTCAGAATTCAATAACTAAATCATTAGCCTCCAATTTCTTAAGTTCCACAGTGAGAATCTTCATTCAGAGCATTTTTGGCTGGAGCTCCTGCTGCTACGAAGGCTCTTAGGAGAAATGGAAGGATGTAACCTGGTAAACGATGGGTAGACGCAAGTAAAATAATTTTCTCTAAAATCCATCTTTTCTTTTTATTTCACTTTTCTCTCTCTCTCTGCCTGCTCTACACTAAAAGCAAAATTTATTCACAAGCATGCAACACACCGAGATGATGTAAAAGGAAATCATTAAAAAGTGCTCGTATACAAGAAAGCTTTCTCCGTACTTTGTCATAAAATTCATAGGCTTAAGGTGTTTTACGCCAGAAAAAGCCAACCGAGAAAATAAAGGCCTCCTCTATTTCCACGCTTTTCACTGTTCCAGTTATCCTCAAAATGCTCTTTGCCGCATACTTCCTTCCCGTTTTATGAAAATATTGTACAATAGTGTTTTCACTGTACTTTCTCTTTTCCTTTCCCTGACTCTCTCTCTCTGGTTCCCCCAATCTTACTAGGAACCAAGTAATAATAATAATGGTTACAACATATTTTTGCATGCATTGTATTTGCAATGACAAGAATTCGCTTTAGCAACAAACCTACACCAATCTATAACTCATCTTCACGCAAGGACAATGGAGAAAACACATTTCTGTCAAGTTGAGAGATGGAATGGGAGACGATCGACGATACTGAAGTCTAGTTGCTTTTATATTGCTAATCTTTATTTTGTCCAAGGAATGTGTACGTCAATCAACTTAAGTATAAACTTATGTTGACAAAAGCTGTTCACTGACGACGACTGAGCTCCCTGTGTGTGCTCTTCCCATTTCTTCTTGAGATAACTAAATTATCACAATTCTGTTTAGAGCTCAGCACTCCCAAAACTACAAGATACACAATTGTGATAAGAGGAGCAAAACAAAAGGGAAAACCGAATACATACTTTATAAGCGCAGAGTTTGTGACACTATAAAAGAGAAGCATGCATTGCATTTCTGTGCACAGAAAAATGAAAATTCCTTGATGCTGTGTCATCGTAAAACATGCTGCTGGGAAGCTTGGTATCGTGGTTGTTTTTGCAAAGTCACATTTTGTGTGATCACAATCTTATTCATCATGCAACTGTGAATGAATGTTGTCTAATGTGTACTTCACAAACTGAACAAAAGACTTGAATATCTGAGAGCGAGCGAGAGGGAGAAAAGCCATGCCCATACGTTTACAATACACACTCAAACTCCACAATAGAGAACAGAAGACAGAACCAACTAAAAAGGCAAACTGGTAAGGAAGTTGAATAGGAAAAGGAGGGAGGATGTAGCACAAAAACAAGACAAAGTGTGAGCATGGATGGAGGGTACTTAACCTTCCAGCTTCCCCTTTTCTAGATGTAACAAAATAAAGAAAACAGTTCACATCCTTTCCCTGCTCTATTCAACTATTCCTGTGTGACTCTGGGTGGGAAACAGTTTCCAGGGCCTGAAAATCTCGACTCCGTCTTGTTCCTAACCAAGGACGCTTTCTTAGAAATACAAAAGGCACTTACTTTACGTTCTTTAGGAGAATACCTACTTACGTACTTTTTACTTGAGCAACATAAAATGCAAACGTTTATGCTTGCATCATATTATACGCGTGTTGGCAGCCAGACTTTTTAGACTCTGAGTTCGTTTGTTCTCTGCAGGAGTTGTAGAATTAGTTTGTTATTTTTGTCATGTCGTACTACTACCAACAAGTCTGTCATTTCAACATCTATATATTGGAAAAAGGTTTCTTTTCCAACTCCGGAGCAAACAAAAACTGTTCCGTTTAGGCATTTGTATATGTTTTGATTTACGATCAAATTCGGGAATGAAAACAAAAGAAACATTTTCCACCCATTGCCTTGGAATGAAATTCAGAGATATTCTCTAGATCAATATGCGAGCTAGCTGGCGAACACTTGCGGTTTCTCGCAGGCGGTCTTTGATATGCGGGGGGCTCTGACTGGCGATGGTACAATGTCAGACAAGGTATCACGAGAGTTTGGTAAAGAAACATGGAGGCATGCTGCTTTCCCGTTATTGTGAGCTGTTTGATGTTCGTTTGTAGCTAAGTACAAATAATAAAAAATTGACATGACAAGGTTTCTACAAAAAAAACCGTAGCAAACTGCCATTTGTTACGCTACTAACTACTACTATAGCACTACTAATATGCATAATTTCTGGTAGTGTGTATCCAGCTTCATCGACATTTTTCTTTCAAAACAATGCGATAAACCATGCTCTTAATCACAAAAAGACCTGGTTGACAGGAAAGTAGGTGTACATTTTTGTGATTCCCAAAGTTTTTCTTACTCCCGAGTTCCATGCAAGCGTTTCAATTCAATCCAGCTTTGTATTACTACGGAAACTGAAAAATATGTATAGAAACTATGCATCGCCTTCTATGGAAGAAACTATGCTTGCCACAACCGAAACGGTATTCATATTCAAACTTAGCCTTGGATCAAACTCACATAAATACTATTAAGAAGCAAAAAACGATTCGAGAATTCTGAGCTGATCCTTTAACCAATGCGATAAATAACTAACAGACGGACAGACTGGCGAAGATCCGAACCGATCACAGCTTCATAAACCCTTTTTTTAGCATACTGAAGCAGCGAATTAATAATGACTGAAACTATTAATTACTAAGGTCTAGATGTAAGGTTTTGTTTCTAAAGAATTTTGTAAAAAAAGGAAGCAAGTAGTGGAATTTATGTTGTCTACATAATAATGGAATACTTGGCTCTCTAACAATTAGACTACTACACTCCTGACACTTGAAAAGTCATCACTTGTTCACTTTCTCCACATGTCACTGTGCAGCTAATTAATGTTGTTTCGTTAATTCTTGTGTATTGTGAGTTTGAATTCCTGGTGTTTCGTTCTGTGTGGGTGTACATTTTATAACTATGGTGTTCTTTGTTTGCTAGTCCTACACGATATGCGTGTAATTAATTACGTTTCGATACTCCCATCAAATGGGAATTGTTAAAATGTAAAAGTGTGCTTCTTCGTATTTTCTTTTTCTTTACTCATTCATTAGTTGTCAGTTGTTATACTAAAGTTTTGTTCCGTCATCCATAATATTTTTGGAAACAAACTAGATACTCTAAAACTAGCTTATATGACGATAACTAGTTTTTCACATTTCATTCCCAAAATATACTATCCACTTTCCGTCGATAAACTAAATTAAAAAACTTTTCTGAACGATGGCTTCTGTTTTAAAGCGTGTTTGCTACCTCTATCCTGAGCCATCAGCTTTGCCTCTTGGCATAGCACGGGAGCAATTTTCACTTCGTTTCGTACATGGAGTGTATAATATTATTTGTGTTTCTATCAAGAGTACCGAGAGACCTTATTAGTTTGTTTGTCGCAATCGGGTTCGATTTTCTCACATTCATTGGAGCTGGATTGTGCGACAGCAAGACTGGAAATAAATTAGCCATTTTGTGTAAGCAAAAAAAGTTTGGGTGAATGGAACATGTAACATACGGAATAATATATAAATAGCATCCACCACACGTACGGCGTATCAGGGTTGGGCAATGAGGTGTGCTTTCCCGTGAATTCGAACAATCTCATTAAGTCGTCATTGATAACAATATCAAACGCGAGCTACAAGATGGTATCACTTTCAATATAAACAGCTACTATATTATTATTACTATTGCCATTACCTGCGTTGGTTGTACCACCGTCATAGTTTTTCGACCGAATTTTCAAGTTTTCTCTCCCTTTTTATTTTCCCCATTTTACTTAATTAGCCAGTTGGATAAAGCAATAGCAATAACACGCAAATGCACGAATTTTTCCACATGTAAATGGAATTGAGATTATTATCAGCTTGGAAACTAAATTATTTGCTTCCATTGAGAGAAAAAATAGTGACACAGTACAAAGTGCGACATTACGAAATGGAAGAGAATGATCAATATATATACATATTTGTAGCTAAAGCTTAGATTGCTAAATTAATCCTTCTCCTTTATCGCTAATGCAACCCTGTACCATGACATTTTCTATTTACTTCTTTTGAAACTACGCTACTTTAAAAAATGTGGGCACACATTTTTCACGATCAGTAGTGACTTGATCACTCCATCATTCGGTAAAATTGCGATTTTAATCATTAGCGCACCCTTGATATACCCCCCATTTATAATTAGATTACAGGAGAGAAAGCACCAACTTATCTGGAATCTAAAGTGCCTACAGACGTTAGCCCAAATGAAGCCTACAAATCCAAGTCTATTCTCAAAATTCGAGATTACTTTTAAAAAAAAGTCTTCTTTAATATTTCTATCCCCATATCAGCTGGATGGAAGCCATTAAGTCACTATATTCAGTGTTCCTTGACTTTTTGTTTCTTGTCGTGCCCCACTCCAGTCCTTTTCCTCTCTGAGCTAGAACCAAGGCTCTACAAGAGTAAAAGAGCGTAAAAAGTAGTAGAACTGTAAGAACAATGAAATCTCATTACATGGTAGAATCGTAATTCGTTTCTTGTCCTTTCTCACTCCAATTTAATCCTTATTATTGCTTCTCTGCTGTTTCCAGTGTCGCATGTCAGTTGCAGACTATACACACACTAAATTTCATACACTTGCCGTTCCCCTGCTTTATCGGAGTACTTAAAGATAATGCTATAAATCACAACAGTAGTATTACCTATCTCATGTGACAGTTGACATACGCTGTCCGTCCTCGTCCTATACATAACATGCTACAGACTAACTGACTGAATGGGGGGTTTCCGTATTTGTTTTGTACACATATCATACTATTGTTGCGCTAACTACTGGAATAACACTTAAATTTTTTCTCAAGTGTATAAAAACACAGCTCACACACAAGGATATTGGTGACCGTCCTATGCAGAAGTCGGGAGAACATGGGCGTATCATCTATTTTTAGGCAGCAACAAAGTAAGTATTATCAAGTATGATGTCGTTAACAAGTCTACCTAAAACACTTATAATCAACAGCAGATTCTTAGAAATAAATTCGTTCCGGTTAGTTTGGTGAGAGTAAAAATGAGTTGGGACATGTGAACAATATAATTGTAATTATTTTCTCGTATAAACCCTGTTAACCAGTTACTAAACTTTTTTTCTACGCTACTTATTATTTTGTACAGCCTTTGCTGGGCTGACGCCGCTGGTGAGCAAAGTTGGGTTGAGCGGATCAGATGCCTTTATACCCACATGTTCAACTTGCTCTTTGTAGTAATACCCCATGTAATGTAATACTATATCACATGCATTGAATTGCGGGGGTACGTAACACAAGTACGCTTTGGGTTTACACTTCAATTACATCTTGGTATTCACCCTATTGGAGGAATTTAATATTGAATGATTCATTGCTAAGTATTAACTTAAACAGGGATTGCGTTCCCTCAAAAGATATAGATTGTAGAAAGATATGCTCTTATATATCATACGTGAAACTGATCCAACACGTTCTCCATCATCCGATTACTGCCTTTTTTCATTTAACACATTCACTCGCTATTAAGCACGTTCCTATCTCGTACTACCAACAGACTCCTTGCTTAATCTACCATCACAGTTAGTTAGTATACTATACAGACGTACTGTGGCTTTCCTTCCACTCTTGACTTTTTTTTCCATATGTACGTGTAATAAAAAAAATCATCCAGGGGTACACTACATTTTTGTTGATGTTCACCCAAAATACCTACTGGTCAACAAATGGAATGCTCCAAAATTTAAAAAATGCTTCACATCCCCACAACTTACAATTAGTGTCACAACCGTGAAAAATATGCTCCTTGTAAGCTTATAAAACGCATTAAATAAACACATTCTTGCATAGTTATAGGCACTAAAGTGTTTTCCCTTTTGGAACTGGGTATAATAACTTGTAAATTATAAGTTTCCCTCGCGTGGCATAATTATTACACCCATAATGCGGTTCTAGAACACAAGATTGTGGAGTTTTCTCTTCTTTTGATGGCAAAACTACATTGAGAATGAATGAAGATATTGATAAGATTGCGGTTTTTGCTACAGTTAAAAGGAATGCGGAATGTGTCCTTCACACACCACCAACGAGTAGGCGTATGAACAACGCAAAAATGTGGGAAACTAAAAGGATGACGATATGTCGTTATTTTTAATGAAACGGGAATTTCAGGGTGGGCTCAAAGTCATGTAACTGCTTTTCATGAGTTTCCCGATCGATTTGTTTATATTTCCTTGATATTTCGAGCAGATTAATCTCGATGCCTACTACTCCAACCCTTTTGCCATTCCATTGCAAATTGGAAAATCGTGAGGATAGGTCCGAAATTTTAATTTCCTATATGCTGACAACCATGCTCCTTGTTTTATAACATTCGTCAGCTAATTTCGCTTCCGAAACTGCAGGATTTCGGTGATATATAATGTTTATCGCATTTCCCCAGATCCAGCTTTGAGTACCGTTATCACATTGCCCAAAGGGTAAGGACGGGCAAGGTGATTTCATAAGCTCTTTCCTTTCTCCTGGAAAACGAGTTAATAAACTGATTTACGTTCCTTCCACAACAACAGCCATACACGTCAGATTATCTCTCTGCTGATATGAGTTTCATTGTTGATACTGCGCTTTTGAGCCTTTCCTTAAGTCCAAAGATGCTATTACAGGGAGGATCTCACCAGTAATTGATTGCCCTGTGTTGTGACTAACCAGAAAATATAGACGGTTTAGCACTACGTAGGAGTGTGATCATGTCATATATCTATTCCAGTCTCAGATATGCTAAACCTTTCCACCTACGATGACAAAGCAGAAAGACAGGAAGCATTGTCCACACGACAATTCCTTTTATGATATATTTATCATCTTACTTACAGTGCCCATATTTTTTTAACCTAAGACACTATCTGAAACGACAACTGTCAGGACTTGTTTATGTTGATTCCTTGGTGGGATATCATATCTGGCAACTACTGGCAAGACACGATAAGAACTATCTCTCAAGACCCCGGCAGAGCAAGCAAGGAAATATGCTTGACATCAGTTGTAATAAATTCATTAGTATTTGACTTCACTTAAGCAGATCATTTCCCCATAAATAAATAGTGATATTGCAAAAAACGACAGGGTTATTGCACTAGTTTGTCCTTGCTTTTTTTATATCTGCCTTTAGTTTTTTGTTAAATCAAATTTTCCAAAAGTTTTCTATTCGTAATATGAACAGCCTCAACTTTATTTTGAAGTAATCTAGTCTCTATGTCTTTAGTCTGTGAGGAAGGATTTGATTACAAAACATTTCTTTTGGTTATACTAAAAAAACATCAATTTTCTAAATTTTGATTATGATAAAAGCATTGAGTCCGTGACAAATAAATATTGGCGGAAATTTCTTTCTTCGAAAGACGTGAGTAAGTGTGCCGTATGTAAAAGAAATATATGAGATGGCGTGGCCTAGAACAAAAACTAACTTTGTTAAAAGAAATGACAAAAAGTTTATGCTCTGTAAAATGGTCCAAGATAAGATGAGAAAAGTTAAACTGATGGGCAAATCACGAACAAGCTGTTTATCTTACGCGACCATTAGTACTATCCCGATACATCTTTTTAAAGGAAGAACCACGGACAGAGGATGTACGTGAAGCAGTATCTTTAAATTAAAATGTGACAGTCTTAACTCGATTAGCAGATCATGCCTTCCATCTTCATGGTTTGTTTGCGGCGATGAAGGTTAGTTTATGTAATAAAGTTTGTGAAATTTCACTTACCAATATCAGTCAAAGATGGTTGGACTACAGGATCCGTCTTTCAGGTATTTGTTTTATTGATCAATAGAATGTCTGCGTCAAAGTCTGTTATGTGGTATTGATAGGGCCCACTATTTTAGAAAAGTTCACAGTTTTGAAACAAAACAGAAACTAATACATCACTCAAAGTCTAGACGGGGGCAATAAAATACTACAACTTTTTCGTCAGATGACCTGGCTGACAGATTTGATTTTCACTATTTCTATGCGTGGAACTGCTGATTCAGACTTTTTAAAACTTTACCGTCTGACTTGTGTTGTTGATCTTTTGAAAGTGTTTAACTTCCCCCTTGCGAGATATAGGAATAAAAGTGATGAAAATAGAATTGCAATTTTTAGCACAAATCCACGAGCTTGGAGCAAGAATTAGGGTATTTGAAACAGTCAATTTGAACGTAATTGGAGAGCAGAAGCCACCAACAAAATTGTATTAAGAAGGATTGGGTTTCCCACATTGCCCATAAATGGGATAACTCGAGAGTTTTTAGACTTGAATCACATTAAAGACAGAACGAGAAATTTCTGAGTTTCCAGCCGAGAGCAACTTGACTCGCCTTGCTTGTTACTTGAATGGTAGTAGAGATATGACTGCATTCAGCTCAACCTTTCTTGCTGAATGTTAAGCAACCAGTCGGAGTCTCTCTGAAGGTAAAAACGGGAGCTCAACCTAGCTTCGAAGCTTCTAAACGAGTGTACCAACCAACTGTCTAAATGTATCTGCTAAATATTTTCCTTACAGAATGGATACTCTATCAGTAAGCCATTCTGTTTTCTCCGTTTGGCTTAGAAGCGACGTGGCTCAATGTTTTACCATCCAGCAGTTCAACTTTCGTTTTCTCATTCCCCTCGAACCGAATGTCTGCTCACGGTTTGATACGTGACGGTGGCTTTTTGGGGTTCAGGTACTGAAAAGTTTAGAGAATATCTCCTAACGGGTTGCTTTGTACTTGTTTCTTTCGTGGATGAAATGAATATTAGAATTAAAAGCTTGGTTCTTGGGGTCAGGACGACATTCATTTATAGTGCTACCAGTCTGTAGTGACCAACTGACAACGGTACGGATGAAGGTAGTGGTAACCCAGCTAGTTTTTGTGTTGGTATTTACGTCGGAAAAGCATGTTTTTTGTCTGGCTCTTCATTTTCTTCCTATATTCCCCTTTCCTTCCATTGAACCTGCATGTATACTTGGTATTTCCCCCTTTGAAATGTGCATATTTTTAGTGAAAGTGCTGTACAGAAACAAGAAATGAAAAAAGAAGAGACTGAGAAAGCTCATGGGTATCACGGATCTCCTATTTCATTAATATTGGTCTTCACTAAATAGTTGTCCGTGTATTCATACATTTTTACATTTATCTGTACTATCTCTCTTTCTTTCTATATTTCTTGCTTCCTTATTTTCCTTTCCTTTGCATTATCCAATGAATGTCTGAGATGCAATGAATGTACATCATAAAAATAAAGCCTGTATAAGTTTTTACTGAAGGAGCTACGCATGTGTACGAGTTCCATTTCAATTGAGAAATCAATCATAGTCACACTATAATCATAACAAATGTTCGATCATCATGTACAAGTTGAGTTTGCAATGTGTTTAAAAATGACTTCAATATGCAGAGCTAATACCCATAGGCCAAATCTGGCAAGTCGAATCTTTTGCAAGGAAAAATTTATCTCTTAAATCAGACCGTAAATATGCTGATTACTTGATTTAATTTATTGGCAAGTACATAGATACTAATTGGTAACTTAACATTGGTACATATTTTGATAGACTACACTTACTACTGCTCACGGGCTCACCCTTTCTGTTGGAAATCGAGCAGGAGACTGTTAAAGATTTCTATGGATTAGTGTTTTCCAAAAAATGCAACAGATAACCCAGGTAAAATAAATCAGCATCCGATTCACAAAATATGTATTGTATAATAACAAATTAGTATTCTAACCAGGGTCTGAATTTGTAGACTTGGCCATACTTTTTGTTTGTATACTTACAAAAATGACATTTTGAATGTGGGCAGTCAGTATAAAAATGCGCTCATTGATTGTGACACCAAGTTTTTGTAGCACATTTAGACTTTTTGAGCATATTAATATGTTAGCATGTTCGAAGTTACTTTTTAAAATTTAAAGTTTAATTTTTACAAGGTTTTTTATCAAATAGTCGAATGAAGATTTTCTAAATTTATTTTCTAAGTTTATGTATACCTAGAACTCGAACATTTTTCAACTTACCATCTTTTCTTTTGCACATTTGTTAAGCATACACACATGGACAAAATAAAATAAACTTTTGAATGCGTCATGTTTCACAGTTTGTAATTTTTTTGTGTGAATTTAAGTACGCCAAACCACGTTTACTAGATAGAGAACAGTCTGGAGCATCTGCTCCACCAAAAATATTTAGAATTTTTCATGTCATTTGGTAGGGAGGTGACCGCTTTTGAAAAATTCCCCAAACACGCTGGACAAAAATAAATGAACTTTTTACAAAATGATAAGTACAATAGCAAATGTACAAGTACAAGAAGGGAGAGGTTTTTCCAAAAGTTTTGTGGAGCAAGCAGCAGGATTTACCTTTATCTTTTGGAGCCATTTCCAGCGGTACTTTAGCTGCGACGGTCGTTTTTCTCTTCCTTCCTGGCTTGTTAGAGATATTTGCGGACTTTTGAAACCGTTTTAAAGTTAGATAATCGACGGTTTTCCTAATTTTGATATTGCGGTACAGTTTTTCACAGGTCAACGACTCGGTGCCCTTGTTTTCCCATGTAGAAATGGCCAAATCCCGAATGGGAACGTGCCTCTAGCACCAAGTTTTGCTCCAGTGGAGTTTAAAATACTTCAGTGGTTGCACAAACAGGAAGTAAAACATGCGTGGGTGTTTATTAAACGAATTTAACATCTAAAATGATACAAACCTTCATTTTTAGGCTATTGTACTTATCATTTTGTAAAAAGTTCATTTATTTTTGTAAAAGCGGTCACCTCCCTACCGAATGACATAAAAAATTCTAAATATTTTTGGTAGAGCAGATGCTCCAGACTGTTCTATATCTAGTAAACTTGGTTTGGTATACTGAAATTTATGCAAGCATTTTTTACAGACAGTATAACATGTCGCAGCTAAAAGTTCATTTTATTCTGTCCATGAGTGTATATATTACCTACTTATAGGGCATACTTGCTTGCATAAAGTACCCATTTTTTCGGACATATTATCCTTCCTACACAAACCTTTACCGCTAGTTTGAACATGGCAGCTGCAACGTTTAGCAGTACGAAAAGTTTCTGAGTTAAATTGATGCAACTATTTGCATTCAAATTTTTGGGGGTTCGGCTTGAATATTTAAGTTTCTTACGTTTCAAAATCAATTAGAAACACAATAGATGTTACTTTAGAACTTTTACCTGCTGAGCCAAGAAAACTAAAAATTCAAGAAATGCGTTTGAAGTTATGCACAATGGAGCTCTTTTGGAACAATCATAGTTTTTAAGTTGAGCAAATCAAATTACCTTATATTGTCGACCAAATTAAAAAGGAATTCATGCGAATTATTACTACAACTTTTCGATTTTTGTAATCATTGGAAGACTCTTCTCGTGAACTGACTAACATGTTCACATAATTGTCGTTTTTTACAACGAAGAAGTTGGAAGAATGTCTGACTTTTGCAATAACTTGATAAAAATTCGTATTTATGTAGCCAGAAGCATGAAATTATACAGTTTGTAAGGAAGGGGACAGAACGCTTGGAAAAGTTTAGTTTCGTAATAATGACTTATGTATAGTCCAATCATTCGCTTCGCTTTACATCTGTCGGATGCATCAAAACTTTTGTAAATTAAAAATGTGCCGTTGGCAGATTCAGTCAATTCACGATCAGTTTTGTGGTGTCGCATAAAATTGTGTTGTAACACGTTGCACAATAACACCCGAAAATGTTATATCTACATTCAAGCAATTTTGCACGCCTCAATTATGACGGGCTAGCTGAGGAAATGAAGTTTGTGTAATGGTAACTACGAACGAAAATTAAAATGCTTTTGAAACAAGTTTGGTTGCACAAGCTACCTACCGGAATGACTACATGGACATATTCCCCATTGTATTGCTGGAGAAATTGTAAAGTTCTGCCCTAGCAAACCGGCACTCTTGTGCGGGCGTGTTCCATACATATGTATAGAAGGACTAGAGAACATACTAACTTGGTTGACCAAAACACTCCAATTCCCAGCTACATGGGACTTGGGTACTAGTCTGTAGGTATTCCATGGGATAAATCTTTAATGAACTTGATTATATTCTATTCCATTATTGAGTTATGTATAAAGTCCAGAAGGAAAATATCGAATGTCTCTGTCTATTAGAGCTTACACAAAAGCTGAATCTACAAAGCAAGACTTAATATCATAATTTTATTATGTGTAAGCAGCCCTTCCTTTGGGTGGAACATGTTACTAGACCAACCGCCACAAATGCTTGGGCTGCCTATAGCATATTGAGCGTAGACACCGACCGAGAAAGCGTATCTCAACTGAACTCATGCATGCAGAGTCCCACGAGGACGCTTTTTCCATTTACTGATGGAAAGCTAGACATCCAAATCGTAACATGTGTAAAAGTGTGTAGCGTATTTCAGCATGGAATTCAACCGAAATTTAAGGGTTACTTTAAGCAATACACAACATTATATATTTAGAGCAATAATATAAAACCTAATTATATCATGTATGAGTAGACCACGAACTTAGTTATACGTTTTAATGTAATTGCTAATCGCACTCGTTACGGGAACCGCTTGTTTATGAACATTCAAATTCTATTTATGTATTTCAGCGATTTAATAAAATGGCGAAGCGGATACAATTCTTCGGGCTGAATAATTGCAGTCTTCGTTTACCAGCCCGCTTCAACTTTTTCATTTTCGATGCTCTGATGTTTTTGAGATAGAGCCTTACATGCCAAAACATTGCTCCTGAAAAACGAATCTTCCAAATGTGTGAATATATAGAAACATTGTACTATAAAAATACATACGGATGTGTTGTGTTATGTAAATTCAAGCATTATAAAGCTTTGTTTCATGCAATATTCAGTTGACTTATTCTACACTGTGTATTGTGGAATACAGTTTCTATGCATTGAAGCATGGCATTATGCAGGTGTGCACTTTTAATTTCATGGAATGAGGACTCTAAAAGTTTAATTTCTTTTATCTGTCGATGGGTGTAAAAACCAGACAACCTTGCTGGAAACTGTCCGTTGAAAGGACGGAGAAAGTTATTGGCGGACTTGCGACTTTTCACGCCTACTTCTGCAGCTTTCAAATGTCTCAGGTTTGCGAGGCTTAAAGGTATCTGAAAAGGGCTATAAATTATTCCATACATTATTGTCTAGTCGTTGAACCTCGGTTTGCGAACAAGTGGAGTTTGAAGATTTTACGCATATTCACACTTTCATCAGTAAACTTAAGAGTTATATTAAAACTGAAGGGAAATTTTCCTCCTTTGCACAATGCCAAACATACTTTAACGCTGGTTTAGTGAAATTGCACAAATATCTTGAGATTTTACGAAAACAGTATAGGAGGTTGGTGAAAACCATGCACAAGTATGGAATACTCTTGCATGGATTTACCTGCAATCTTGGTACACTACCTCTGGATGTCAATAGTTTTCTATTTTCTTAAGTTGAAAATTTTCATCTAGGAAAAATCTTTTTAACGCCAAAAAATTAACAGAAATGTATAGAGTTGTTTCGTTAGGCATTAATGGAGTATGTTAGTCGCATACTATGCAATAGCCCATTTTGTTGAGGTCAATAAATAGGATTGCAGCAGTTGTTTGATTCGATTTATGAGTAAACTGCTTCAAAGTTTATTAAATCAGCACAATACAAGTGACATAAATGATAATACATTAAAATAGTTTACAGAATGATATCAAACTCAATTATACCTTCCAAAACATTCCTTCTTTGAGAACTTTCTTCCCAATGTTCGAGTATAGTAAGGTGCAACTGATGTATCAATAGTAATACAAAGTGCAGCCGAAGGAAAGCTCCCAAAGAAAAAAAATACTTTGGACCATACATATTATACAATTAAAATGTATAAACATGTGTAGAATGCATAACACAAAAATGGCTTCATCACGAATACTCTCTAGGAAGAACCAATAGACTGCCAAAATTAAGGCTGGAAATCGATTGTACTCTTTAAATAACTGTAACACGTAACGTACATAGCACCTATCTTATACAAAATTTCATCAAGATACATTTATTTTACAAAGATTACTGTGACGTGAGTTTCACAAAGCAGCCGTCGCACACCCTCACCGGTTTTTTACTACTAGGAACGGATGCAGACTTTGAGGAGCAGTCGTTGCAAAATATCTGACCACAGTGACGACAATGATGCTTTCGAATTATTAGTGTGAACTCTTTCGTGCAGGTGGAACAATTCGAAACATTGGAATCATCGGCCCACTTCCGCCCTTGAATTTTGGCGATTTCGATTTGAAGACTTTGATTTTCTCTTCCTAATTCTTGAAGCGCTGCCATTGCATCATCTCGCTTTCTAGTCGTTTCCTCAATTACCGTGGTATAAGTTTTGCATTCGTTTTCGTATGATATTAACTTTTCTAATAATTGAGATTTCTCCTCTTCATTGGACGCACATGTTTGTTCAAGTTCTGAAACGAACCATAAATTTCGGGTTTGAAAACTCCTGTATTACCATGTCTTACTTTTTATGGGTTTTATAGAGTATCTGACTTACCAAGTTTGTTTTGAATTAAGTCATCAATTTTGGACTGTAGCAATTTTATTGTCTGGTTCTTTTGGACACTTTCCTCTGTAACTTCGATGATGGAGCTGTTGAGATTTTCAACTTCAGTCGCCTTCTGAAGCAAATCAGCTTCCAACGTATCATTTTTGTTCCGTACATTTGTCTAAAGCCAAATTGGTATGTATGTTTGTTATAAATGTTTAAAATAAACAAACAAAATAATTAAATCGTAATTATTTTGTTTCATACCAGTTCTTCCTCCATAGCTTGTTTAAACTGATCCGACTCTTTGCACTTTTCCTGTAGTGCTGCACTCTGCTCATTTAGTTGGTGTTCTAAGCCAGCAACCTGTTTCTCTAAATGTTCCTTGGTTTCATTACTTTCAGCTTGCGAAGACAACAATGAATCCTGCAGCTCTTTGACAACTGATTGGGTGAAATCAAGGTCTTTGTTCGTTTTACTGATTTCTTCATTCTTAGAAGCAACATTCTTCTCCAAGTTGGCCACAGATGATTGTAAAACTTCAATCTGCTTAAGTGATTCGGTATGCTGCTTGGTTAAAGATTGTATACTCACTTGCTGCTCTGAGATTGTTTTCTGGTTAGTTTTCTAAATATTGAAGAATGAAAGTAGCACTTACTTTCTCTATCTATTGATCTGTACCTTGGACTAAATCAAAAAGTTTCTAAAATTTGAAACCTACCTCAGTTTCCAGCAATTTTGTTTTTTCCGCCTTTAATGTACCAAATTGGTCTTGAACACCTTGTAGTTCTTTTCGTAGTTTTGAAACCTCGGACTCTGTGATTAAACATTCCCAATAAAATTAGTTACCGTGTACATGTTTACCACTGCAAATATTTTTGTAGTTAGAAAGTAACTAAAAGTAATGAACTTTACCTTTTGCTTGAACAGAGGTGGAGAGTTCACCATTTTGCTTCTGTAGCTTAGCTAGTTCTTCGGTCTAAAAACCATTGTTATCATTCAATTGCAAAAATTAGGCCAACGGCATGGTTTCTCGTGTTTTGTTTAGCTTATAATAATCCCGATTACCTTGGTAGCTATTAATGAATCCGTGCTATCTTTCAGTGCTTTCAATTCTTTGGCTTTGGCATCGAGAGAATCCTGTGCTAATTTGTGTTCGGACATTGATTTTTCTAACTGTACATTTAAAGCATGTTGCTGTTTACTAAGCTCCCTGTTTTGACTTTGAGCAGCGTCCGAATTTTGTTTCAACACTTCATTTTCCTTTTGAAGCCCTTCTAAGGCTGCTTTCGCCCCTTCCCCAGTTTCAATTTTGCTACAGAGCTCAGCATGTTGCTCTCGGAGCCTGTTACACTCGGACTGTAGCTCATTGCACTCTTGCTGAAGCATTTCTACTTTGTTTTCATTCTGCCAGTATCACAGTCAAGAATTATGTTAATATTATAGTCACTTTTACAATCTATCATTATTTAAACATGTTAACTAACGAACTAACCGATTGTGACTGCTGCTGTAGTTGGGTGATTTTATTTGATTTGTTCAATATTTCGGCTTCATGCTGATTGGCTAATTGTTCTCGCTCCTTCTCCTGTGCAGTTTGGCTGTTTTTGATAACCTGCAGTTCATTTAAGGCTTGATTCAATCTTTCTTCAAGATTACAATCAGGTGCTGTGGACTGGAGTTCATTTAGTCTATTTGTAAGCGTCTCAATTTCCCTCTCCTTTTCCAAAGCCAGTTCATTCATCATCCTTTGAACACTAACAAGTTCTTGTCGAAGTACTTCTGCGTCATCGATACTGTTCCTGTTCAACAAAATTAATTTCTTACGTTTGGGGTAGCTTTGGGTCGATTTTTAGGGCAACTAATATACATGTACCGTTCTAACCTGTGCGATAGTTGAGCTTGTAGACTGACAATTTCCAGTTTTAAGGCTTCATTGTCACTGGACGAAACGTCTGAGTTTCTACTGATAGCTTCTTTCTCCTTTCGTAGCAAGGAAATTTGCTCCAAACTGTCAGCAAGTTGCTGTCTTAACAAAGTTACTTCTGATGTCACTAAAACGTCAATTTCGAATTAGTTTCGCAAGTATCCTGAGACTATGTTGATTTATATATAGTGGTAACTTAGATATTATTGCCGAAACCTTACACAATGTTTTAGAGTCCTCAAATTCCTTTTCATGAGATTTAAATGATTTGGAATCAAGCTCTGTAGCATCCAAATCCGCTTGCATTTTCAGCATTTCTTTTTTCAGTTCATCTGAGACTGCTCGTTCATCCTGACAATACAAAAATGGTTTATTTAATTTTAGTTTAAATGCAACTGAAAGGGTTGCGTAAAAATAGGAAAATATGAAACTTACAGCAAGAGTTTCCTGCAAACTTTGGATTTCCTGTCGCAACAGCTGTACTTCCGCATTCGATGGTTGAGAATTCGAATCACCGGTAGCTCCATCATCAAACGCGTGAGTTTTATTATAATGCTCTTCCAGTGCTTCTGCAGATGGAAACGCCTTCATACAAGGAGGGCACAAGAAACCTTCTGCTGAGTGCTGTTCCTCCGTTTCCACAAACGAAGCTGCAGTTTCCGTTCCATCTCTCTCGTTTCGCTAAAACAGGTAAGGAGTTTATTAAATCATCTTTATATCATGGAAACGTTAACTTATTCCAACTCTATTAGTACTCACTGGATCCGTGATTCGGTTGACAAAATTCTTTATGTTGAACATCTTGATGGGTATGAATGATTTTGATCATTTAGTGCAAACTTTTGATCAGGTCAGATCCAATCCAAGGCTTTTCTAGATATGCAGATTCATAACCGGTACTAAAATGTCGTGCCTGTAATTATTACAATAGTAGTTGGTCAATATGCGATGAAGAATAACACTTTTGTGAGTCAGTTCTATTTCGCAATGATGTTGCAAGCCTCACCTTGGAATACGAGGTTGTAGAGATGTACAATTTCTACATGCCCTACGTTCAGGTACGGACTTGAGTTTTCTGATGATTTCAAAATATTAAAAATGTTTTTGTACAAGTTTTGGCACTATAGCAAACGTCAACCAGCGAAGTATATTTTTTTTGGACTGAGGTTCGTTTAGCATTCAAGTAACATACACTACTATACTGCCTTGTACTTGGTGAGTCAATGTTGCTATTAAAAACTCAATTGACTCATTAACTATACAACTCAATATCTTTAATTTAATGTGCGCCGATTGTCAAAACACTTTGTTAAAATGACTTAGCTACAATATTTAAAAATTCCCCGCCTATCCACATGAATAGTATGGAATAAGTAATTGTGTTACGTAAAAAAAATATGAGCTAGCGTTTGTTATTAACACCTCTCCGACAAAAAGTCAAAGTGTGTGTGCTGGTGCGGATTAGTACACTCAAAACATCAGTCCGTGGTCCATCCAGGCATTCAAATTCTATTGACAACAGCTGCTTAGATTAGATAGCTTCACATAAAAGTATAATACTACCCTGCAAAAAATCATTATACAAATACTTGCAAGTAATACCGAAGACGGAACATAGGGCAGAATATACTGCCCAGCCACAACCGAGATTTGCCGCAATGCCTTAATGCTTAGCAAACCCTATCTCCATTTTGTTCATGTTTTGTCAGATCAGAGCATAGACCAACGTTTGGGAGAGCATACATAAGTAATGTATCTCGATATTCTATGTACATGTATTGAACCCGATACAATGGATTCACGTTACTGTTCATGTAAATAGGAAAACTTACTTTATACCTAGCTTTTTGACATGACAGGAAAGACGACACCGATGCAAAAATACATGGATATTTAGACATATAGAGCAAAATTAGTTCATGGTGGTTCCAAGACACTTTCTTGCTTGGTCACCGACTTGCGTAGTTTTAACCCTTATATTATGATGAAGGTCAGCTAACATTTTTCACTGGTCATGGTATATCACGAGAAAAATAATAATCAGTCGAATAATCTAAACTACATTTTTGTAAAAGCTGTGATGGAGAAAGCGCAGACCGGCCACACTTCATTATAAATGAATAAGACTATTTACAGTCACAAGTTGCACCGTTCCCCTGAGACGGTTGTTCTACATTTATGCATTACTATAAGTTTTTTGAGTAGGGTGGTTTGGTTCGGTGCTATGCATGGTGTATGGAGTATTGATATTTTCACCATATTGCATGGATTGCAACTTTCTCTGCACGTGCCGTGTACATGTATACGCGTGATTGTCTGAGCTTTCGAGTTATGCTATAATATACCATGCAGCACTGGGTGCCATAGACAGGATGTATATGGAACAGGAAATGAGATGAAGTCCCATGATTTTTCAGCTGATTGCTGTGATGGATGTTGTACGGATATTAGGTCGGAGAGGTTTCGATTCTAATATTATTTGGAATGAGATTAAGACTGTCATTCATCATTCATTCATGAAAGTGATTTTGTGTATGTGTATACTTCGTTACTTTGATAATTGTATGATGAGTTGAAACCAATTTGTTCCGTCTTATTAGTGGCCATAGTAAGTAGCAAGTCTGGAGAAATTTCAATACTTATTGCTCATTTAGTGCATTATAGGCCCAGAGTCGTAAAAGGAAATTTAGCTCTTTCAAACACGTCTGTGGTAATCGACTTTTGCTACGTAAGAGGTAAGCATTAGTAAGAACTTATTGCTAATTATTTTAGGATGTAGTTTAGCAGCCCGCATGTTTATTAAACCGGCGTTTCACACGCATTAATTCCATATCGTGTTTTGTTGTTGTTAGAAAAATCGGTTGCGGGAAATGCTTTTGATTAAATAGTTTCCAGGAAAACAATTACGTATAATTAGTTTGTGAAACTAGGTAAAAAAAGGAATTATTATTGATTAACCGTTCGAAGTG
Organism: Orchesella cincta; assembly: GCA_001718145.1. Lineage (NCBI taxonomy): Eukaryota > Metazoa > Arthropoda > Collembola > Entomobryomorpha > Orchesellidae > Orchesella > Orchesella cincta. The sequence continues at coordinate 466,815 of LJIJ01000019.1, read as the reverse complement.
ATTTAGCGACATGAAGCTTTGATTCCCTGGCTGCCCAATTTTGTATCTGAGTATCTGTCATTTTATTTCCATAAACCAATTCGGTTATGAAACGAACCTGATGTGAACTGTGAACAGAAATATTTCCTAACACGAAGCTCATGACATATGTACATACGCATAACACATTCATACAATGTCAGTATTATGAAACTTTATAAAGCAAATTAGGTTCAAAGTAATTTATTTCTTAAGTTTTATTGAATAGTTAGTTGCCTAATATTTTTTAACCCAACTCGAATCATAAAAACGACGACTTCCATTTATGGGTAGCATATTTATATAAACGGATCTGTATCTAAAATTTGTTGCATAAACCCAGCGCTACGCTACAACAAAGCAACAGCTATTTATTTATCATTGTCATTAGAAGGGAAATTGAAAATTATCGACAAAATTATGCACAAACAGTTATAACTCTGTAAATGAGCAGATTCTTCAAGCAAGATATGCAGTTTATAAATCTATATCTAGCTCTGAAACTCTGATATGAAGCATTAAACCAAATCAATCTCATAATCCAAAAACACACCCACTGCACGTGCATGTTCTAGTTCACATTCACGCTCGTTGGAACACTTTACAGATGCGAGCTAAATCATCCTCATTGAATTTTCCTGAACTAAAAGATTTTATATGTTTGTACCGTTGCAAATAAATAGCGAAAACGATAGCATCAATATTCATGTTCATTTAAGATATTTAAAATCTAAAGAATTCGTCAGTTATTAGATTTTCAAGTCAACCACTTGTAGGAGCATATAGTCAAATTCAGTATAGATTGACCCAAAATACCTAATACCATTACGATACGGTAACCGGTAAATACTAACAGTTGTAAGTAGCATTCATGAAAAACAGATTAATTGCTTGCTATTACTTATAGTTTGTCATATCTGATCCCTTTTTTGTTATACTTTGTTCATTTTGAAGCACTCATACTTGATCTGATAGGTAAAGGATGCGTATTCTCCTGCACATACATGAGAGTACATGTGTGCTTGCATTTGAAGGTCATACAAATGTAAATTTGTTATGCAAAATTACATGTTACCTAACTTCTAATGGTTCGAACAGATAGATATCTTAATCAATCGTAATCGAACAAATTGAAGCCCAAATGTCTAGTATGAACTGACGCTGAGAGTTTGCCGACCATGTTTGCGTACGTTCCACTTCTTATAATAATTTACATAGGACAGGACATCAATAAGAGGTGACCGCATTCATGTAGATTTGCTCATCATAATGTAGTCCGCTAAACACACGATGTTGGATGTCCTTGTGTCATTTTCTCAATTGTAATATTGGACATCTCATTCATATACACGATGATCTTTTAGATGCAACAATAGCAACTACTGTATAAACGATTTGTGATACATGCATGCTGGCTTTTTCCATGCATATCACATGTAGTACTTTCATAAAATCTTGTTTTCCACTGACATACATTGGCATTGGTTTGGTACTTGTAACTAGTTGCGAGTTGTAACTCTGGGTTGCAGATGACAAGAGCAGTTGGCATCTGTCCTTCATGACTTTCACTCCTCGTTTGTCCATCTGTGCGACCTGACGACTCTGGAAGCGTGCACGATTTTATAACTTGTTAATATTCTTCTTTCTTTCTTTCACGTAATTTGACTTCTGTAAGTTAACATAAAGCATGTATATTCATAAATTCGGTATGATGCTGCCAACTTTTGCAATAGTAAAAGATGTTGCAAATTTCAAATTTACGAATTGGTCAATTTAAGTTATAATGTTTATATTGTAATTTCTAGTTCCAAAATGAGGCTTCTCATTCTTAACGATGACAATGAGGTGGCTACATGGGCAGCTAAGTATGTTGCCAAGAGAGTACGAGACTTCAACCCTACTGCAGAAAGACCGATGGTGTTAGGCCTTCCAACAGGTTTGTTCCCAGATAATTTTATGTTTGACTGCTTTTCAACATGAAACGTTAAAATTTTAAGTATTACTTTATCAACAGGTGGTACACCGCTGGGCATGTATAAGAAGCTTGTCGAGCTTCATAAAGCTGGCAAAGTCTCATTCAAATATGTCATAACTTTCAACATGGATGAATATGTAGGTAAGTATTTCATCTTAAATGCATTTCAATCTGTAGGATCCATAGCCAAAATCTAAGGAAACACTAATTTCCCCAATGTCAACTAGGTTTGCCACAGGATCATCCTGAAAGTTATCACCACTACATGTGGTCTAACTTTTTCAAGCACATTGACATTCAGCCGCAAAACGTTCACATTCTCAACGGCAACGCTGACAATCTAGTTGACGAGTGTGAAAAGTACGAGCAAGAAATCACAAAGGCTGGAGGAGTTGATTTGTTTGTAGGAGGAATCGGCCCTGATGGTCACGTGGCCTTCAATGAGCCCGGTTCATCCCTCGTTTCTCGCACAAGAGTAAAGACACTCGCTCACGATACCATCATAGCAAACGCAAGGTTTTTTGATAACGACCTTTCCAAGGTGCCAAAGCAAGCCTTAACTGTTGGAGTTGGCACTGTCATGGATGCTCGTGAAGTTATGATTCTGATAACTGGAGCCCACAAGGCGTTTGCCTTGTACAAAGCAATTGAAGAAGGGGTTAATCACATGTGGACTGTATCTGCCTTTCAACAACATCCTAGGACAATCATGATTTGCGACGAGGATGCAACTTTGGAGCTCAAAGTTAAGACTGTGAAATACTTTAAGGTAAATCTACATTTCTTAATTCTTCATTGTCAATTTAAATTTTACGTATTCCAACGACAGGCCTGTAGGTCTTTGGAGGCTAAGTTTTTGAGATTTAATGATTTACCCTGACCGAAATAGAATGGTGGTATCTTCTGGTTTAGGAATTGCATTCTGTCCATAGTAAGCTAATTGACGAGTAATCAAATTTCAAGAGAGCAACAGACAAACTTGTCGAGCAAAGGGTAAATCTTGGTTATCATGCATTGGCAATTCGGCTTCGTTTTAGTGTTACATTTTGTTCAAATATATTATGACACTTGAGATGAGCTTATACCACAACCAGTGTGTTTGAGAATTGAGTGGAATGTTTCGTGAGAAATGAATCAGTATGCAGTGGTTTGTTAGTTTAATCTTGATTGCATGCCGGTAACCGTTGTCGGTTCTCAAGTTTAGGGCGTGAATGTTGTGAACTGTGATGTTAGGAAATAATATATGCAAGCGCTGAGTTGTACTAAATCTTTAGTAATCTGCATCATTGTTCCCGTCGAGTTTGTTTTCCTTTCATTTGCTCTGGACTCACACTTGACTTAAAAATCTGACCACCAACACCGAATCGATATGAGATAAGTGCATAAACTAATGTGTGCATGTATTTTAATATTTCACAGAATCTTTGGGGCGTCCACAGCAAACTGGTCGAGGATCCAGTGAACGTATGAATGCCATGACTCTCCAAATTATGTGAGTTTAGGATGCTTGTATAAAACCATTCTTGAACGCTGCTATATTGTTATTGAAAATGAGATCATTATCTCTCATGTATTTGTATAACTGTGAAGATAATTTCGACAATTTTAAATAAACATTATTGATACAGAAAGAAAGATATTAACGTAGGTATCAGTTGTTTAATGTTTCTTCACAGCATCGTTAATTAAAGTAATAATTGTGACCTCAACATCTCATGATGAAGGCTCAAATGCTTGTACATGTACTTATGTTTATGGAAATACGTTAGCAAATATCATTTCATTACCCTCTACTTATCATTATAGGTCAACCTCCGCTAAATTTAAATAAAGTCGCCCCTAACAGTTTAAGATTAAGAAGTACACTGGTATTTTGAAGTTGTAAGCTACAGTTACCAAAGATACTTTAAATTGCTTTACCCGTGTGGCACTTTTAAAGATAAGTTGGTTCCAGGAAATGTTAAATACAGAATCTTCATGTTTTTAAAAGGACCACTGAGATAGCAACTGTGGCTATCAATAGCAAGACACATTCAAGTTTTCTCACGCTTGAGTTTGCGCAAGGGCTCAATTCAACTCTTTGATTACTTCTCAACCTACGTTTAAAAGGACCACACGTCTTATCTCATAGTTCTCCATTCACAAATGGAATATTTTTAACACAGTGAAGTGTGAGTACGTAAATCATCAAGGGGCTTATTTCATGAGATAACATTCACACCAGTTTCTGAAACTAGTTTGTTTTAGACTGCGACCATCATATCAATAGACAAACTACAATTACATTCTATAATCATCAATGTGATAAAATTAGGCAGATAAACATTTCAAGATCCACCAGTGAAGATGATGATGTGCAGTCTGCATCAATCATATTTATACGTATTAAATTCTTAACACTTATGTATCACTTTTCAATAACTAAAAAGTATTACCATCAGTTTAGTAAACAAAAAAATGATAAAAACCAATGTAGTAATATAATGTTCAAACGTTTCTAAACTTGGGCATGGATTAACTAGACGGTGTGGAGGTAAATGGCAACTTGGTACAAAAGCAACGGCCGCCGTTAACCAGTTTTCTTTTGTTTTATTTAAATATTATGCAATGTTGCCATTAGTTGTTGTGTAACGTTTTATTCACATTATTATTCTACCTGTTATGCCATAGGGCTTTATAAACAGAACTCAAATTCTATTACAAGTATTGTTCTAGCTTGATAAGAGAAGTAACATTACAACGAAAATAGAAAATATTATAAACAAAGTTCCCCTTCAAAACTCAGTAATTTAATCCTGCCAACTATTTGCGTTTATTGGTGTTAATATTCATTAATTTGGTTAAATCGGATAAATGATTTGACAAGCGAATTCCCTAATTTAGTTTTTCCTTATTCTACCTCCATCGCTTGTGGATCTGGAGTGTGGTTTGCCTCGCTATTATTTGTTGTAGAACCCTCTGTAGCATTCTTTTTCGTTTTAGCATCTTCTTTTTTCGAAGCTTTGGGATCTTCCTTAGGAGGTTCTACCTTGGGCTTGGGGGTATTCAAAATTGGGTTGATTTTACTTTCCAAAACTCTACGCTGCTCTAGGATTTCTTTACACTTGACTGGAACGGGCATGTAAGGTTGGTAATTTTGGTGGAATTTTTGTCGAGTTTGCTCCAACCAAGTTTCACTTTCTTGAATTGCTTTCACCACCTTGTCAATTTCCTTCTGCTCAATGTGGTCATACTTTGCATCCTTAGAGTTGTACAAATCAACTTGTTTACGGGCGAGCTGAAGGGTGACTTCTACTTCCTTAAAAGCGCGTGGTCGATCCTCAGACTCAATACGTCTTTCCTTAATTGGGTCACCTCGGCACTAAAAGATTCAACATAAAAGGAATGAATGAGTTGCTTACAATTTCAAGACGTTATCAATCCATCGAAACCTAGAACTCACCTTTAATTCCTCTAACTTTTGGACATAAATTTCCTTCTTTTCATCACTACCATCCTCATATAACCAGTTTTCTAGGCTGGTTAAAGTTTCAGACAGCTTTTGTCTTTCACTGTCTTCAACGAAGCCGTTCAACTCCATGTCCAATTTTTCCCGCAAATCATAAACGTATTCTTCCAAAGTATTTCGACTATCTATCCTATCCTTCTCGTTCCTATCTCTACTAATCATGTGAGTCTGCAAAATAAAGGATAGAACTTAATATTGCAGATGGAAACAGTTAATAGTTGTAGCGATAATTAAAAAACTACATACCTCGGACATTATCTTTTCATCGAGCTCTGGGCGGGAGAGACCAAACGTTACACTTTCTACGGGAAGTTCCTTACCCTTATACTGAACCTTTTTGGACTTTTTCTTATCCGCATCCTCCTAAAACGAAGAAACGCAATATGTAAGCATCCGTTTGCACCCTCAGTCTTTCTAGTAATCTTTACTAGATTAAAATAATGTTGTTGCTGTTTACCATGTTAACGTCTGCACTTGTCGCATTTGCATCAGTGTTCTCAGAATTATCCATGGGCTCGGTACTTGCTGTGGTATTTCCATTTCCAGCTTCTTGTGAATCCGGAGGATTAGTGGGAGCTGGGTTATCACCAGCTGGAGGGACAACTTGTGGTTCGGTCTCCATTGGTTCTTCTGGGTTTTCCCCATTTTCGATTTTTTCATATATAGTTGCGTTGCAAATGCTAAAGATTCCATGCATATTAACCCTGGCCTTGATCTTGAGTTTGCGAGGGTCAGCATCGTCATTCTTGAAATTGACGATGAATTTTCCTTTAAATATAAAGTATATAGTTGAACAACTCATTCTAGCAAGACTCCAAATTTAAATATGAATATATATAATAGGCATTTTGATATCTTCCGATTCTGGGTTGGATATGGGACTTGCCAGTATAAATGGCTCTTAAAGTCATTGCTTCCTTACGGTTGAAAGTTAACATCCGTGAAAATGGTACAGGATGATACTGTGGGAATACCTCGGTTGCCCTATGAGTAACAGTTAAATCAGAAACCATTGAAAATTCTTGTAAGCTTTTCTTTTTATGCTTTAAAAAAGGTTACTAATGTACTTACCCATCTTCACCCAGCGAATCGTCCCATATAAGTTTAATGGGGTATGGCTGAACGTCTGTAATCTGGAAATCTCGAACTTTAAATGCAGGAGATAAAATTGCACATTGCAGTGCACACCCACGAGACACAGCCTCATCTTGATTCAGTGTAGTTGATGGGGCTTTACGGAATATTTTTTCAATCATTTGTTTAATTGCTGGGATTCTTGTTGAGCCTCCAACAATTTCCACCGAATGGATGTCATTTAGCCCAAGTTCTGTAGGAGCAACAATGATGAATATACATAGTGGTCCATATTTTCGCAACGACAAGTATAACTAAGATTAGACAAGAGAATGTCTTACTTGAGTCATCCAAACATTTCTGAAGTACAACTTCAACCCGTTGGAACAAAGAAGCACAAATTTGTTCATAGTCGGCGCGACACATTGAACTAGTCACGTCTTTCTCTTCCATAAAGCATTCAATACCAAGTGGTAGCTTTGTGGCGTTTGCCGACATTTGCTTTTTAAGCTTCTCCACTTCAGTCAGTAACCGCATGTAAGCTCTAGGATTATTTTCAGGGTCTATACCATACTTTGATCGGAATTCAACACAGAAGTGGCCTGCCAAAGCTGCATCAAAATTTCTACCTCCTAAATTAGGATCCGCAGTCGATGCTAGAACCTAATGTAGAAAATTCGGACGTTTGCGTTTGAGCTAGAAGTTTCCAGGAATTTAGAGTAAATGTTAGAAATGTGCTAAGCTAACTTACCTTCAGCTTTCCTTTGTTGAATGCACAAACACAGACTTGAATGGCAGAATGACCACAATCCACGATAACAACATTCCTAGGCTTATCTTCTGGTTCAGGAAGATCCTGCTTGTAAATGCCATAACACAAGGCAGCAGCAGCGGTCTCATTGATGAGCCTTAGTACATGAAGACCGGCAATCTGAGCAGCATCTAAAAGTGCTCGTCTCTCGGCATCCGTAAAGTAGGATGGTACCTATCATTTTCATTAGGTTAGATTAGTACAAACGGCTGGGTTCTCTTTCAGATCACTCATGAGCATTGCTAAATACTTACCGATATTACGCAGTCGTGAACCTTGGCCTGAATGCCATTTTCAGCAGTTTCCTTTAGCTTAGTGAGAGAGCATAGCTGTTACTTGCTCTGGAGTGTACACCTGTTCTTGACCAAGGTACGTAGCCTTAATTCCAACCCCACCATTGTCTTGCTTCATAATTTTAAACGGAACTTTATTAACATCTTCCTGAACCCTGGGGTCATCATATCGTCTTCCTAAAAACCTCTTGAACCCAAATATTGTGTTCTTGAGGTTTGTGACAGCTTGGTTTTTTGCAGCTACACCAAGCACACGTTGCCTTTCACCAAAAGCCACAAAAGATCTGCCAAAAGAAATCAATAATGTAGCTACCAATTTCAATTACAGCGCAATCAAATGCTTAAAAAATGGAGTGCTTAGCACTTACGGAGTTGCTCTTAAACTGTAGTCATTATCGATCGTCTCGATACCTCCAGCCCTTGCTACAGCCACAAAACATGCCTCGTTCCCAAAATCAATCCCAATCACCGACATTTTGGAAAGATTCTAAAACAAAAAAAGAAGCAGGTAGGTTTTAGCCAAAATTATCGGTCTACCCCCTAACGTTAAACAGGTAAAATGATCCTACCTTTCACTTTTCAGTTCAACGACTGAATCAGATTGCAGAAACAATGGTTTCTTCCAGAATCGTAATGATTAAGTATATGCAACCCAGGCTCCGTGACAATAATGATGACTAGGCAAGCTTCTTGACACGTAGGTTTAGGCAGAGTAGAACACACACTTTTTCCTGAAATTCATAAAACCAATTCATGAAAAGTCACACTGTTTTTGGGTCACTAAACTCTGCAAATCCATCCCACGTGCAATTTTAATTCAAAACTTAGAATTCCGGCTTGAATTAAATGGCAATGTGAAATATTGATCCGCCCACCACATTCAATGACACAACAACTTATTGATCAAACTTACACTTTCCGTTATCGGCTTCTGTGACGAGTTTTCAAATAATTTTCAATTTTATGAAAATTTTTCTGCTCCTCCTCTTTAACTTTTGCAATGAGAGTAGTCACCTTCCAATAAGATTCAAACGCCTCCGTCCGATCTTGTTGCCCTTTGTCGTAGCTGGTAAACTAATGGGAAAGGTTTGAATGCACACATCGACTATGTCATGTAGAATAAGCCTGATTTTTGCAGATATGCAGTAACTCACTCACTCTTTGTATAGTACTCAGAAAACAGTGACGTGACGGGAGTCAAAATGTGATTGCCTTTGCTAGAAAATGCTTGAAAATGAAGTGAGAGATGGGTAGCTTGAAAATCTTTATGAAGAAACCGGGTGCTGAGCTGACTGAGGGGAAGAAGGATATTTTTTCCTTGTTCGACGTTATATGTGTGTGATCTCTTCCCACAGACAGACATACAATGGGTTTTCACACTCACTCAGACATACATACATCAGCTTATGAGAATTAGTATACTCGACGTGTGCATTTGGCTATATTACGTCAGTGACAGATGTTCGCTAGCAATGTAGCAGCTAATGCTAATGCAATGGCATGGAACAATCTAGATACTTCCATGAGTGTAGCAGTCTCAGCTTAACTTTTGCTTGTGGTGTAATGCATCAATGGTTTACCTTGGAGTCGGAAACATCTGAGCTGGAGCATATCTTCCCGGCAACAACCTACAGCCCAAGTGCAGCGGTGCGCTCCAACAGCAGGGGCGGTGGCTCATCCGCCACTGACTTTTAAACGGGTTGTTCCCCTGTGCCCTCAGTCTCGTGCGCATTGTGGGTAAGAATGGACCATTGTAACGGTTCAGTTTTACCGCCTACTTAAAGCTGTTTTATTGCGCTTCACGTAGCGAAAAACGTCAGGCATTCGCCCAGCAGCCACTTGTTGGGCAAATTCCATTCACCATATTATGGTGGGTGTGGCATACTCCAGGTACCACACTCTTTATATATTGAACTCATTGCCCTTCTGTAGCACTTTAATTGTAGTGTGCCGATTAGCACGTGTAGTCTTCATGGGCCGACAGAAGATATCAATATCGTGGAACATATGGACATTTAACGTGTGCGGGGTCGGGTGCGGGGCTAGTAGCGCGGTAGCGGCATCCAATATCCTGAGCAAAACCGTTAGCGTTTTATCATCCTTCAGTATGTACTATGGTTGTCCCGGCTAAAAGATTCTAGTAACCGGTAGCACATGGTGCTCACTGATCGTGAGTAATAAATGCAATGAGGTACACATTCTATATGTATGAATGGCAATGTGTGTATCATATGGGCCAGCTGGAATTTGTACACCAGAGAGAGGCGTTAATGTCGATACATTCTACGGCCAAAATGGTATGAATTGAGATGTCATTGTGCATGAAATAATAAGCCATGCATTGGCAACTATTTTACTTGGCACGCAAGTCGCGCCTGGCGGGCTACATGTATAAGCGCGATGTACTTGGCTGAATGTACAAGTCATGTGTTGTGCCTACGAGGCCCTCCGTTCTTCTTCACACGGAAAAAGATTACCGGGCAGTGGTGCCAGAAGGCAATGCGCTGTGATGTCAATGGCAGTTTTACCGAGGGTTATCAAAACCAGAGTAGGTCTGTTCGGGATATGTAACGTTAAACTTACATTGTCACTCTCACTTTGCGTGAACAATGCTCTGACCTTGTGGTACGTATTCATCATTTCAGTCATTAATAAGTCAGGAGAGTAGGGCGGCGCATGGGGATGTGCGTTTTGGAGTGCCTTGCTCAATGTGTCTCATGAAACTTCTGACCGGTTGTTCATACTCTTCTGGAACACTGCAGAAAAGCTAGCTATTCGGGCGTGCCGCGTGCTAGGTGAACAGAAGATTTATGCATCGGCGTTTACCTGTGGCGCGGCCGACGCACGCGCCCCTTATAACCAGCTGGTGTAACATGGCGATTTTGTTCTTCCGCATTGCTCATTGAATGACTTATGGCACCAACTTTGCACGCAGAAAAGGTTCCCGAGACCACTATGCAAGAATTTCGATAGAAAATAGAAACAAATGTCTGAGATATCTTATCTATCGTCACGCTTCCACCGTGGTCGTCTGTCTTGTCAAATAAAAACTAGGTTTCTGCGACACAGACTGTGTAGCAATTTAACAAAAATTACTGGAATCAAAAACTAAACTTTACCGCCACCCGGACACAGTCCGCCCCCTCGGTCCAAGACACGGGTTTCGAAAAGAAATTTATTTTTTAAGATCTGGGGCGATTAATTTTGAGCTGGCCTAACAAGCCTCCTAGATGTGATGTTATTGTTTCCCTATAAATGTCTGCCGGAGCACCTGGAGCTGATCGAGGGTTACAATCAGTATATCTGTAACTTCAATCTTCAAAGCTAAAGAAGTGTTCGTATTTAATGAACCATTAGAGCAATAGGCATTAATTATATTAGTGGTCGACGGTTAGTAGTGCAATGGCTAGGGCCGATTGCCCGCTATCTTATAAATTGTTCAGGTAGGACACAGTAATAGCTGGTCAGGCCAAGCGAAAGGTGGCACTCGTGTTCTAATAGCTTTGGTTGTTCCCAGTGAATACACGAGTGCCTAGTACTCTATACTCCCGATACGTATTATAACATTGCGCGGCGCCATTCGAGGCGGGTGGTGGTATAGTGATTTTTGATTAGAACGATTTTCTTAACTTCTGTTGTTAGTGCAATTGATGGCACTATTTACTTTAAACCGCTGCCAGGACGATGGCAGTTCACAAAGCTATCTTGATACCAGATGCATGACCGCACCTACAGGTGTCTGGTCGCGAGCCTACAACGCTCCTGCTGCTTATCGAGCCTGATCTAAGGACCAACCCTGCAACATTATCGAGGTTGAACAATTTACAAAACGTTAGAGCCTTTAGCCCCTGAAATCTAGTGGGCTGGAAAAACACGGGACGGAGCCGGCACAAGACCCCCCTGGGGCGCACCGGTGTAATTCCTTTCTTGTTTGATGTTCATATTATTCAGATATAGTAAATTAAACAAAAGTTAGTCTTCCTGGCGGTTCTTTTTTTGCAAATCATGAAAAGGAATTTGTTAAGTGATTTTATAACGTCTAATTCGGAATTACTAAGTTAATGCTTGCTTGATTCTAAACAAATTCGGATTAAATGCAAAAACTGAAAATGCATTATGACAAGCAGTATGCATAATATATGTAAAAATTCCAGTGGTGCTGCTTACAGTTTAATTTTCTTTGTATCAGTGAAACGTTTAGAATTTATAAAGAAAACCAACTGGAACTGATAACAATGTATGTTACAATGTAGACGCATGGAGTTCGATTTAGCAAACAAAAAACGATTGCTTGTATAGTTTTGCAGTAGAAGATTTATCAGGAATTAGTAATATGCAGAATAAAATTTAAACATCCGTCATGTAAAACACCGTGAGGTAGCATTTCTCAGCGATTTAACTTATCTAGCATACAATTTTTGCTTTGTATTGCTTAGCAATACCAATATCTCACAACTATCTCTCTTTTATTTACCAAAACTTCATGAATATAAACATAGCATTTATATCAGTTTCAATATTCCGGAAATTATAGAGGATTTATCTTATAAAAGCATAAATACATGCCAGTAAGTATTGCAAGTTATTACGAATTATAAATGAATGAAGGTAATGAAAAATGCAGCAATGAAAAAAGAGAGAACCATTCATCTTAACAAGTAATTTAAAGTTTATTAACCAAATTAAACTATGATTGCAAGTCTTACATTTACAATTTATCTGCAAAAATGTACAAAGTTTTCCTCCATGATACTTTATTAGTCCCCTTTGCCCACTTGTTCAGGTAGGAGATAGTAGACAAACATTGCTAATCATTGCTTTAAAATATTTAACAATACCAACATGAGCTGTGAGCTTCAGAAAGGGTTATATTACTTCAAGCTAATTGTAAAATACGGTCGGCACAACAATTAAAGTGTTTGGGGAAGGAAGCTCACGGTTGGGTTGGGTCGTTCAAGCTGGCTTCTTTTTCTTGTATTGCGGAAAATCCCTACCAGTACTTAAATGTTGCTCTTGTTACGTTAATGTTTCTGGTAAACCCTTGAAAGTTCCGGTTGCATAACTTTTCAATAACTTGCCAATTAATCAGGGAATATAAATGACATAAATTGCATAAATATTGAGAACCAAGATAGTGGACAACCTTTATTAGTAGGGTCTATCCTTGTGACCTTTTTTATAGTGGGGTATTTGCATTTGAAAATCAATTGTTACGGTCTATGCCGACAAATGACATTTTGTTGGTTTATTCAGCAGAAATTTTGCAACGTTTGTGGTGAGCCAATGCTAGCAAACAAACAGCACAACAATCTCTATTTCAATTACTTACCTGCTCATTGAAACTAAACCGAGTTTAGACACCACACCGCAGCAGCAGTAATTTTTACCAAATGACATCTTTACATGTAGACTAATGAGGAAACAGACCACCAACCATGAAATAATGGAGCATGAATTGCATTAGATATAATGTGAGGTTTTCTGCTATTAATGTTCTAGTTTTATTATGAAGGCATCATCCTGCTTTGCCTCCTCCTAGCTTTGCTTTGTCCTGAGTTTAGCTACGAACCATAAACCGTGTGAAGTGCACCAGCTCATCCATATGTTCGCATTCAACAAAGCAACAAAGTCTTGATAAGATATATACGCATTATTTATGAGATGATGATGATTCACATTTGTGATAACGATACCTTGATGACGAAGGGTTTGAGCGAAATGATCATAACAACAATCCAAAAGCACTTGTACATATAAATGTTATCATTGTAAACGAAACACTAACAGAGAGTCTGTTTCGGGTTAGCGATTTATTATTACTACCAATAAAACAGTACAAACAGCAAATAGATACAGACACTACTAGAAGGTAGTGTGTCGGTCGGTTAAAACTTTCCACTTTAATAATCATACATCCACAGATCTACTTTTCTATACAACACACAAGCAATTAAGGGAGGGTAAAATGGGAAATGGCTGATTTGTTATATCTAGTATAGCGCATTCATTTTGTTTTTATCGTTATTTGGCCCCTAGAAAATGCTTTGATAGGGATACAATAGAAAATAAATACATGTAGAGTACGTTTATTCTGTGTTTTATAGCAAATTACCAGCCTAAAATTGGGGGCCGTAATTCCAACAATAGTCTGAATAGAAACATGCGTGATCGTCGGAAACTTATTATCTCCAACTGCAGCGGAAGGAGCAGTTGGTAGAGAATCCAAAGTTTATCATTTAGCCCCTGGGATTGCATGCCATGTTTTTCTGATCCATACTACACCAGTCTGACAGATGCAGTGCAGCTTTATTAACAACACAGAATGTTCATACCTGTACGAGCAGATACCCTGTATCCTGTCATGAGTCCGATGCAACTCATTGAACCTTTGTGGGCTTGAGGCTGATGAAAGTTGACTGATATTATTATCATTATTATTGCTATTATTATTCTTGGCCCATTGAGGCATGTACTAAAGTTTAATTTCACATCACGACTCTACCTTTTTCGTTACTTCTATGGAAACCATCAAAGGTATAATAATTACTTCCGCTAGTACATCTTTCTTAGTTCAAACCTTGTTTGTTTCCATTTCTGGGTTAAAGGTAAAATATGCATAAATCAGCCAGTAATGAAAATCATGTGCACGACTAAATGAAGAGCTTTAATGTCAGACTGGCCGTTCTAAAAATACAATTTTATTTTGATCACAATCATTTTTATACAGGCATGTACTGAAATAAAACATTCTCTATTTGACCATACATAGGCAAAATAAATTTGATGCAGTGTGACAATCATGTCAACGGTTTGCCTTATGACGGTGGAGGCATTGTCCCTCTCTTTTGTGGCAGCTAAAATGCATGAACATGAACGATTTGCATAGACCTAGACCATAATATTAAGAGATTTCGCAGTGTAACTAAGTTTTGCATGCTTCAATTGAGTCACTGCAGAACTACACGCACCGATGATAATACAACTGGCTTAACAATGCAATGCAGGCTTCCCCTAAATTGGTAGATTTACCTGAGCCAAGCAGGTGGACAAATTTTTCTTGGCATATTTTTGATACGTGCATAATAATCAGTATATACACATATAATTCCGCTGTGATGATGATGATGCTGGTAGGGTTTGCATTTGCAGCACATTTGAGACAAATACACCCAAGTATCAATGTATGCATGCGAGCCACATCCCAGACTATGTAGTAAACTGTTTATTTAGACAATAGTTGAAGTCTCTGTGAGGACAACATGAAACGTCCATATTACTACCGTATACATATATACATAATGTCAGAATTTTTGCAGTAAACAGCGATGATGCATCGTAATATTCATAACGTTGATTGTTCGGTATTGAAAGTTGGGAGTAGAATTTATGCACAATGTATTCACGATCAGTTTAAGCAGTAAAAAAAAGTCGGAAAGAGAGAGCAACTTGTGTAGAGAGTCAGTAATAAGCTGACGAGGAAGGGGATGTTTATGGTTGGATGGCAGTTACAATGTAACCTAACGTAATTCAAGTCATAGTCAGTTGGTTGTACCAGGTATGAAGATGATGATTATGGTGGTGGCAATGCAATGGCAAAAGCATACCTTTGTGCCTCTCACATGTCAGCAGTCAGAATGATCATGATCACAATAGTCTAGCTGACTTGAGCTAGCAATGCAATGAAATGATGTAAAAAAAAGTGTGAGAGAGAAGGGATGCAGGAGTATCACTACGTTAAGTCAGTATTATCAAAGCGGTCAGGAACTTTTCCGTCTTCTCATGCATTGGAACAAAAAAACGATACCAACAGACGAACGAAGTCGAGGACGACAGAACAGAAGAGCAACAACAGTCGAAGTATGTGCACACATCTTTCACAGTCCTTGCTCTTCCTAGTCTACATTATGTGCATTATGCCGTTACACTAGAGGTAATAGGAAAGGATTTTGTTACTACACAAGTTGTGGACTGTTTGTGCATGTTCAGGTTGACGAATAGTTTAAAGTAACGAGCAATCAAGTGGACAAAGGATTTGACAACTTACCTTCAACAACTAATTGGTGACATATATTCAAGTGTCAACATTGTTTCCATTGGAATCTTCAAAACCAATTACAGAGGACAATAAAACTAATCAAGTGCTAATAATACTGTTAGACACCTGCAATCTTGAAAAGTCTCACTTTGTTATTAATCGAAGTCATCAAGTTTCTCTTATCATCACCACTCAACTACAGCAATGTCAGTTTCTGGTGGGATGGTGAAAGGTTAGTGTGATAAATTTAACGAGAGAAAGTGACCTTTTCGACGTTAGACAGGGGAGTGTGGTGAGTTGATGTTCATATTTTTAGCAGAAACTCTTGGATTTTATTGCATAAATGAAGACGCTGTTTGTGTAGGTAAGTATTTTGTTAAACGTTATTTCATACGCTACTTATTCACACTATGCATTTTTGCTTCACTGTGTATGTAAATGAATTTAGTTAAAATTCAATAAAAAATCCTTTGCAATAAGCTCATAATTATTTGTGAATAAATGTAAGATAGCTTTAAAAGCACATTAAAATGAAATTATTGAGCTACATCAGTAAATATCAGATTTTGTAAGCTGACAAGTCCTTGCATATTAATTTAATAAGTATAATATATGAAAATTAATGTGATATATTGAATACTGAGCTCAGGTAAAAAAAATTGTTTTCGTTTTTCATGCATTCGAGGATAATGCACTTCACACCGCTGCATAAGATGGCTTATCAATGTTATTTGAATTAATTGACTTATGCTTCACATTAACTTACCGTAATTGGTAACTGTTAACGAAACGAAAAGGATTGGTTTCGAATGTCCGCTTCCTCATATACCGTGCGTGTAATGCAGTGCGGCGAAAATCGGAATAATGCAAAAAACAGCAATATGAATGCATGCCTTCCTCCTTCTAAAACAGTCTTTTAAGAAACAACCCATATTTTATTCACAGTTCATTAAAAGTTGAAAGTTTGAATATAATTCCCATTACTATATCAGTTCTGTTGAACGAATGAAACTCATTATTCATTGTTTAACATAGGACTTACATCGTAATACTAAAATATTAAATTGAATTGGTCTCATCTCCATTTTTTATTGCAGAGTTCAATCGTTTGCAAAAGTGTAAAAAATGTGATGCATATACTCACGTTTAAAGAAAATTGATATTTTTAAGAAAGTCTTTTAGCCACATTTTCTGTAATAATATCGTTTGGCTTGCATATTACAAAAATGAGCTTTCAAGTATCACTGTCACTGCATAATGTCATCAGTGACATTGAGTGTTCTTGAATAATCACACATATGTAATTTTGAAATCACCAGTTTTCTAATCCTGTCATTGTTCCTTAGTTCCTTTAAATATTACATGCTTCACTTTTATATTAAACAATGCTCAACTTTTACTTTCAAAAAAGAACAGGCATGATAATTGTTAATGGGCATTCAGTTGCGAGAACTCTTATACATAAGACGAAACATTTAAATTGTTACGAGAATTTTATGAGGGAAGGTGAAATAGCTGCATGCGCACACACACATTATTATGACTGAGTCTTTGGGCATAAGTATCTATATGTATATTTTTCTTGTTTAATATGAGACAGTGAAATAATGCTGTCAACAAAAGTAAAAAGTTGTGCTTAGGGCCACAATCGCACTACCATAATCATCATCAACAACATGATCATCGTCGTTTTTGTAAAAAAGTTGGCAAAGAATTTGCTTTCCTTTGAACTTGTTCTTTTGACCGTGCTGCATTGCAGCAGTTGTAGCTTGTATGGGATGGGATGCCACTTCATTTGCCAGTGTGATGTGAGATTCACGATCCACCACCTAAGCTCACTTCATTTGAGCTATCCACTTTGCAGAGAAGATAGAGGATGAGCTAATAAATTGCCATTGTTAAAGGTTGAGACCGTTTTGTTTCATCCCTTTTTCCTTTTCATTTTCCTCAAGTAATTTCTGTAAGATAGACAAGACGACGACTTTATTTCACCCTTTGCAAAAACCAGATGTAGTTCAGCTGGTAGTGAGGGGCCAATCGCTTGAAGCAGTTAAGATGATGTCTTTTGTCAATATATATTGCTTAAACATACATACGTTCATACATTGGGGTTCTTATTTACGAACTCTTTCGAATTGCCGCAATAGACCCACAGTTTTCAAAGCAAAAAATATTTTCGTGCAGAGATTGCGATAGTATTGGTACTAGCGCAAGAGTATTTATGAAGTAAGAGGGACGGACTGTGATTGAAATCACTTCATTCATGAGGATGACGATGATGGTGAATCATGCTGTATTGCACCATACCATAGGGAAAAACTTGATCAGGATAATTTTACATGGAGAAGTAGCTGTCAAGTTAAGCAAAGGTAAACAATCACATTCGCACTCTGGTTCAGAGCTCTGGTTTTTGTGTTGATTTTAGGAGTCGTGGTCGCAATGTTGAATGTACGGTCCCAACACGATGAACATATAGCAGCGAAATCTTATGTGACTTGATTGGATCATTTAAGATGAACCAAGACAAGAGCAACGACTATGAATGACTGTCGAATGGTTTTATACCACGCATTACTCTAGAAAGCTTTAGCTGATTTGCCATCATATGAAATCAGTTGATTCACTTAATACAAATACATTCGCATGTCAACTCGTCATATTTAGCAAAACTCCTTACAAAGGGGTTTTAACTGCGGATGAATCCTAAGCAGAATGAAATGAACTATTTACTGTTGCTTGAGTATGTATTAAGCGTTGCTCAATTACAAAGTCAACTGTTGTCGACGATTCAGAAAACTATGTGATCGTTAACTGAGTATGTAAAAAGGACAAGAGTTTATAACGCATATTAATTGTGTCTATAACGCAACTTTTAAATTGTGGTATTTCAAACAATTAATTTCCTTGATGGGATGATTTAATCTGAGTTTCTAAATCGAGAAATCAAAACAACATCTCCTTTTGTTGTGAAAACAATATGCACACCACGTCAATTTATACAAAACAACAGGCAATTCCCAACTTCCAATTTTGTATCACAATGAAATTAAAGTTCGTTTGACTGACCAACGTTTTTATTTAAATTGACTGCATGTTTTGACTCATGTGTCCGCAGAATAATTAACTAACTGTGCTTACAAGGCAAGGAAAATGCATGAGGGTAGTTTTATCATCACACGGTCGACGGATGATTGCATCGTTACATTAGCGGTAATATATTTTGATATTGGTCATATTAAAAGTTTTGGTTCCAAAGAAGGCAGCCAAATTTATGCAAATTGTCGATCAACGTTGTACAAATCAAATCGAGTTTCATTGAAATCGAGGGATTCAAAAGTGATTGCTTTGGTTTAATAGTGTTTTTGAATCAATAGCGAAAGGGAATCAAATGAGCCAACTAGGAAGTGTACGCACTTATCTATTACGATCAATCTAGGAGCTGGTTTAGTGAGTTACATTTTTCCCTGAGTGGTAATAAGTGATCTTGAGAGGAAATAAAGAATGTTGGCACATAGCAGGTTTCTTGAATAGTAGATTCTTTAAATACTAGATTGCATTGTGAATTGTAACAAAGGTTGTTTTTCTGCATACTGAGCTGAGCCAGCCTATTATATTCCCTGTTATCCCATTATGCGAGCACTCACATGTGCGAATATTTTACTGTCGAAGAGTAAAGTAATAATAATCGAAGTGAAGTAATAGCTATCCTCTGTGCGATTAAATCGCTCGGTCGATAATCTTAGTGGGGCTTGTTTCACAAGAAGCTGAAACACGGCACTGACAGATCGAATCAAAACGAGGTGAGTTGCATGCCAACAAACATGACAGATACAGTTTCGTAACATGTTGACTGCTACGAACTATCGGGGTATCATCATCCACAGTCGTTGTCAATAAATCATTCATTCTCGGCCGGTGCAAAGAATGAGAACAGCATGCATGTCAAAAGATGCGTGGGAAAGTGTTCGCCGTCCCTTGTTTCATCAATCAATCAACAACGGTGTAAAAACCTTTTGAACATCTTGGATGATGTTGATGCATCAGATCAAGATTATTTTCTTGATCTGTCTGGTTTTTGACAGACGAGCCTCATAAAATAAATAAATAAACGCATAAAAGGGTGCAAATTTACTGGTTAAGGAATGATACAACAGTATTATTTGAACAATTACATATCTGGGCAGTGGTGTGTATATCACTTAAGCTTACAACACTCAACATGGAGGAACATGTTGTTCGTGCATATCTGATTTGCTAGTATATATATTATACTAGCATGACTCACACTGCAGCAGTGCAAAGTAAGCAAAAGTCAGCATCAGCAAGGTGTTGAGCCTTGCTTTAACGAATTACCTTCTAAAACTGACTAGCTCAACCTCACAAGGTATTCCAGTGGTGAGGTAGCGTGATATATTGTATTTATATGGGATAAAGTTACAACATTTAACATGGTACGCTTCTTTCTCAATAAGCTTAGCGTGCTAACATGCATCCCACTCAAGGCTGTTTGTTTAATTAGCTCATATTGTTTCGACTGGAGTAAATTGATGGAGGAAAGAGCAAATGGAACACCCCCTTTCAAGAATATACATTTTGACTGCTACGCTTTTGCATGTGAGCCGCAAGCAATTTTTGAGGATGATACAAAAGTAAGTTTGTTCTGTTGCTGAATAAACCATGCCGTAACATTCTCTGTGAATTTTTATGCAAAAATTAATATTTCAAACTACACACATGATGAAAATGAACGCGGTCAAGGTTACGAGCGCTAACGTGGAAGGGTTTTTTCTATTTTACTATAATGCTAGTAATTATCTTCACTCACATAGGAATTTATGTATATACTCTCTTGTTAAATTACATAGTGGATTCCTTACCTCTTGTTAACATACAAATATTACAGGAAAAGAAGAAGAGGCAAGAATAACATTGATTCATGGACGCTGAGCATATTATTACTTGGTCGCATCTTTTTTGGTTTTTCTCATGAATCAATGCCTCAAAGTCAATAAAAGCGAAACGATCTGTAAAGCTCAGTGTCGTCGTTAATTTTTTAAATGCGTACATCATTCAATTTAAAAGAACCAGCAAAGTCTCTCCATGCTCAAACTACGCCTTAAGGTTAATCACAAAGGAGCAAAATTGCGAATTTTTATCATAAACTGCTTTTGTTAAATAGATATAATAACAACAAGGCACAACCCTGTGTCTTACTAGAATCAATGGAGTAAGACAGTAAAGAAGGAGCAGCATTTATATGCATGATCATTTTTGTGTAGTAGCTAATTATACGCATGATTTACTAGATTCTAGTTAGATCAAGGAATGTTGGAATGGAAATACGATACATGTGTAGGCATATGCACATGATATTAATGAAGTTGGCAACTACGTACAATTATTTTCCAATAATCCCTATGGCTCATGTAGGTATACCATGTTTGATTTATTTAGCTACCTGAGTTTTGTACTTTTAGACATGCATTTGCTTGCGACTTGGCAGTAGCACTAAAGATTAACGCAAACCTGCAGAATCTAATGGTTAAACCTGATTGAAAGAAACAGAACACATTGAGCCTTGCCAATCCAAAGCTTTGTGTTTGAACGCAAAATGGCAATAAACCTAAAGTGTAAGTAATGGTTTAAGTATTTGACGATGACAGTCGTGCTTATTCATCCATTCATTTTCCGTAAGTCTCGGGAGTAGACATGTGTAACTATGTGGATTGATTGAGATGTAAAAACTGAACAAAGCCACTTCCTATTTTCCTGACTACTACTATCAAAATGAGTCACTCTCTCACACTGATATTTATTCCAATTGCACCACTCGGCAGGTGTGCTGTGGCTGTTGTGGTAAAGAAAATGATGAAAATCCATGCAATATTGAAAATTGGGTTTCCTCTGCTTAATATTTGGCGTAGAGTTTGTTTGTAGTGGAAGTGGTGAATCTCTGTGTTTGGTTTTAGTATTTATTTATATGTACCATAACCATCTGCTCATAAGGGAAAATATTGCTAGGTAATTTCGTTTGATTCGATTCTGAATTTCTATCAAGTTTGACTGAATTTTCACGTTCACTCCTGTCCCAGTAAGTAGCAGTAGACACAACTGCGCAGTGATATTTTGTAGTGAAGAGATGTACGGACACAATAAAAAATTTGTCACGGTATACATCATTTACGGAGAATGCATGCAGGAGTCAACGCGAGGTTTTACGCAGTGAATCTTCCTTCATTAAGAGCCGTTTCGCTAGGAAATTAAATTGGAGAATTGACTATATCCTGCGGTTATTTACCTTAGGGGTTCCGCGTGCAGTGATAAAGTGATAGATGTTAGCTCATCTGCCAAACTCTACTTCATACCAATCTCCTGGAAGTCTGTCGTGAAATTGTTGACATCGAGTTTTTTAAGTTTGTGTTTAAATGTCGATGGTTTATAGAGAACGAGCTCAGTCAGCTTAAACACTTTGCTAGCTAACGTGAGCAAAACTGTAAAAATCACTAGCAAATCATTGTATAGCGGATCAAATACAAAAGTGTCATATCTTCGCGTTAATTTTAGTGTGCGTCGAGGAAAATCACAGCAACTGTACAGCTTCAGGTATAACAGCCCAAATGATAGGCAAATTTCTCGTAAATAGTTTCTGGTGTCTGAAAATAATCGTCATGTATATATGTGAAAAAATTGTTAGCTCTTGCGCTACTTTGACACATTTGCTTTAAATGTCAAGGTGCGAACCAGACAAAGGAAAGGATGACAGGCATGTAGTCGGGGTACATGCAGCATGTGGATGTTTTAGAGACGATTTGAAATGCATGTATGCAATTTATTTTATATGAAAAATCAAGGTACTTCAGTTTTGGTGAGAATCACGGCATGTCACACTTGTAGCTTTTATGGCCCATGCATGAAATGAAACATCTTCAAAAATATTTCATAGATTTCCACGCTAAAGTGATATACTTCCACATGTTTTCAAAGTTATATCTTAAATAATGAAGCCGTAGTGATTCACCTAAAGATCAATTTAGTTATTAGCACCTGTGTTCTAGAACGAAAGTAGCGAGAAGCGTGCGTGATGACGTGGAGTTCATGATCTATTTGTCATTAATTTAGTAATTGTATGTCACGATCAGTCAACTTTCAATCAATCAATATCTTCACGCTTTTACGAAGTGGACAATTTGCGTATGTGCAAAAAATGTTTGCACATACACAAATTTGTTTGTTAAGTTCAAACCTTCCAATATCTAGATGTAAATTTACTAAAGTACGTCAGAGCATGAGCAGTGTAATAATGACAATAAAAAGTACGCTAGTGGACTGGAAAATGTAATCTAATAGCGATAAAGCTTGTTCCACACTTTCTTTAAAATAAAGTATATTATTTATAAATTGGAATTTTTGTATATACGTAACATTCTAATACTTTTCTAAAATGAATGACATGAAGAGGAGCATTTGCTTACGGCCAGATTTAAAAAGGTGGTATCTCAACTATATAGTTTCTGTATCAGAGTTACAAAACATGACTAGACTATAGCTAATTAGTTGGTGCTGTACATCCTACACAAATAAATGTAGATACACACATCGTCCATCTTATTTTCCGAGCGTGGACAAGTTTCCACCTGTACAATATTCTGATGGAACTTGTCGAATCTAAAAGAATTAGGGCTCAAGTATCCTGTAGATTGCATATATAATGTATATGTATATTATCAAAACTGACGATATTTTATAAGGACGTATGTATCAAAAGTAATAGATGACACTGGTTTTCTAATGCATTTGCTCATCGTGTAGAGAGCACAATGCTTGTAAATTTGGATTTATATTATTTTTGTTCGTAAAGACTCTTTAATACCGGCATCAAATGGTTTATTGTTTCACAAAATTCTATAGGCGTTTCCTCCCAGAGCTCAAGTTTGTTGAAAAAGAGTTTTTGTTGTTAATCACACGAAAAGGTTTTGTCACTGCCAAACTAAATCAGACAAGATACGCGTTAATACGCTGGTAATCCTCAAAGACCAACAATAATAATTTCATTCACGGTGTGTGGGAAGCTACAATGGTCGAAGGAAAGAGTTGAACTTGTCTAGTTTTTGTCTCAAATGGACCATCCCACAATTCCATATAAAAATCCTTTTTCAAACTTTCGCCCTCGCGCAAAGATATTGTTGTAAAAGTTGTTGATTTTCCTTACAACAGCAGGTACGGATATGGTCATTTCATTTTTGGGAACTATTTTATGGGACATTCAACTTCTGTTGAAACAGAACAAAAAAATTATTAGGTGGAATGTCAAATAACTTGTTAATCATAGTATCACAACATGCTAAGTATCTCTCTCTCTCTCTTGTACCACATTTAGTTCTCGATGTTATGCTAAATTAGGAACATGATGATACTTTCTTAAAATCAAGTCGTAAGAGTGTCAGTCAAACAGATTTGCATCGCTTCCACTTTATATAAACCTAAAATGAATTTCATTCTAAGCTTTAACACATGATCATTCCCCATTGTTTGCTTGACTAGAATAGTGCAAAAATGGCACTTGGAAAGTTAGCTGAAAATATTCACAATACAAGTTGGTAGGCTTCACGACTCAGGTCTGGGAAGTTGTACTTGTGAAATCAAAGTTTCCCAGTGACGAATAAGTGGGGAGGAGAACTTGACTCTTTTTTTTACTATTTTATCACATATTTCTAAATTTCTTCCGTTTCATCACACCATTTTGTTCGGCTGTGTAAGTTCTTACTTGATTTAATCACAGCGAAAATGTTTATGATAAAACTGACATGACAAACACATCAGTGTAATCACACTCATCTTCCTGT
The DNA here is from genome assembly GCA_001718145.1 of Orchesella cincta. NCBI lineage: Eukaryota > Metazoa > Arthropoda > Collembola > Entomobryomorpha > Orchesellidae > Orchesella > Orchesella cincta. The sequence goes on along the minus strand of LJIJ01000019.1, from coordinate 442,258 downwards.
GTACAAAATTTTGCTTACCTACGGTGTTTTACCTACAGCAATGAATTGGTTTAACAAATCGTTGCAAAACCACCCTACGTTCGTCAAGTGACGCATTTGTAATGTATGCGTATATAATTTTTTTGTTTCGCTTCATGATACGTTAAGTACTCTGGGGCATTATTAAAAATCACACAGGTAATTGTTAAGTATTGTTCGCATTAATTGAGATGTAGGAAGTCGGCATTGGAAAATAGGTTTTCTCTTTAATTTTTTAGTGTAGCTCGACTTCATTTATGAAACAAACAATTTTCATTAGCAAACATGAGTAAACCGTAACTGGGTTTGTGTCGGTGTTAAGTAATAAATGAATGAGGACTGCGCACCGCGCTTTCTCTGTAGGTCAGAGTTATTAGGGTGATGGTGATAGTAGTAATTGGAAGAATTTGTTTGAGTATTAGGTATACGATATGGTTATGTTGCAGGAATAACAATACCGTGGTATTAATGAGCGTCATTTTTTCTCTACAGATTGACTCCGTACACGCACACCAGGTTTCTTGCGTGTTAATGCACAAGAGTTTGTACTTATGGGCAGTAGCTGAGTTATTAAAATGAGCTCCAAAATTCTACCAAGTGCAGCTCCAGCCCTTGCTCACGGCACGACAAATGGGACAATGGGCGATACCATTTTTAGATCTGTAAAATCGCTTCATGAAAGGGATAAATCGAGTCAGTTGGGGATTTACGAGAATCACAACCAGAACCAAAGAAACAACTCAACAGAAACACCCAAGGTAAGCTGAAAAAATGAATAATGTAGTGAAAATTTTAGTGTACATGTTGTATCCGAATAGATGGAAGCAGTTAGTGCTTTATTCGTCTCTTATTGTTTGACTAACGATGCATATATATGCTTCGTAAGCTACCCGTTTAAAGGAGCGGCAGGAAGTAGAAGTGGCACGCATATTGCTTAAAATAATGAATGACTAACAGTCTTATTACGATTCAGCAAACTGTGTGATCTCATCTCAGCAAACGGTTTATAATTTCATTAGTAATATGAGAATTTTTAGCCATGAACATAAAATTAAAGCGAAACGTGCTTTAAATTTACAGCAGCCATAAATAAGCATAAAAATATTTTTGAGTATTTACGATTTGCCTATGTTATGGAATTAACAACATATGAATCAGTTCCAATTTTCGCAATGTGAAATATAGCGATTCCAGTCTCCAGGTTTACAATCCATACCTGTAAAATTACGTATTTGAGACTACGAAACCAGAAAGCATGCCTTATTTATTTAGAATATTAATTTTACAGTTGTACACTGCAGAAGGGAAACGCTACAAACCCATATTTCTAGTTAAACTAAAACTTTTAGACTATTTGTCCAATTTTGAAATACCTTATACAATATCACCGAGTTGCAGTAAAAGCCGTTTTCGAAACAAAATGATTTCATTTTCATTCCTCGCACGAATACACTCGGGTACGATGAACTAATCGAAGTCGAAAGTAAAATAATAAGCTATATATAATATGGGCCATCTAAAACTCTTCTGTATTACTGTTGAACGTTCGTAGAATCATGATTTCATTTCTCAATTTCCGGAACCTTGCAAAATTCAGGACTATGTTATTACTCTACGTGTTGGAGAAAGCTCGCAAAGTACTTTTATGAATGAAGTCGACGTGACTCTTTTTAATCCATATTATCTTGCACACCGTGTGGTTTCGTTTATGCCTTTCCGCCTCACACAAATTTGATATTGATTCCGGTAAATGGATCTTTGAAGACTGACGAAAGTGCTTCTGAAATACACTTGAGTTTAATCCCGTAATTTTTCTCGTTTTGGTTTCCCCTCAAGAGACTAATCTTAACAAGTGAGAATTTTGTAGTAATCATGCACTTCTACGGTTGGCTGACTCATCGTTCATTTACCGTACCACTAGCAAAAACCTTCATAATCATAACGTATGTTTTGATTATTTCATCATTCTTATCTCATCACACGTCAACTGTCATCTAAACGACACAATTCTACGAGTCATAACCGTCTTTGATTCATCTAACTGATTTTTCATGTAACTTTAAGCTAGACGAAAACTCATTTGAATCGTCTGTTTCTGTTACTCCTGCTCATACTGTTCATTGCTTCATTTTGCTCCCAGAAAGCAATGCGCCCTTCCTGTTTGGAACATGAGCTAGCTTCATAACACCGTGATGTTGCTTTTCTGCTGCCGTTACACAATGACACGTTTAGTTCAACACAAAGGAACTCTACAAATCTGAAAGAGTAGCTACCCAAAATGTACTCACTTGCATCTCGGGTGGCAGGTTTACAATACAAAGCTCTGACGATGAGTAGTTTTTTATGCTTTGCTAACATTTCATAGATGTTATGTTAATATTACTTGTATTATATACCCAAAAAATCATTATCCACCTACATTAGTCCTATGATCGACGAAGCGTATGACGACTCTCTACAGTTTTTTTCGGACAAACATACTTAACACGATTCTGCACATCTGTAATTTAGAAGTATGCTCCGAGAGTGAAGTAGTACATAAAGCTGCATGTGTGACGGATGAGCATTGTTGAAGAAAACACATTGTTACCGCTCCAATTTCATTACCAGTCAGTACTGCCCACTTTACATCTTGTATTTAAAATTTTGGAACGGAACACATACCTACATACTTACCCTTACAATGAAAATGGTAGGTAGTTGAAGTAATACGAATACATTGACAATATTTCAAAGCGAAGAATGTATACCTACGTTCCCTTAATCATATGGGTGGTTTTTTTAAATGAACAAATTTCAAATTATGCATATGGCATAAACACCCATTTGAAACAAAGAAAAGTCAAGTCATTCATTGTCAGTTTGAATCAACACACCACCGTCAGGTTTGAGATGAGTTTTCCATATGATGTCCTTTCACGCAACTCGCAATAAAGATACAACCTCTACGCTACGTATTAGTACTGATAACTAAACTACATGTGTTTTCTCTGACATTTTGATATTGATAGCTAACAAATAATGCAGAATTGCAGATTACAGAGCACTGTTAGGAATAGGGGAGTTCCCAAGGGATCCTGATACCTATATCAAGTTGAATGCTTTAGAAAAAATAGTGAAAACGTGAATTGGTTTTTAAATTGTGAAACAAGCCGTCTTTGCGAAATCTATTTTAGGTATTCAGCTATAATGTTTTGATAGTTGAAAGACAGCCATCATTACTAACTAAAACGCACAACTAACATTACGATTACATTAATGCATGTATGATTTATATCATAGAAGGTAAAACACCAATTGAGTACGCAGCACTACGCATTTTGCACATGCATACATTTATACACGTGTAGCAAAGTAATGTTAACGATATGGGGTAGGAACTGAAGATGAACGAGAATTTTAAAGTTGGCTTGAGTACATCATCATTTATTTAGTTGTTTTAAAAAGCTGCGGCACAGTAAAAAAAGTTAAAGGAAGGAAGCGAGCAGTCTGCACCGTATCTCTAGCAAAAACCCCAAATCCATATTATCTGAGTACAGACTCGTAGCGCATCAAAGGCAGTAAACATAACATCAAGATTCATAGCCTCAACATCCTAATAATTCGCATCCTCTGCTGTATTACACCTCCTTTTATTACATTACATTACATCCAAACATTGTTGGCCTAGTAGCTCGTAGATTGATTCTGAAAATATGAAATGCATCACACTTTTGAATACCTCGCTCCTCACTGCAATTAGTAGTACTGATTGATGAAGTAAATTACTTTCTGTAGTTGAGACTAGTCGTAGAGTAGACGTAGTTAGTTATTATTGTGATAGTAATGATGACGGTTGATGGTTATGAATGATGAAGGAGTTGGATGTTGAATTTACGTTTGATGCTGCTAGTGATATTAACTATTTAATTTCTTTTGTAATGTTTGGCTATATGCATTTATGTGTACCTATCTACTAACTTTCATTGGTTGAATTGCATTTTGTGATGTGTTGATATTGTGCATGTACATATCTCAACTTTGAATGCTTACTCTCGCATGGGATAGTCAGTGAAATTTCATTTCGCTTGTATGTTTGAGCTAATAAAATTCCTTATAGTATAATCCAGTGTGTGGCTGAGACTGTGATTTATTTGCAGATTGCACCTTATTTCGAAATAATAAGTACCTTAGTGACTTTGAAAGTGAATTGAATGGAATGTTTATTAGTTTTGTGTTATTTTTCGTGTTTTATCAACTTTTATTTTAGACCATTGCTTATGACGTGCCTAAAACCAATGACTGCATTTACGCCCAGCAGGCCAAACTAAATGCTGATGTTTCAGTTGGTAAGTTATGTTTTTACTTAGAAACCAAAATATACATAAATACATGCAAGAGTGGCCTGTATATTATAATATGAAAATATATCAATAAAAGCAATAGTACCTCAACATCTTTGATAGAAATAAGTTGCTTAGATTTTGATTAGTGAAAGGCAGTTGAATGTGTTGTGCATGGTATTTCTGTGCGAATCGTTATGAATGAAAACTGTAAGATTGTACAATATGATGCTATGCATGTGCAATGTGCATAAAACAAAAGTGACGTCTGTGAGATGATTAGTCGTTAATTGTTTGGATGCGTTAACTGTATCCAAACACAGTTTTGCTTTGATTTGAGAGTGCAAAGGTGGTGATGGTCGAATGGCGGTGTGAAAGTCGAAAAAGTGTGCACATATTATGTCATCATCTCACTTGTCCTAAGCTCAGCTCCCATCATGTTTCACTATATATTTGTGTGGGAGTGCTCACTATTTAATTTGTGTCTCACGACTGTCGTCCTCATGGTCATTTTGACGCTGATCTTTTCAGATAATTTGATCCCGCAAGCAGCCCGCTTGCTATTAGCCAATGCTCCAAAAAATCGAAGTGACTTTGTTGAGCAAGAGCGAAGTGACTCGGATGATTATGACTACGTAGTTACTGATGACACGGATTCAGAGCCTGAGCCCACCATTCCACCTCCTGATTACGATAGTTATACGGACGACTTCAGGGACTCTTTTGGTGAATATGGTATGTTAAAACATTTTATATTGATTTTACTTTGTTACAAAATTCACACACTTACTTTACTGTAGACTCTTCGTTACCTCCATATAAATTTTACAACGAGAGCTATTGTTATATTTTTATCTGCGTGTTAAGTGAAGTTTAACTAAAATACATGCCACGCAATCACAGTTCTTTTTAAGCTTGAATGTTAGTCATAACATAATATTTAAATTCGCTTAATTTAAATTAACTCTTAAAATTTGTCTTAACCAACTTTCACCGTTTGGAAAATGAACCAAAGTTTAAGACAGAACGACAAAGTTTTTGTTAATTGAATCTCATGTCAAGTAAACGTGGAGAGCAATATTTTGTACCACCTTATTCAAGCAAACCTAATTTTCTCCAGGTCTAGAGGTGATTCAAGAAGAAACCGAGAGTCAGATGTCATCAGACAGCGATCAAGATTTAGATCAGTTTAATGACTTCGGCTATGACGAGGAACCCCGTCGTAAACAGTCTGTGTCTGACCACTTGGATCTGGCTGATCATTTTGGGGTAAGCAACTTCTCACCCACTGAAGTCCACACCCATTCTCCCGATGAAGACACAGATGGCTCTGAAAAGGAAGACCACCAAGAAATTCTAACCAAACACATCAGAATTTCAGCCAACGATTTTGATCCCGTAAGCCAAACATATATAAAACTACTATAAACTTTCTACTAGACTTTTGTAAGGACTTTGATAATCATTGACAAATCATGGACTTGTGTAACGTTTTCATTAGGACCCAATACTACAACGTTTGTATCATGTGTCTGAACCGCACCAAGTCACCCCTTCCGAAAATACGGACACGGTGGCCGGAACATGAATATACTGAGCGGAAATCGGAAAAAGGGCACATTCTGGAACGCATGGAGGAAAAAGTTTTATGTTGTAGCCTCTGGAAAGCTGAACGGATACGAGGTATGCACGAAAAATTGCTACGTTTACATTTAATATTTGTAGGGTTTTTAGCTCATGATTCTAAATCAATGTTACTTCGTCCAACAGAAAGATGATTGCCAAGAATTGTTCCAATCAATAAACCTTATTGGTGGCAAAGTGGACTTCCTGGATCCGGTGGAATTTGTAGGCCCAGAACATGGGAAAGGAATGACCAACCGCATTATTGGGGTAGATGATGGAGTAAGTTCTTTCATTGATTTCTGACTGGGGTGAAAAAAGACATGAATTTTGTTTCAGATATTCTAATTGGAATTATGTACCCGCTGTTATATTCAGAAAGGTCACTATTTCGTATTACAATGCTCCACCCCGGAAGTCGCGAAGAGTTGGGTTGCAGCACTTGTGCATGAAACAGAGTCGACATTGTCATTTGCAGTTCCTATCCTACCTAAAAGTCCCTCTCTTTACCGTGACATAGTTTTGGTTGATATTGGCTCATCAAATGTTCGTGCTGGAGTCCTAACACATCAACGTAAGTTTTACTTAAAATTATATCGGGTTGTGTACGTCATCTTATTAGCCATTACATTTACTAATTCCAAACTTCCCATTCCACAGCCACACTTCCTGCTCTGTTCTTTGCTTCTGTGATGTCCGAAAACATTAACTCTGGGAGAATGGTTTATGGTAATGATGTTTATAAGCCTGAGTACCGCAAAAATGCCAAAATTACATTTCCTTTCGAATGCACCTCAAAAATGTGCCAGGTATTTATAAAGAAAATAAGTTCTATAGAATTATTTTTATGTTGCGTTCGTTTTTCAATGGTATAGCAGCATTGTGGTTTCATTTGTATTGCAGAATATGATTGAAATTCCAGCAATTCAAGGATTTCTGGAGAAGATATTTAGGGATTTGAAAATTCGTCCTGAGAATTATAGACTTATTCTGAACCTACCGCGACGGGTTGATAACAAGTGCAGACAGAGTTTACTGGATTTGTTGTTTAACACTTTCCAGGTAAAAACAACAGCGTCTAAACTGAACATCCATTTATTTTATTTTGAATTTTGTGAAAGTAGCGGCTTTATTGAAATGACGTTTCGTAGGTTCGAAGTGTGTTGATCGCTCATCAAAGTGTCGTCTCATTCTGGGCATACTGCACCGACAACGGAATAATTTGCGATGTTGGAGAACGATGTGATATTGTGCCTGTTAGCCAGGGCTTCATTTTGACACAAGCTTGGAGTAGGGCACCTTACGGTGGCCAACCATTGAAACATTCCTTACGACAAGGTCTAGGGCCTCAAGAAAATGGACTGTACTTATCAACCCCCGCTGAAAATCTTATCCTGCGTTTTATCTCTGAAAACTTCCTATGCGTCAGCTCTAATGGCTTCCGAAGACCTTCCCAGGATTCTCAAGAGATTGTCGTGGAAATGGATCTTAGGGATGTTTTGTCATTTTCAAGTTTGATTGGGGTCAATCAAAATGTTCTTCGAGGAGTTGGAGAGGGGTTCTTTGATCCTGGACTTTATGGGTTTGACTGTGACAGTCTTCCAAAAATGATCTACAAGTGTTTGCAGGTATGCTTCCATTTTGTATTTCTTTCTTGGGGAATAAAGTTACACAATGTAAACGATTTGACTGATTTCGTTTTCCTAGAACTGTGGAGTGGATATTCGAAAGGAGATGTCTCAGAACATTCTGCTAGTTGGAGGCTGCACAATGATTCCTGGATTTCCGGAGAGACTCGAGCATGAACTAACTAAACTATGCCCACCGCATCTCAAGCCAAAGGTACGGAAACCACACATTTATTCAATTTTATATCCTTTATGAATACAAAATAGGTCAGCTTGTAATATAAACTGGTTGTTTCCCATTTGTTTCAGATAAACGTATCTCCCTATCGGTACCATGCAAGTTTTATTGGTGCTTCTGTTTTGGCATCCACCGAGGCATTTGAAAAATCGCTGCTTCATCGCTCCAAATACGATGGAGGGCCTGGCCCATCATACTGGATGATTTAACTAGTTGTCATTTACGATGCAATTATTAATTAAGACATTACATACTATTTACCAAAACCAGACATTTTTTAATTAGCACGGAGCGCAGCACAATGACATAATTATTATTCTTACTGTGAAATACTATGAAACTTTACACATTCTGGAAAACTACCAATATGTATTTGTTCTATTTTCATAATGTCATGTCAGATGCACTATATTCCTAATTTATTTAAGGTACTTAACGTTGTGTCATTATTATTAGTTAGAAAGGTTGGTCGGATTCGCAAGCATGATAGTTTGTAATCGCAGTTTGTTGTATAACTTTTGATCTTTCAATCGAATAAAGATACATAGTCTAGAACATAAACGCAATCAAGTTCGCGAGCATACATTGTTTCAGAAGTGGTTTGATGCATATACCATAAAATTTCTTATAAAGTGCTCACCATCAATCGTTGTAACAAAATTCAAAATTAAATTATTGTCGTCTTGCGTCTATTCTTTAATGGCAATATAACCAGTTCCTTCTAAATGGTTAATAAAACAATGTATCCAATGCAATTGCGTAATTACTTTCTCTCCAAACTGTGAACCTTTAGTCAGTAACTGAAACAACGTGACGACAGAAAATTAATGGTGGAATACTTCTCTCCCATTGACTGAATGTTTTAAAGTGAAAGCTTCACTTGTTGCAATTGCAACCAAATATCATCAGGGTAATTTTGATAATGGAATTATGGATATTTTCTTCCAAGTTTTTGACTCTTTTACGTTGTTTATAACAATCACATAGTGTTTCTAATGCATACCAAGAAGAAGACTACTAATCCACACTGAAACTTTTAAAATTTTTTTGTTTCACAATTTAGCATAAAATAGTCATAGCCATAGTTGTTTCTAGCCATCTTTTTTTGTAGCAAAAAAAATCTGCATAAAATTTATGTATACAACAGAACCACTCTCAGATATTGATGGCGATCATGATGCAAAATGTTACGTTGTGCATCGTTTCGGGGAACAAAGATATGCAGGCAAAGAAAACAAGGACAAAAAATGCATGAAAACTGCAATGACGTCTGAAAATGTACGTGTGTCCTGCCCTCCGTTGATGCTAATAATGATATGCTTTGGAATGACACAACGTTAACTGAGCATCCGGATGGATCAGTTACAGGAAGAAAACGACGATTGAGACAGTCTAAAGATGTTCATTAATGTACACATGATGATGGGGCGGGGCTGATGTACTTCTAGTTCGGGACAATCTCCTCGGGATCAAGCGGCTACGGAAGGGATCGAGAATTTTACGAGTATTTTTTACATCTCTCTATCTTTCTTGCTATCTTTTATGCAACATTTTGACTTAAGGCTTAAACGTTGTTGTTCCTCACTACAGGTTCGGCTGGCCAAGGCTCAGATTCAAAATGCTTTTACTTACTCTTGCAGACTTTTTGTTCCATGATTGCTTCTTATGTTCGCAGACAGGGAGACAGAACGGAATAAAAAGTTACAAAAAAAGTGAAGCGAAAGCAATGTAAAAACGAAGACCACATGGCAAGACCTAGGATTCACATTCGCTAACCCGAGGCTGGAATATGTGTCTTACTGACTTACTTTTACTCGTGTAAAACGACATGCCAACAAAGGGATAACGAGGTTTTTCGCATGCATGGCTTGAACACTAGCAAAATATATGGTTCAATGTGCACAGAACTTTATGCTGTTACTTTCGTTTCGTTGTTGGAATGGAAGTTGGAACAGTATCACAAAGTTGTAAAATCTCTCTTGGAGATGAGCCTGAGAAAAGAGAAAGAGTAAGACAACGGAAATGATCTCCTATATATTTGTGAATACAGAGAGAGTAGCCAGATTCAGCCAATGGAACTCACAATCAGTTCATACATAGCTTGACACACTACATACCCTACAAAATGTAACTTAGCCTACATAATATATTGTATCATTGCTGGTAAAACAAAATATGAAGATTCTAAAAAAGTTGTGAGGTGAGGATATTAGCGATTACTCTTGCCATGTTTTCAATAGCCTAGTAGCTTAGCTTAGCTACTAGATGAGAGAAAACTGTGGAGCATATCAATGCACTGTATACAAATGAAATAAGGAAAGTGAGCTTGCTTTCGGCTATCTTTTTCCTGTAGTCGTCAGGCAGTCCAAGTGGCAGGACGATTTCGTGCTATTTAAGTCCAGTAGTTACACCGACAGTTGAGGCTGCAACTTTCTGAGCGCAAATATTTTCTCTCTCTTGATACATTAAGTAACAAAGTAGCAGCATCACATCTACTCCACCAAAGCCGTCCTTCCCAAAAACCATCTCGGTAACATAAAAACTCTCGTTTGCAAATAAATGTGCGAGTAGCTTTCATGTTTTGAGTAAACAGTATATATACAAAATACCAGTTATTGCTGCAGGATTCCAGAAATTTCAGTTTTCATTGCGTTTGATTTCGCATCCCGTTGTGTGACGCAAGCACCACGGGGCTTCTCGCAAACAGGTGCCTCCGCAATCTCCGGTTGGTGTGGCGTAAGCAAACAACTTTTTTTAAGCGCCATGAGTAACCTCAGCTTTAGCAACAATCAGTTAATGTGCTTTTGATATTTTATGGACCACCTTCTCAATACTTAATGGCACAAAGAAAACATGGTTGAAGGAAAGGCGATAAAAAGTCTCAAAATGATGGGAATTCCATAAATAATCTACCGTTTTACGTGTGTCGATCAAGGATTCTACTGTTGCTCCTGCTGCACCTAAAGTTAGACCTCATAATGTGTGTGCTCCTGGTTTATGGTGAAATAATGAAAAAAATATGTACTTTACTAGTCAAGTATCAATAGTCGCTGTAATAAATACACATGATACGTGTTAATATTACTACTTCTTAAGTTTATTTTACTGTGGAAAACTGTTTTTGTTAAGAGCATAAACACACTTGCTGGCTTTGTGTGCTGTAAGTTTTGCTGTTGAAACTACCATTGCTCCATTTCCATCCCAAGAAAACAAAGTAAGCCACAATCTCTTTCCACAAGCTATCGCACTTAGCAAGCATAACAAGAAAAAAAAATTGAGGAACAGAAACATCATCAGCAACATAAAGCTTGTACACACATCACATCGCATGGGAGCATGTCTGCGAAGTCACAATAACCTCGTCGTTCCCGAACTATTTTCAACCCACGTGAAACCATCTCGATTCACTTGCTTTTCTGTTCTTCTCCCGGCTGTGTGTGAGTGTGTGACGCTCTCTCTTTTCTGTATGAGTGAGATGTGTTTTCGGTTCCGATACAAGTGATATCACAACTCTAATCTGTTTCTTCATGCACTGTTATATCTAGCTGTAATTCACGGATCATTCCTTCTAGCCACTAAGAATATAAAACAAAACGTTCTGCAAAAATCCTTTTATCCGATTGCATCTCTTGCAAAATAACGAGAAAGTCTCCCCTCCAAACAACATACGGCTTCATCAATAATCCTCCGTAATACAGCTTGATTTCATACCCAACTCAACTTTGTATTTCTAATTTCATGTCGGTTGACATTGAAACTTGCTCCGTCCTGAACTGGTAATAAGTGTCTGAGATATGGATACCTAATCTTTCACTGTAAGTCCATGTTTATTTTCATCAAGGAATTTGCATGTTTGCCAACAAGGAGCAAGTAGCAGTTTGTAGCACATTTATCCCAAGGCTTTTACAATGAAGATATGCGTGTGTGTATGTACGCTTTTGCATGATGTTGTTGATTTTCACATGTTTCGTCGTTCTCAGCTTTAGTCAAACCCATTGTTTTGATTTTCTTTAGCACTTTTACGTATCTTATCTTGATGTACTAGTATTCGGATTGCAATACTAAATGGCAACCAGCTTTTAAACTTGGACTGATTGCGAACTGCAAAATTTGCTTGCCGAAACAACTTTAATCTGGATCGGTTCAGACATGCATCAATGCATGTAACACGTTCTACGCTCAGAAGAACCTTAATCATGTCCTAAACTTTGAATTATCGAATCTGTTTCCCATTCTATGTAGACATTTTAGTAGCGTGTTGGTGTTACTATTCAATTTTCTGGTCTTTGGGAGAAAGTCCAATTTCGGAAGCAAATAAATTTATACGCTATAATCTCATGCCAAAACGAACGGATAGTAACATAACTTCGTACCATGCATCTCCTTAAACTTTTTAGAAAGAATGAAGATAATTCTCATTTTGAACGTACTCTGTCTTCTATTATGAATTTACTTAATGTCAAGTTCATTATGAATTCTACCGGAGATTTGAAACATTTTACTCAGTAAGTTAAATCAGTGTCAATAACCCAAAACGTGGCTGACCATACAGATGTCGATAGAGTAAATTGATGGACAGCACTGACTTAGTTTTTCTAAAAGGATTGAGATCATGGCTCTGCGATTTTTCTCACTCAAAATATCTATTATATCTTTCAACAAACAAATCTGGGTGACCTGACACAGTTTAGCAAATGGCGTCAGCTATCTGTATGAAACATTGAAAATACCCGAATTCTTTGGGGACTATCAATTTCGATTTGTTAGCAATTTGTGCAGAGATAAATCATGACTGTATGACGCATCGCAAACGCACAGCTTATTTTCAAAACTGGAGACAGGAATTTAAGTAACATTATATTTTTGAGTTTTTGCTGTCATAATTACATGAATCATGATCATCCGCAGATCTGAATCCCACTGATTCTTTATGTTTATATAGCGTTAGTTTGAAAAATGATTCATTGGCATGTCATTTGTGTACGCGTTGCCAGCAGTTCATGACATGGCCCACCTAGAAACCCTCGTCTTGAAATAAATGCATGGGACGGCATAGCATGCATAAAATACTTACAATCCTACTCAGGTTCTTCTGATATTAACAAGCAGGCACAAATGATAAATATTATAATTCAGTAGGAATAGGGTATACTTTACCATTTAAACATAAGGATTATTAGAACTGAAATCACAACCAAGAAAGAAACCCTTGCACACTCTAAAAATATCAGTAGAATCGAGATGCCCCATTAAGAAAACCTTTGTTTGTGATATGCGCACATATAGCTCTTAGTTGTCAGCGCTACACAAAAAACTTTGTAAGTTGTGCTTATAACATAATCTGGAGTCAAAATGTAGTTGACCGATAAACAAAAGTCAAATCTGTTGACATATATAGAAGAAACAAGCGCCCATGATGTCATTTCAGAGTCCAATAAATCAACAACCAAAACGTGTAATTCTATTCTATTGCCCATTAGCTATGTCAGCAAGTAAGAGAAAAGAACAGAGACAAAAGTGAAGGGTAAGGAGGCAAAGTCAAGCCAAGTTGGAGAAAGATTAATGAAAAACGAAGTGACACATAAATATCATATACAGATTTTGTTCAACTCGAGTTCCTAATGCTACTCCTTGTAAAACATACCATTACATCAGAATGAACTTGTAGGAAGCATTTCTCGCCTTCCTATTTTTAATGTGTTTTGAAGTCTGTGTGAAAAAATGCAAACGCGTCAACTATTGTTTCGCATCATAAAAACTTTTTATTGGTCTACTGTCTAAGAAAAAAATACGATGCCATAATGATGCAATGTTGCAAATTTTGTTTGTTTAAAATTATACCATCTACACCTACCATCCATCTACTCTGTAACTAATCTCAGAGCAGTTTATGAAGTGTCTGGAATTGGCTGCTGCATAATGCTTAATAATTTTAGTAAACACTCCCTGGCTCGTCTCGTCTTCCTCTCATATCATCCTCGCACACTGATTATACTTTGAATGGACTAAAAACTTAGTTTGTGTTAAATTAACTATTTGTTTCCTTCATGATGATGGTGATGATGATAATATATTATGATGAGTATAAACTTTGCATCCCTCATTGAAGTATTAAATGGTCATATAGACAATAGTGAATCTCATTTTATACAGCCAATCATAGCACCCTCACCGAATAAATTATGCTTGCAAAGCTCGAACGCTTCAGCATTATGTAATTTTTTTTTGGATGATGTGGTATTAGAAAAGTTTGAAGCAACGTCTTTACTTTACTTACTGTACTTCCAGATGAAAGAAGCAAGTCAGAAAACGTGTGATGTCTTTAAATTATGCCTTGCCGTCGGAATCACCGTAACATTTTTATGTGACTTCCCATCCACACAAGCCGCAAGTGATGGAGACTCTGGTAATGAGGAAAAGGGCTCTGGAACGCATCAAAAACTCCTCATTATCATGCTGGATGGGTAAGCTTATAATTGGAATTGATGTTGATAGGAGCAAAGCCGCATGAATATTAGCTATAGGTACAAAAGACCCCATAGTCTATTCCGTGGATGCAGATTGGTTGTGTGGCGTGTGGCAGCAAGAGAGAGAAAGGAAGATTGCGGGACAAAGAACACGCACTCCTTTCCTTGTATTTGGAAAGTGAATGCTTCTTCAGATTTTCAGAGCCGTCCTTTCGCATCCACTAGTCATCACAAAAATGAAAACTATGTTAGACACGGATCATGAACACTATGACTCCCTTTTTCCTATTATGAAATGCAAGGAGAATGGGTCCATCTCTTTTTTACTGGCGTTGCCGTTTTAGGAGAACAAAAGAATAGCTAGCTCCCATAACTGTCATTATGTCACGTTCCCTTGTCACTCCTCTCCAGCCAGTTTCATTCTCTCATTCCTTCGACCACGTTACATTCATTTAATCATGATGATTCACGTCTCTATTAGTATTGTCCAACAAAAATCTTTCAACCAAACGTTATGCAACAAAATGCTACTCATAATCACTTAAACGGGCTCAATATCTTCTTGTTTTGAGCGAAAGGTTGCTAGTCACTATTCCTGTCGGAGTCTCTGATATTTTTTTTTGCTTTTGGCTTCCACACTCATGCTGGTAATATTGATGATGACGATGACAAAGGATATTATTTATTCTTGGACGTTTTGGTGTAGCATAAAAGCTCAACCCCTATTTGAGTGAAAACGGCACAATGAAACCACACTAGAGGGCTTAGGGCGTTTCCCAAGCTTAAGCTTATCCTTAAGTTAAATTAAATTGATACGGAATCCATTTTGAGGAGTCAGAGCAATAACCTCACACTACAGTCTTTATTGAATACTCCAGTGATGAAATGCCACTCAGTCATTGTAGCCTGACGTGAGAGATTTGACGGTTGGCATTCATCATCAAAGAAGTAAACAACTTGTACAAAAAAGGCTTAAATCAGACAGCTACTTGCGTGAGCAAGGATTATGATGAAATTCATTTCTTTTCAATTTACTGATTGCTTCAACTGAAATCCTTTGGCATGATCAATTTTGAAGAAAAAGGAGGGTATGAATTTCCTACAGTTTTCCTACTCTTCAGTGCAAATCTGTATGAAAAATGAGATAAGATGCACACTCGTTTACTTTCTCATTAGGGATGATTGGCTGATAGACTAATGTCATATTTTGAGTAATAGGATTTGACTTCCGGATTTAATGCGATAATGTGTAATTTTTGCAGGTTCAGATGGGACTATTACAAGAGTCAAAAGGATGAACTGATTGCATTCCCCGTGTTTCTTCAAGATGGTGTGCAAGCGGAATGGGTGGAGCCCATTTTCCCTTCACTCTCTTACCCCTGTTGGACAACGATAAGCACAGGGGTGTATCCCGAAGTCCATGGGATAATCGGCAACTACATGTTTGACCTAAAGAAGGAAGCTATGTTTGATATATTCAATCACTCAACCACGAGAATGGAACATTGGTGGCAAAATTCCGAACCGCTGTGGACCACAGCTACAAGACACAAAAGAAAAACGTTTCTTCGCTACTGGTCTAGATGTGATGTAGCATTCGATCAAATTAAACCCGATACGTGTTCAGGCTTCACGGAAGCCAGGGGAGCAGCAGCAATAAAGGAAACTCTTAGCGTTGCTGTGGAGAATTTACAAAAAGACTACGACTTAGTTATGGTATGAATGTATTTCCCATTTAAAAGCATGTCGGAAGCAAGTCGTTGTAATTCCGAAAGAAGCTAATTGTATGAACGCTCTACTTACAGGTTTATAGTGAGCATATTGATAATGTTGGTCACAAGTTTGGTCCTGAGTCACCGGAACTAAAGCAAGCAATGCGTGATGTAGATAGTGCTCTATCAGACTTTCTCGATAATATGTTGGACACTGGCCTTGATGAAAAGGTTAGAAGCTTATTACCCCACCCAGCTAATTTGGGAGAAGGCCAACGAAGACGATGGCATTAAAATTTTGTGTTAATTCATCCAATAGGTCAACATCGTCATTCTTGGAGACCACGGAATGAAGGGGGTAGGAGAAGGGTCGAATGTAACCTACTTATCCTTGGATGATTACATAAATGCCAGTGATGTGTATAAGGTTCTCGATAGAGGAGCTGTATTTGCAATAACACCGTATGCAAAAAGATTAGAACAGGTATTGTTTGCTGCCATTGTGCTAATATGTCATCACGCGAAATTAATGGTCTCATCCCATCTCATCAGGTGAAGTTATGCTTGGTTTCATCCATTGTTCGAATTTCTATAGGTTTATGAAGGCCTGAAAGGGAAAGAGGGCTTTGACGTATATCGTCGAGAGGAAATACCAGAACACTTTCACTACAAAAATAACAGGCTCGTCCAAGATATTTTAGTGGTGGCTCAGCCGAATTATTTTATTCGTGGACTTGCACAAAGCTCGAAACAGGTGCCCAGGGATCCTGCCACTGTTCAGTATTGGGGAGGAACTCATGGTTACCCCAATATGACAGAAATGCGTACAATATTTTTCGCCAAAGGACCAGGTAAAAATACACGGCTCACTAAGAGTTTCTTTGACAAATAATACACTGAGTGAGTAGACTAATTCTGAAATGCGGGTATTATTATTATGACTTTAGGGTTCAAGAAAGGACTCGTTCACCCTCCAATCCAATTAGTAGATGTATATCAAATATTTGCCCATCTTCTCGACATCCCTGCCAGACCACACAATGGTTCATGGACAAGAGTATCTGGAATGCTTACAAGCAGATCAGCTAGAGAGGCTGTTTGTGATTTATGTATAATTATTTTCACCATGTGTTTAACCTTATTTAACTTTGTACATTATCCAGGGACAATGCACACTTAGAAAAATGTTATCGATTTTTTCACTGTTTCAACAATCGTTACTTTTTTATGAAGAAAAATGTTATTTAAGCCAGTTCACAAGATCCGCTACGATTACTATTTCGTTTATATACATAATATATCTACTATATATTGACATGATTATAAGGGAACTTGATGAGATTATTTACCTGATTTGTTTTTCCGGTATTTTATGTATATTTTAAGCCCCATTAGGCTTTCATTCCAGTAATTAATGGGGAAGGGAGTACTATGCACAAGTACAGAATAAGTGTGAGTAATTTTTAGCTGCCGTTGTATATACATTGATAAGTTTTAGATTGTCGTCTTCAGTCTTCAGATTATACCGACCTGACCATTTATTATTTGTATAATCTTTCACATTGTGTTCAGCTCTCATTATATTTACATACATAAGGTTCATCCTGCTGCTATTTTACTAATGTGTCTGAAACGGCATCTAATAATATTAGCAAATTATCTAGTGGAAATTAGGTACTGCAAAATTTTCTGAACTATACATTTATTCGTACTAAACAACGATCACTTAAGTTTTAGGGTAGCGATTTGAGAATAAAAAATTCCTTACACACGTGGGACATCATACCACCAATCCAGTCATAAAGGCAATAAAACTGACAACCATGTTCAGACAATAGAAATGCAATAATCATTTTAACAAAATACATACATAGTAGCTAGCTAAACATAGTAACTAACTAAAATTGTTGATTCAATAATATGGTATTAAAAGTATTTTCTAAAAGTCGATTGGAAATGCTATTACCAATTTTTATTTTACAATCCAGATGTCGATTAAAATACAAACATAGGCTTACAGTCGCCTTTCTATATTGCCTTTGATGATATTCAAATCCCTGTGTCCTCTATAGACTTACAATAAACCAGTTTCTAACGTACTTACATTTAGATTACAAATCTAAGCAGCAGTATGAGTTAAGGCAATACTTTTTATCGTTTTTTGGTTAGCGTGTATGACCTGCAAACTGAAATTAATGGAGCCCTTCCTGATCTTATAAGTTTGACAAAAAGACAAGTAAACGGGATACGATAATATGGCCTAGGGAGAAAAGGATTGTAGTAGGATAGATCAAGATGATGAAATAGTCTTCATGAAGGGAAATTATGGACGCCCATAAGATGAACGTTATATTTGTGCCGTCACTTATGGACAAACAAAGAACTGAGCCTTCATTTTGCAATAGATTCGTAGGGCAAAATACGTACGCAATAATATTATATTGTAATGATTTTAGACTCTTTAAATAATATTTTAAATTTTGAAAACATTCTTATGTTAGTTCTTCTCATTAGTCAAGCAATGGACTTGTATGTTAATAATGTAAAATTGAATCTTTCACCAGAAAAATATGAATAGAAAACATAAATTACATTAGTCATTGACGCATGCTTGAAAGAAATAAATTTTGGGAGTGCTTTTGAAGAATAGAAATAGTGATACATGCATTTGCATATACGTTATATTATGGTGTATGTGACAAACTGAATTTAAGAAAAAATATACTACTACTGGATCTGTTGTTCGATAAACACATTAAGTGTAATAAAGAGTATGTACTTGTTTTCTTAAATACTATCATCGTCAACGTGGCATATATACTACAACAAACTGGTAGCTCACTGATTTTGCACCTAGAAAAATTAGCAAACGAAACAGCAGTCAGGTTGTTTATCATATTACTTTGCTGTTGCATTTGATACTCACCTTGGTGTGTAGTTAACCAGCAACATTTACTGAAACGGTAAAACTATATGACGGGGTCTAGTATGAGAAATTTATACGTAGGGTTTTGGTTGTCAATATACAAATTTACTTTTTATCCATAAATGAACTTCAACAATATGTAAAACAGCAAAAAAGGACGATGGCCCCATTCAGTCCCGCATAAACGTGGTATTTCCTCGCGGAAAATGCAACTAAAGTATCATCGACAATTGGAATGGTTCGTTTTTGGGTAATAGACAGAACCATAATTTGCGATGCACCATAAGAGGTTTTTGCTTTGTACATGAATAACTAGTTTAATATGCACATAACGAAGATGCAAAAGCAAAAACCGTCACCCAAAAATTTCCATGGTTTTACTTTCAATGACATGCCATGTCCTTATAAATTCCATTTTTCTGCTGAGTTTTGTTTATCATTGGAGCTTCATATTAGTTCAAAGGCATGAACGGAACCTTTAAAAATTAATTTTTTAAACGGCTGTGATAAGTACATTTCCGTAAAGTAGTTATTGTGTTTAGTGTCGCATTGGTGATAATTCTATGAACAGCTCCATGTTAATTTCAACACCTAACGGCCTTTCGGTAGATTGATTTGCAAGCATATGTGGCTTTCTCTATCGGCATCCCGTCAAAGTTTCTTTCATCAGAATGGCTTGCCAAGCAGTTTATGTGAGTAATGGAATAAACACACTAATGCACTATATCTTTCTGTGACATGCATTGGATTATGTGGGCAGAATCAGACAGAATCACATGAAAGTTTAGTGATCTATAAACCATTTAAGCTGAACTGAATAACGTGTTGTTATTACATTTATTTGCAGCACGAGGTTATTTTATTGATCCAGCCCCTTGCTGATCCATGCTCTAGACGGTATTGGACATATAATTCAGTGAATGCTTGCATGGAAGGATTATGTAGGATCTTTGAACAGTATCTCAAATGGCGATCTGGGAACGATTCTAATGTTGTCACCGTAAGGTATGAAATTGCGGATATCCTCAACTTTATTGACTCTCTCCCGGATTTGGCGTGTGTAGTGTAAGTTATAAACTTAAAACTTCATGAATACTTTGGGAATTTATCGGTGGTGGATGCTACATCATTGCTTATTGGTGATTGGTAGTGGAAATTTTTGTCATTCAGCCCTTGAAAATTTAAACTCCTTTGTAACTTCCAGAAAACGACGCTCGAATGGGCAATTTATACCGTGTGCCAAGGCCTGGATCAAGGAAAAAGTGTACTTGCACTTATACGAGCAAGCTCACAGACACAGCTAAACTTCCATATTAGCTCGTTTCATCTGCACTTTTTAATTTTTTGCTGTAATGCTTCGTTGTTTTAATTAAATCAATCACGAAACATGTATGCGAAAAATGATAATAAAATGATTTAAAAACAAACTATACAATCTTGTACAATTAACGTATATATTTATTTTATTAACGAATTCTCCAATTGATACAGCTAAAGTAATTTGTAATCGATTAGCTTGATGACATACGATGGTTATAGATGCCTTCTTTCTATGCATACACATTCATACATTTTCTTATCACCAGTTTCTGCTGACGTTGCAAAATAGGTAGGTTTTACTATGGCATCGACAAGTATAATATACTTAAGGAAATGCATACACAATTGTAGCTATTTGGATCAAAGAGTTATTAAAAATATCCCCATTTTTGCACACATCATCATAATCCTAAAAGCAATTCTTTCTACGGCTAAGATTTCTAAAATACATATATTGTAGACCCAAATGTATTAAAAACCCATAATTTGAAGTAGTAGTAGTGGATGTACCTAATACAACCTAAAAATCTGAACGCCAACGCATATCTTAAAATCACAATTCTGATAAGCATTTAAAGAAATTCTTATTGTTATACTAGACATACAACTCAACCTAATAAAGAAGCACAAATCTACGAAGAAAAAGTGAGCGTTTTTTAATGTTTGCCGAATAACACAAATTAAAATTTGATCAATATGGATTCGATAATAACAAGGTGTAAATGGTGGACACCGGGCGTACATTCCGAAGTTTCAGGAGCGTTTAAAGGAAAAGTAACAGAAGGTAAAAGTTTGACAGATATTGGGTATATGTACTCTGGAAGAATAAAGGGGAAATGTAGACTAGGGAGCAGTTTTGCCCCATTTCAAATCTCAATAAAGTAACATATAAGAAGAAATTTCGATGTATGTAATACTACTTTTAACTTTATCAGACGTTTTATAGTTTCATATTTACAAGTTCATTCACTATAAGATAAAAATGTCGTTTGTTTAAAGTCAGCCATACTTTTTATACATAAACAGGATGAGGAACATTTCATGAAGTGTTTTTACTTCAGTTAGCTACTAAATTGCGTTTACCATTTCGTTGTCTTCTTTCCATTTCTTACATAATATATTCATCAGTACCAGGTAAAGATTATTTGTAATTTATCGCACCGTAACAAAAACAGGTGTATTTATTCGTTTAGGTAAGTATGTAACTACAGTAAAAGTCGTCACATTTTTTATTTTATTTCGTACTCATCATGTCCAACAAAAATAAGATTTTAAAACAATTTTTGCAGACCTTGTAAAACAATTTCAATATCGCAACCAGTTGTCTCATCATCTCTGCTGCAGCTGCTGTGGTTTCAAAATTTGCTTTTACTACTTTGTAAACAAATGACTGTGGCCCATAAAATCTCAATGAAATTTTACATTATTCACAGAAGTCTAATTCACGCTAATACTCATAAGCAGATAAATCATTATAGTACAATTTATGATTCATTCAACAAGCCTATGTACATGCAATCAAGAGCTGGACTTGACTTGACACGAATTATACGTATACACTTATCGAACAAGAAGGAATTTATAGACTATAATTCAGTTACTTCAATGTAAAACTCGAATTAAAAGAAATCAGTTCCTAATATTACAAACATTAAAAATTTGAAAGGATTCACAAGCATTAAGGAAACCCATCGTTTTTTCAGTGCGCAGTTATTATTAAACTAACAATAAAACTGCAGGTCTACCAACTACTTAATTGTGTAGGCATGTATTTATGTACATAACGTTACTGTATCTACTGGCTCTAAAGACTAACACCACCAAACTCAATATACTGACACGACCAAGGTGAAGTTTTACTCTCTCAAAATCAACTATTGATAGTAACGTAAAGGGGAAATGCAATATTGAGCTTATGGGTAGTTAAAGGTAACGAACTGAATTATATGCAAATGTTAAAAGCAGGGTCACTCGGAAACTTAAGGGGTCTGCTAAATATCCATAAAGATATTTTGTAGTGGGACCGAATCCCAAAAGCGGGGGTCGAAACCGGCCCCTGTAATTACATAACCTCCCGGATTCCGGAAAATACTTTGTTTGCATCACGTTTGTATGTTGGACAGTTAGCTATTACACAGCGACGTCATTATGCGAGCTACTGGACATGAGCAAAAATGGCCACTGTACTAATATTGAGATATGATCGGAAGTAGACGGAATTTTTGTAACGATTATCATCCCCGCTTTTGGGATTCGGTCCCATTCCAAAATATCTTTATGAATACTTAGCAGACCCCTTTAGTTTCCAAGTGACCCTGGTTAAAAGGAGTCGTGGAATGCTATGTATATCTGAAAATTTTAGTTCTTAAAGGTAGAGAGAAGCCTAAGTTCTGTTTTTTTTGGAAATAGTACACCCGATTCTTCAAGTTTTGTAATGTCTTTAAATGTAAGAATAGGAATGTTGAAGCTCGAAGTTTATTGTTTTTTAACTTATAGCGTTTGAACTATGTCATACTTCTTTCTCAAGTCCATTTTTTGTGTTTTTGGATCCATCTTTTCCTTCTTTCTTGCTGCTAGCATTGCTCGCATTTCCTGAGCAGTCATGTTCAAATCCAGTCCGTTAGACGCTTTCGTTCTTGTTGGTTGTAGCATTGGAGTTGGCGAGGGGGATGCGGAGCTACCTGGTGGAGTGGGAGAGGCTCCACTGGAACTAATTTCGTCCTCCATCGAGTTGATGTACCCGTTGTGCTTCCCTTCCTTTGTCAGTGAATTGTTTTTACTCTGAAATTTAAAAGAAAAATATTGCATTAAACCATTTCTACAAAAGTATGTACAACTGACTACTAGATCCTCGAAAATCATTAATTGATTGCTACCATCCCCTTATCACGATGTTTTTATATAAAAGACAACTACGTTAATATACGAAACAATTTTCCTATTTAACCATTAGTCTTAAATGCCGATTACAATCTTTTTCATCAAGTACAAACGTTGCTTTGATAAGTTCCTACTTGCTTGCTTCTACCTACCTTCCAAGGAATTTCTATACAAGCGTCAATTAATTAATCTCCACCTCGACACTCGTTGACTGATAATAATGTAATTTCCTCTTGTATTGATTGATTGAAAAAGTAAACTTGAAAGCACGAACGGATTGTATGGAGGTGTAGTAGTAGCAGTAAGAAAACTCCAATACAACATCGTCCCACTTTTTGAAGCCACACACGTTATCAAATTATTTATCAATGACGTTGTGTGGTGTGGCAAGTTTCCTTTGTTGAAAACTTTTACTACCTACCTACTACTACAACTCATTCACTAGTTGTAAATGGAATATTGGTTTCAATTTAGAAGGACATATATGCGACCAAACTACAAATAATATTGATGAATGTATTTGATAATAGATACATTATGTGGCTCACACTTCGTGTCTGCAGATGATGACAGTGGTGGTGACTGTGGAGCAAGTTTTTTCCGTTCACGAATTTCATGCAGTGATCAACAAACAACTGAATAGTTATGTGATGTTCGGTATCATTCAATAAATCTTCACAACTAGGAAAAAAATGTTCAGGTGTTGATTTTTATGAGGCAGGTGCAACGGAAGTTAGTATTATCCAAGGATGCACTCGTTTATTCATTTAGATTTTGCATAATGTATGCAAACAATTTGTGAATACAAAACGAAACAGGGTGAGCATTTTAAAAATTTTACCACTGATGATGACTGATGTTTATCAGAACAACAGAGAATTCGTGTCACAGGCGTGGTGACTTGATACCATTTTTTACTAACAGCTTCCTCTCAAACACTTCAAATGCGAATGAGCCACTTGGCAAGTGCGAAGAAGGATAATGTGATGATTATATTAACTGAAATTCAGACTTAGCCTTTTGTTGATGACTTGACAGTCACAGAAAAGTACGGCAGAGTGTAATTAAGCAATCGATGAATGGTTCATTAATTTCACTCTCACTCATTGAAACCGCAATTATTCGTTGGTGTTATTAAAATTGATATGTATGGTTTGAGGGTTTATCACCACTGTTCAACAAAAATGCTGAGGACAAAAACAGTATCGTTTCAGAAGGAATTTTTTGCTTAGAATTAGGGAAGGTTCTAAGAGTTTGCATAAGTCACGGAGAAGGTATTTCGTTGCGTAAGATTTTTTAAGCCCGCACGTACACTAGGATCGGTGCGGTATTAGGTCATCAATCGAAAAGCCTTAGAGCATTCATGCTTGAGGGAATTAGAAATTAAATTATAACTGCATTCCCTTTTATGCAGTAATAATTATGTATGCTATGCTCAACAGTTGGGTTGACTACTAGTAGTAATTTCATAATTATTTCTGACATGCACATTGTTCATCTCAATTTTATAACGAGGTTGACTGTAAACTGACGTCTTTAAATCTCAATGCTGCTTACGAAACGATATCTATATTGAGCTGAGGTGCTGACAACAATTTTGTAGATGCGTGTGTATTTTTTACAACGCATAAAATCATTTACGGAACCACAGCCGCAAACCAAACCAATATATGTTTTTACGATTTGATATAAACTTTGATAATATAATTGTTTTTGTAAGTAGTCAGTGAGTAAAGCCTATTGAAAATGATAGTTTTAGTATATATGAACAAACTACTCATGTATCCGAAAAAGAATTCATCATATTCTACTTACATTACTGAGATTCATATTACTTTTATTTTATGTGGATAAAAATAGCGATATCAAAAACTGGCTTGGTTTGAGCTTCCATTATAACTACCATCACATTAAATTATTTTTCTGATGAATCACATCTGATGTACATGTATACCTAAGTCCTGTTGCAATTCAAATAATATTATACTAGAAGGATGTAAGCTTGCTAGTTTTAGTATCTGAAGTTTAGTACAGTAAATTATTACTATTTGAAGACAATTCCCTTAGCTCTGACGACTGACTGGTAGTTTATAAATTTTGTGCTTAAATTAACATTTACAGGAACTGATGTGCAATTCAGCCTTAACGAAGTTCCCAAAAAAATGAAGCATATCTCCTTGTGTGACAACCTATACGCATTTAGCAAAGAGAAATTACAGATTTATTGATTTGCTTCGATATTAGACATTGCTTTGAACGCTAGTTTAACGAAAACAACTTTAATGAGCAATTTTAACTACAATATTCAAGGGCTTTCGAATATTCCAGTATAGCATATAAGGAAATGAGTCTAAAATAATTTTATTGCATTAAAACTGATCTGTATGTAAACAAAATATTGTTTTCGATACGTGAAAATGAAAAATGAGATGCCAGTTTGTTTAGACGTTTGAATTACCAATCCCAATCAACACCCACCACTGTCAATGCACCATATCGAAATGGCATGAAATTAAAATTCAACTTCCATCTTACAACAAGAAAGTTTATTGTATATAGTTACTGTATCTCTCAACGGACAATAATATCAAGTAATACATACTGTGTCGCAGCTGTTGCACGTCTATGATTTCCGTCTACTCCTACTCAAATCCTCATTACAGGTTCTTACTCCAAAATCATCAATCACTGAACTGCACGCTACCGTTCCCTCACTATGCTAGTTTGATTCAGAAGTACTCCCATTTCTCAGGAAAAATAGCTGGAACTTAAACTATCTAATATTTTGGACACGCAATCCAAATTTACACTTTAATTACATAAATACATGCACCAAATTTCGTGGCAACTTGCTTTGCCATATCAGATAGTCCGTTAAATCACTGTTTGCTAGTATTCAAGGGGTACTTGTTTAATATGACATGTTCATACATTTTGTTGATTTTTTCGTTTGTTTATGAGATTTTTTAATATCCTCCTCCTCCTCAGTTGCTTTATAATCAGTAGTTAATTCACTTTCATCATGATATGACACATGGCACAGGTCTGAGTAATAATGCATCCATCTATACAGACGAACGCCTTCAGAAAATGGGTGTCAATTACCAATTTTGAAGCTTGAATGAAAGTACATACACTGTGAGGGAAAGAGTGGTTTAAATTTGAGAGAAGTAGCTATCTATGTGGTTATAGTTATATCATATGCGTATAATATTCGTCGAAACAACGCTCAAGGGATTAATTTAGTAACAATTGACAAGGAATATAATGCATGATGCTTCAAAACTGCTTAGTTAAGAGTGCAACGAACTTTCGTTAACATTTCAGTGTTTCCCCATCTATACGCACATATGTACCTGCTAATATAGGGCATAGATCATTATCCCCCTTCACAAGTCATAATCAAAACGTCCAGTGCGTTCAAACCAAATTTAAACATTTCCCTAATTTCGTCTAACTTCTTAATTGTCAAAGTTATATGTTGTATGCAAAACAACAATCTATACGGTTTACAATACGCCATGTTTTGTTGAATACAAGAATGTTGCCACATCACAGAGACTCCTACAAGGAAGCATAATACGTGCTTAAGAATATTTTTAAAATTTATGCACGTCTGTATGTACAAATGGGTTTTGAGTCATGTTTATCAGTACTCACTCACAGCCACTCACCTCATTCCTAATAGCTAATATAATAGTACTAAATATGTAATTTTCGAGGTATTGTCATCTGTGAAAGGATTTGTAAAAAATCACTCGCAGAGGCAGGCAAGTGTAATCATTTGTAAATGTAGGATTATTCAGCATATAACAACATAACAATCATTTGTCGTCGTAGGCTTATGATCAATTGGCATTAGTGAAGATTTCATATCATCGATCTTCTCTAGAAAATTCATACGCTTAGACTGGGAAAGACAATTGTCAATTTCTTGGTGACGTGGTTGCATCTTACTTTCATTTATTTAGCGTACAAACAAAACCACCTCCTTCGTAACAGATATACGCATTTATTTATGACTAGTTTTTATAGACTCAAACACATGCATCTTGTCAACATTGTCGAGAAGTGAATGCCATGAGATTTCTTGGAGTAATTCACATGAGTCGAATTAGCATGGGATGTTGTTGTTCCCTGAAGATGCTTTTCACACATGTTAAAGCCTACATTTTCATCCACACTTCAACTGCAGGAGTTCATACCTCTTCAAGCTTCAGTTTCTTTATTGACTTCTCGAAAGCAATTATGCGTTCGTTATCTGCAAACTGCTAATTTGTGTAGGCACTATTTTTGCGAAATGCTATGCAAATTCGTTGAATTATATCTAACGCACGTACTTACATGTCATAAGCTTAAATACGATTTTTTGTATGCTGTATGTTTCTTGCGTTGTTCCATCTTCTAAAATCATTCTTACAATGTTAGGGACTCTTCTGTTGGTATTTCTAACCACTATGTGCGTTGTTCAATTCACGTGCGAAATGAGTTTCCTTAGATATTTTACCACACAAGAAAACAACGCAAAGTTGAGTTACGTAAGTGTATTTCTACTGATTTTATTTGATACTCAACTTTTAGTTACATGTTATATACAAGATATTCTCAGATTGGGAGAGGGGTTCAACCAAGATGATATGACTCACAATACCATTGTATCGTACCATGCTACAAAAAGACTTCACTTGGAAATACAAGCATGAGTATACTGCACCTCATCGTTTACATGTGGAATTGAAGAATAACGATAATGATGCAGTTACCTAATTATATATGGAAATGGAGATAACCTTTTATACCTTTCGTGAGAACTGGAGTAATGCGACTTTCGATGCAGTTTATGGGGCTTGCAACTTCCCTGGCCAAAGGAGTCTTGCTCACCCAAACTTACCATTGTTAGTAGTGCTTTACTATGAATAATTGGTACGATTTTATTGTTCGCCAATTGGTATTTCTAATTGAATTAAACAGTAGGTTTGATTTATGACTCTTTGTTCCAATGGAATTGGCTAGCACACGAAACACCTTAACATTGTCTAATTCAATTGAACGTAGAACTCGCCAGGTCACAGTTTCGGAGAGTCAACTGCGTGTGTGTATTGTTATTCCATACTGAGTTCCAAAACTGAGATAATATTTATACAATAGCATCCAAGTGCTTGCTTCCCAGCACGTACCTTTCCTCTAGCTAATTGTTCAGCTTATAGTTTGCGTGGTGTAAAAGGATAACAATCATAGTCTCCAAAGAAATAAAGTGGTGAGGCGTGCATGCACACTTATTCTGTGTAGGTATTTTTCATGGAACTTCTTCATCGGCTTTGACGCAATGTTTGACTTGAAAAAATCGAGATTGAAAATAGTCTGTTCAAGTACACCACATGAAACTCGCCTACTTTTGATGCATGACTAATCAGCGACGCTATTCTGGTTTCACATGGCTCAATGTCAATGTTCATGGCGTCACGCAAAGAGGCTTTACTGTAAATCAGGACGTGTATACATTCATTAAATACCTAAGTAGGTAGAAAATGCATCTGCATGTATGACACGAACCTTTTGTGCTCACGTTGAAGGAAAAAAATAGTTTGTCACACAAGAGTTTCCTGTATAAAACATGTGCGGGAAATACATTAAATGTTATACACTAATGACCAATGCGCAAGTAATGGACTTGTGTCGTCGGTTGACAATATTGATTAAATAATTGATGCATAAACTACCACTTACTTTGCTACAAATTAGTACAATTGGTATTTTTAAAGCAAGAGAACGTATGTGTTCAGTTGAAATTAGTAAGTACATAATTTTTCTGAGATGAACCGCAATAATATGCAATTTACGTTGCATCAATTGTCCAAACCCAAGACTAAGTTTTAGGCTCAGTGAACCACTTCCTGACTCCGGTTAAAAACAATGCGACGTTATATTTATTTGTAAAGTAATTGAGTCATGCATTGGCAAAGAAAGCGTAAGGAATGGAATATTATCTTAGTCTGTTATCTTCTGGCCTTCTTTTGCCAACCATGAACATGTTCAGCTCAAGCTGCCTTTATTAACCAGCTACACAGGCTAGTCTTAAGTACAGAAGTCTTGGTTCATGCCTCTTGGTATCTCATAATTAGTGATAGAACAAAAATACATGCATCTTCACTTTCATGCCATGAACAATAAT
Organism: Orchesella cincta; assembly: GCA_001718145.1. NCBI lineage: Eukaryota > Metazoa > Arthropoda > Collembola > Entomobryomorpha > Orchesellidae > Orchesella > Orchesella cincta. The sequence continues at coordinate 412,952 of LJIJ01000019.1, read as the reverse complement.
ACATGTGTTGAAATAAATAAAAAATGATACCAAGGTTTCTCCAGCTCCCATTCCTCTTGCCTTCATCCCTATCACGCAACATTCGTTTTTTTTTTTGCGAAAATGCACTCCATTGAAAAATTATAGACAGTTGCATGGCTTTGTCACTGCGTCTGTCTGACGTATAGAGACTATCACACAAAATGGTTTAAACGAGAGTTACGTGTAAGAATTCATCCATGTGATATGATGTTTCATGGTCATTAATCAGAATAAAAATCTTATATTTGACCTGATTTTTACATTTTCATACAATTTTCATGATTCGTGCAAGGATTTTTCAAGTATATTGCCCTCAACGTACAACATGACTTTGTAATTGCGAACAACGTGCATACGCAAACCTCTGAGACATCCGTCAATTCTTCCATAAGGAATTAAACATCTTTAGTCTTCAGACATGAATCACCTCTGGTCTGGAGGGTGATTAAGCGTCCAACAAAATATCCATCCATCTCTCAGCCAAATATATGCCTTCCTGTTACCCGAAGCGAAACTTAACATTTACAAAACCTGTAGTGATAGCATAGATTTATGACTGTTCCATATTCGGACGGTGTAAGGTTTTAAAAAATGATCTTGTAACATCTCTCAAAGAACATGAGATTTCGCGAGGAGAAAAGTGAATGTTAATGATGTAGGAGTTAAAACCGTGATGGTACATGAGCCATCAGCATTAATGGTTTATCTTGATCTACACCATGTCCTTTGTTCGACTGATGAATAATGTCTTCAGTTGAGTCATTCCGTAATTTCGTATGTATTTTCGATAGTAGACTGGATCTAAATCTAGTCCTACGCTGAGAAACTTAGATGATATGCGCTTGCTTAAGATGTTACTTATATACATAATATTAGTACATTAAGCAGTTTACAATGCTCAAACTCATTTAGTAACCATTTTGTAATTCCCTACCAATCAAATCAATCAAGAGCAGACCCATGTTGCCAATTTACTTTTAATCTTGATTTCGAAAAGAATGAGAGAACCAGAACAATGCATTCTTATATGCGTTCTTACACCAGAGAAAATATAAATATGCAAGGTCTTGACTGGGTTTAATCAGATTTTAAAGAATTTTTGACAAACACACACCCAACTCGCATTAATTTTTTGGTTCGAACACTAATGGGAAGCTGGATGAAAGAAAACATTAGCATTAACATTGCAGAAAAGAATCGAATTGGTTATGATTGAATGATGGACTAAACAATTGATGAAAATAACAATAGTGTCTGCACGCTCCAATCAATGATCCGTGAACCGTAAAAAGCATCAGCATTCAGCAAAGCTCAATACAGTTAAACTTTTTGTGGCGTATTGATGCCAGCATTGATAGCGAAGGTCAATTAGTGATCAGCGATGTTCTGACGTGCTTGGATAATTAACATATATTGAATTACAATTTCAACCGTCTTCGACAACCCAAATATAGTTAACTTCAGTACAATACAGTGAAATAGTAGCATTCATAAACTGCTTTCGACATGGAGCTAGAACTCAAAATAACATAATTAAGTGCGCGAGCTAACATGTATGATAAAATATTAAGCTTAACCCTGTAAATCAACAAATATCAAGACTTCTCCGGTGTGAAGTAGTCCTATTGTAAAAAAAAGTATGCACCAAGTTCAGTAATGTATGCCTCCTATTATTAGGATGACATAAGGTAGGCATGAAATTAGAAAAAGGAAACCCGGATGTTGTAATCACTCCTTCGGAATCATTGTACGCAGAAAGTATTGTGTTTAAACATATATTTGCTATCGGGCATTCGCCAGCCAGGTGCAAGACTAAACGTTTTGTTACACACTACTTGCACGCAAATAATGAGTTTTTCCTTTTTAAACTTCAGCCAACTCTCCCCTAATTCGTGTAATTGTAACTATTTTTTTTACAAATCTAATATCGTCTTGGGGGAGTAATAAAATCTTTGCTTAAATGTAGTATACCTACTGTATAAATGTTCCTCGATAGAAACAAATTAAAAATTGAGTGAGTGTAAGTAACCAGTTGGCATCCTGCCTCTGAGCGAAGTAAATTCCCTTTTAATAGAGCCGTCTCTTACTCAACAAATCAGCGTGGAAATGTGGACTCACTCAGTCAGGTTTCTCGCTCATTCATTCAACTTATGCTTGCCCATATATGACTCATTGAATGATAGAAGAGGAAATGTGCAATAATGTATGAGAGCAGTATGTAAAAATATCCAGACACGGTGAGAAGTAGGTCAACAAACAATGCTCTAATCCAGTTAATAGATAGGGAGTGTGAGTAACTTTGTGGTTTGTGCAAAGTAAGGGATGACACTGCTAATTCGAGAACATTTTAATTACTAGAATAGAATCGAGTGTAAATTACAAGTAACAGTCGAATATTTTTTGATTGAGTTGAGAACATGGGCATTCGAACGAATAATTGTACGCTTTATCGACACCCTGTAATTTTTTTACATGTTATGGCAAGCGATCAGCCAATATCCAGCAATTAATATTATGTTTTAGATTTTTACATTGAAACGCCCCCATCTGACATTGTAAAGTTCCGTGGTATCATCCCTGATTTCATCTACGTTTGCTAACGAATCCATACCGATTTATATTTGGCTCAGCTTAACAACAATTTTAGCCTCCTACCGCCAGACATTTACATCCGTCTACGAAGTCAACATTTATTCGTGCAGTGTAGAGGTTTTTTTACTACATAGACCCTTCATTATGTAAAAAGATATTACGAAACGTGATATTACAACGTAATGCACCACAAAATCACTATCGCCATGCAGTTCCGCGTCAGTTTCCCCGGAATATATAATCAACTTGAATATTATTCGTAAAGCATTCCATCTCCGACCTGAATGCTCATTCACCTCATACATCATTCATTTGGGAATATATTCATCCATCAATCATATATTATTATTCATTGCATCAATACTACGTACATTTAGAGCAGCAGATATAGACAAGTGTCAATATTTAAATAAATATGGGATTAAGTAACACGATAAAAACATATCGTATCACATCCCAAACCGTCATTTCACAATTGCTCCAGTTGCAATAGTCCTAGCTTTTCACTTGGCAGATCAATGAATTGAAATGTTTGTGGAAGCGGATTGACGAAAACATACGGAATTCATCAGAATACAATGGTACCATCAGCCCCTTGTCAGCCGTCGCAAAACATTCCTGTCGATTTGACTGTTGATGGAAAGTGATCTGTATTCCTCGCAGAAAAACTAGATAAAAGTAACTTAAAAGAGGTTACTGAAAGGAAGAAGTACATTTCATGGATGCTGTGCTAAATGCTAAAGATCGGAGATACATTGTATAGTAAAAGTGGTGGTGCATTATAATGGCGAATTATATTGTGTCTGTAATATTATCTTTACACTTTTTATGACTTTTAATATAAGCAATATACAACCCTTAGCCATATTTATGTATGTTTCCGATTGGATGAGTTTCAATTGCAACTTAACAGTCACCTTCCTTCATATTTCCCATTGAGCCAAACCGATATGCCATATACCATATTTTAACAACTTCTCAGTAGGAATAGGGTGCGCAAATAATGATGCAGAATAAGCAATCCTTTCTCATACATAATTTATTAACAGCCTTTTGATATGAGAAATATGTTGGTCTCGTTATGAAACAGCGAATAGCCACTATCAAGTTTTCAGTCCCAAAATTTTCTGCCATAAAAGCTACACATGCATGTACAGCAACTATGTATGCATTGTACTTTTCCCTATCCATATGCGTGCTGCCACGGAAGTAATGTATTATATCATTGTGATAGTTTCCCATTTTTTCGTCTGTACACAAGCATGAAATCAGTCAACGTGGGAACGTTGGAGGCATTTTGTTGTTAAAAAGTCAAGTCATCTCTTCAAGTCATCATCATCATTATGATCATCAACATTATCATTTCTTCACAAAAAACTAGTCAGCTTTTGATCCAATCCAGCTGATGGTTTCACGCAACCCCAACTTGGAATGCCAGTTGGTCACGACTCCCTTTCTTTACTTTTTGAAATGGTGGTGATGTGAATAGGGAAAAAGCCAAAAATCTAATATATTGCCATGTCCATTCCTTTCAGAGTTAATCACATCCTATTTGGATGTAATATTCACCAACATAAATATATTTCCGTTCACTCTTCCTTGCAAGCTTTTTCTAACGTCAAAAGCTTACTCATTTTTCTTCTTCTAGCTGTTTTGTTTCAAAGCGTATGCTATGTAAAGGGATTTGGACTTGATTTTTTCCAGTCTGGATCATGTAACCTGACTTTTAAGTGCCCTTTGATGCAATCGAGTATTGGTATATGAAATTACATGCCTAGTTTCATTGCATACATGTGCACTACCATGGACGCTGTCCGAGAATCAACACACTTTAGCATTTAATCTATTTTATACAGCATACGACCCATAAATTGCTTTGAAGTATGTATGCAGCACATACGCTTTCCTTCGCCCTTCTGTTTTTAATCACAACTACGGGTAGTATCTAGTAATGACCAGTATCATGTAGATTAGTATTTCAAAGGCATAGTATCCAGCTTCAAATCCGCAAACAATCGAAATTAGCACCCAATTAAATGGTTGTCATTAGTACAGGCATACAACAATATTCCTATGAAAGTGCAACTAAGACATAATTTCATTAGAGAAAAAAGTTGTCCCTTATAAAAATAACGTCCTGGTTATTAAAAGACGCAAATACAAATTTCCCCATTTAACTATTTTTTAATTCTGCTTCTCAAAAACTGTAATAATAATTTAAATATTTCATACTCACCTTGCAAATGATTTTTTACCAACTGTTTTTCAGAGAAAATTTGGAAATTACAATTATTTCGAGATGAAATGAATTATTTAATGAAAACAGCTTAACTGTGATATAATGCTTTATTTTAATACTACCATCGCCTCACCAGTTCACCCTAACCATTGGAATCTCCTACATTAAAATTGAACTGCGAACGAAAAAATAAATAAATAGAAATCTAGCAAATACGACGTAGTACGATGGAGGCTTGTTGTAAAAGTTTTATGTCTCATCACGTATGAAAGCTATCATTAGCTGTAGAAACAATCACATCATATCATAATCGTTTTTTATCAGCAATACATAAGTAGGAACAAATGCAGCATCTAATCAGCAGCTTCCAATGTAGTACTTGCAAGCACATTTGCTTTATATACGTACATGTCGAGACGATGTTGAGCACTACGTATTTACGTATTTTACGTGGTTGGCGTTTAAACGAAGGGGAGATTAAGGGCAAAGCAAAAACACTCAGCATTGGTGTTATATTATGTTAATATTTAGTCAAATGTAATCAGTCAATTTATTGGGGCAGGGGTAAAGTTCCTCAATGCAAATTTGACGATTTGTTTACACCCGTAAAGCTAAAATGCAACGGTGTCTTCTCGCCAAAACTGTTAACTTCCTAACATGTATAATAGCTAAAATAGTAGCTACAAATATAACTAATATTGTACTAATGCATCTCGAAATAATATGAAAACAGTTTAAGAACTTAAATGTCAGAATGTACTACAAGGCTGACAGCACGATTATGTCAATCTATTGGTTACAAAGCGAGCTAATAATACAAATATGTGTTGGTTCCAATAACTGTTTATTGGATTACCAGTACAATTACAGTACCTTAAAAGTTATATAATGTTACCACCTACAATACTGATTTGAACTGAAAAAAGTCCAAGGTAAAATATGGCAACCATCCATCCTCTGTGTAACCAACACAAAATACATAATCAACAAAAGTTTGCGCAGATAATAGCATCATTCAACCCATTGAATGTATGAGAAAATTTGATGCCGTAGTGAAAGACATTTCACTTCTATATTCTATAGTATCATCATCATCGTCCCACCAAATTACCGTCATCGTCTGTCAAAACGAAACGAAAATGCCTACATGCTCAATTGCTGTGTGAAAGATTGGCAGCAATGATATAATACGGCATTGTTAACAATTCTTATATACATTCATCATGAATATATTCGTGTAACTGACACTTTGAAAAAAAATGAGGAATTGGGACTGTGCTTTGCAAAAATTCTGTGGTATCCCATATCCTCGACATAGACAGTTAGTAGCTACATTAAAGCATTCCCAACAAAATCAGCAAGCTGCATTTTCTCGCCGACGATTAATAATACAAATATGAAACCCCACATTACTACAGTATAAAATTGTCATGAATTTGTTTGTTAGCTCATAAATACACTAACAAGTCCACTTGAAGTAGTGAGCGCACCGCTGAAAAAAAGAAAAATTGGTCAATCCAAACAAAAAACTAACGGAACGGAGGTAGCTTCTTCTGTAAGTAATCAATGATTAGAAGAATCCGTTGTCAGAGTACTTCACAAAAAGATATTCGTGTGGACTATTAATTTTAAAATCATGATATGCAATATCAAAAGCTCATGTCTCACAACTGCAACCAACACTAGAAAATCTATCGGAGTTGGACTATGTGTGGAATTTGGGTAAACGATTTGATTGAAACCACTTTTGTCTATGCGGTCGTTAACAACATGTGCTTTATAGTACGGTATCGTACAACAACCTGAATTAGCACGCAGCCAAAAATTGCATAATCATTCAATGTCCCATCTTTGGCGTTACACATATAAAAAAAATCTCAGTTTACTGGGACAAATGAAGCATTGATTGTTTGTACTCTTCATTGCTTGTTACATTGCAATTAAGTGTCTCTTTTGATGTGACGCAATTCTCTCCCTTTATAATTTACAGAATATTTAGCATTTGCAAATTACCAAGCACATCATTGCACAAACGTGGTGAATTGAATTGTCGAAGACACATTTATTGAATGGTTATCCATCCTGGCAAAAGCAAGGAGACCTTTCAAATATTTGAAAATTAGGGTCACAAAACTACTTGCAATGTAGCCTAACATGGTAATAAATTCTTCATGCCTAGCACGTCTTCCTTCCTGAAAAAAAATAAACAACTTGCATATCCCGACTGTTAACCTCTTTTTTTTGAAAACAGGTCCTTGTTGTAGTACATAAACCTGAAGCAATGATGCTTGTTCAAAAATTTTGAGTAAAAAATGTAGTTCCTCAATTTGCTTCGTCATACAAGATAATATTACTATACTTACATTCTCAAGACTAATGTTTTGAGTTTGGGAACCACTGGCTTTGCCTCATCAAAAGGCCCAACTCAGGAATGTACATTTGGTGCTCACATATATTGTTATGAGATATGTTGCAGTAAATGCATTTTGGTTGAGTCCATCCAATGGTGCCCACGAGCAAAACTAAATCTGTACGTCCGTCATAGCAGTTTCAGTGCATGGTGCCCAATAATATTGTATAACTTGTGGCTATACTAAAGCATCGTATATACATTATTTGGTTGGACGGGACTGACAAAGCAGTATTATTTTTTATTCGAGTAATGATGATGATGGTGGCAGCGATCATATCAAAGAGAATTTTAAAAACTACATGCCTCTCCTACCATTCATTTCAAACAAGGAGATGGTGGTGGTAGGTAATCTATAATTCGAAAGCAGTGAATGAACTATGAATGAATGCCTTTGCACCTGGTACAAAAGGACGACTTTTCTACTACCTACGTATACACCATGCAAATTCAAGAACAAGGAACGAAACCACAGCGACTAACTAATATCTTAGACATCTTTCCGTCCGCATTGTGGATGAACAATGAAGAAATAACAATCTCATCTTCATTGTTTGACTGCCTAACAAGCTGGTTTAGGATGAGCTTGTATAAAAAGATAGCATTAAAGAAGCGAAGGATGAGGAAGAATATCATTTTATTGAAGTTTCGGTGATACTGAAACACGTCTTGTTTGAAATTAACTATAAACATCAAATATCTAGTCTAACTATTAATTATAGACGGTAGATTTTGATTTAACCACTTCAACTTTTAAAATCTTGTTGAGGGCAACTCCTTCAACGAGATTTTAGCAATAGAGAAATTGTCTCGAAAAAATCGATACAGATTGCATCGTCAACTCAACGGTTTCAAAGTATTTTTTAGCATATAGCTACAATGTGTAACGTCGTGAACATTCTAATAAGTTGTAAGTGCTGATAAGAATGTAAATAATTTTACTAATTAATTGCATCTTACGCACACACGGGGCATGCTTGCAAATCAAAGTCGCAAAATTTTTGGTAGCTAGTAAATAGTACAAGACACTCCCTTACGCATTTGTAAACATATCCGTAATTGCTAAGTTCCTACCTACTTTGAAAGATACTATAGCATATACAAGTGCATTTGTATATAGCCGTGGCACAGTGAAACATAATTGATCTCAATATCCAATTAATTATCCTTTAGAATTATGGTGGTAAAGGATGTTGCCTGTAAACATTACCGGTCGCTGACTTGCAGCCAATGCGAAACTTTTTAAAGTTGCGTAATGTCAACCTGTTCTTGAGCATAGCTCTCTTTCGACCTCAACCATCTTATATTTGCATATATGTATTACGATGATATTTACAACAGAGACAAATAAAGGGTACAGTAATTCCTCCTAAGGTTTCGTCCTATTGACCGCTTTGTTTGTCAAAGAATTTTCACGCGTCACGTTCACATACCTATTTCAAATGCAATCATCAGAAGTAGTTATTCGTGTACGATCAATTAAAGATATTCTCAGGAACCATGTCTAAATATATCATTTGTGATGATACCATCTCATATTTGCAGATGACAAACTGAAAAGCACGTATCTCTAATCCGAAATTCCAACTTGCGATAACATCAACATCACATCATGCACATTGAATCTGCAAGTCATAACATAACAACATGCATGATTTAACTTTTCTGAATGCCAACTGACATACAACGGTTGTATTACAACCTACAGAAATGTAACTGAAGCGGTGATAAATGTTAACCAATATAGAGAAAAAGTGGTGCACCATCCCTTCAATTTCAAACTAACTTGGTTATCATCAACATCAACCTGTTCAACTGTAGGAATAATGTTTGTATCCAACTTAATCATCATACTCCATAACTGCCCATTTATTTGATGCAGTGAAAGTGAAGTCCAAATTTCCTACATTTTAATCTATCATTAGAGTAGGATTAAACGTTACTACTATCTGTTCCGTCCAAGAGCAATTACCTCATAAAGCAATAACTGTAGATAATTTTGTTTGTTTGTTAGTTCTTTGCGAGATAGGAGGATAGAAGTAGCATTCGGTGAAATGAAAGCAATATTGCATTCTCTTTTTTCTCTCACATCACTGCTGGGCTTTAGTTATGTGCCAACAAACAAACCAAAGGATAAGTAGACTCAGACTGTTGTTATTCCTTGGCTTAGTAGTTGTCACTTAAAAACAAGGTGAGTCAGTTCCACGATCACATGCTATATTTGTACTTCACAGCCTGAGGGCAGTTGTACAAGAATGTGTGTTTGCCTTGTGTGTTGTCAGGAAGAGGGGAATCAACAAAAATGTTTGCATATAGGCGAAAAATAAGAAAGAAGTCAAAAGGACGATGCAATACGATGCGACAACAAGAAGAAGCAGTAGGCAGCCAAAACATAGTATGTTATATTAGTACTCTAATACCAGAAGAGTTAAATCTTGTCTCAGGTATGCCCATTGTTTGGCTAGGGATGAAACCAGCTTCCCTTTCAAAGCGCTGCACGTCCCTTATGGCAGATTACATTTTATTTAATTTCATTTTGTGAAATTAGTTAGCACGTGTATTATTTATGACTGTCACTTTATTTATACAAATATCATAAGAGTCGACTCCTTTCTATGACCAAAAATGCGACTCAAAGGATTTTCGACAGTAAAAATTGACGACGTAGATTATTATCACGTCCTGCTAATATTTTGAACTCTGTATTATTGTAGATTATGTGGTGTAAATTTGTCTCAACGAAAGTACGTTTGAGGCTACTTACGAAGTTTAATGTGACTAAATACCTTGATTGATACATACAGTGCTGATGATGATGATGATGAGTGTACTTTGTTAGAGCTTTTCTAGTGGAATACTAAGCACGAAAATGCGATTGCCGTTTTTAGCGTTTATTTTAAATGCCATGATATGCCTCTCGCCTCAAGCTAATTTTTCTTTCGTTACGATTTGGTCGACTGCAGTGGAAACTGTGCTACAAAAAAGTCATGTATGTAAATATCATCTCTTTCGTAAATCAGTAACCCTAATTGTTTTGCACTGTGACAAGCAGTTGAAATCCTAAAACTGCGTCTAAAATGTTCATCTGCGTACAAAAGAGAGTAAAAATATTCAGTGCGTCGTATTCATCAGTAATTAAACATGACCTAGATAGATGGAGATGGCTAGTTTGTGTAGAGATAAGTAGTGACACAAACACATGAAACATCTTCCCAACTCACATGTCGTTCAAAATAAAATAAAGCAAAAAAACACTTTTTCAAGTTAAAAGGTCACGCCAACAATGTTGGTCAAGCAGGATGCATGGACAAGAAGAATTTGGTAATAAAAACTATTTTGGTAGCAACCAAGGAATCTTTATAAATAGACGGAAATCTACATTGGCAGCTCACCGGCACTGAGGATCCAGATCCACTATCAGAGACTTGAGTGACCCTGTCCTCTTCTGAGTGTACAGAGCCATTTCCATTGACAGTTTCATTGTCCACGGCTGTAAGGACAACGGTAGCATTGTTAATGCTAGATGGGCGAGGGACAGGCGTTTTCATATAAATGACATTGGGCATGCTTCCTTTGATAGTAATGTTCCTCGACTTGTAAAACTTATCCGCAGTTTCATCCACCACCAACAGCTTCGTCTCATTTGAAATTGCCTTTATGCGCTGAACTACTTGCTTATGGTTTTCGTTGGCAATATTTGTATCATTCACTTCAATGATACGATCATTTGCTTTCAACCCAGCGTGTTCCGCGGGTGAGTCCTTGTCCACTTTGCCAATATATTGACCTGGTTTTGACTTTTCTCCGTGGAGATTAAAACCATACCCGTCAAAATCTGCCCATTTGAACAAATGACAGAGCCGCGGTGCAGGCGCATCTTCTGGTAAATGTTCAGTCGACATTTTCATTAAATTTATTGGCTTGCAGAACCAACCGGATGGAAAACAGAATTTGTGCTATTATATAGCAACAATATCCACACTATTTTTTACACAGTCAACAATTAACTTGCACAAAATCCGTTGAGAACAGTGATACTCTCAGTTATGCTTCGTTTGCCAACTCTTTGAAAAAAATGATGTTTTCTTGTCAACTAGCAGTTTGCCCCAAAGGCAACTTGAGCCACGAACTGGAACAATTTCCGTTTAAGAAACCAAACAATGTATGGCAAGTCAAGAAAATAAAAACGAAAGTTGTTACAAAGGCCTAGCACACCTAGAATTGTGAGCCCTAATCCGTTTTGGAACGTAAATGTTTAGAATGAATGCACGAACCCTTCCTCAACCAGCAACAACACTGTTCGGTAAAGAGCTCAGAAGAAGAATAAACTGATCTTCACTTGCCAAGTCCACATTCACCTGTGGCACTGTCTGTCCAAGGATATGGAGAAGCTTCACTCGTCGGATCGGTAAACCGCATGTATTTAGTTTACTTGGTAGGTACATACAAATGCATTGTGCTTCTCGTAGCAAGTACTGCTCTGAAACAAGCGGTTACACGCCACAATACAACAATATTATCAATCCAATGGTGCTCACAGCTTTACTCATCTTTTTTTACTGATTTTTATATGCTACACAATGTAACGTAAATGTCAAATATATAGATACATACGTACTTAACAACCATCCATACATTTACTAAACACAAGTCCATGGCGATGAGCTGCTTTGCCACTGCATGCAAATAGTGTAAATGTGAGCTGAGAAAGAATCAACATGCATTATTGTTACACGACGACGGGAATAAAAATGAGCCGTGAGCATGTTGGTTGTGTTATTGCAAGAGATTACAGTATCAAGGTACGTCCTAACATAGGTAGTCGTGAATGAATAACATCATCCATTCCATAATATTATACTTGATTGTAGATGCAGGCCTTAGAGCGCTGGTTGTGGATAGAGCGTAATTGTAGCAGGGGGTATTCATTGTGCATCTATCCAACACATGCCCACACTAGCAACAGTGCAAGTTTTCTTGAATTCACTTCAAAATTGTAAAAATATAGAAGGAAGCTTAAACTTTATTATGCTGCTTACTTCAATCAGTCAGTATGATAGTAGGGGTTATTGTTTTACAATGATGACATGATAATGAGATGTGATACTGCATAATGTATATGCCTCATCTAGGTAAACGAAACTAATGTAATAAATTCTAGCGTATTAAACGCAAACGCTCATACAACTCAGCTCAGGAATCTGCAGCAGTCAACTCAACGCCACGTTTACCAAACCAAAGTCGTTTTTGCTTTTTCGATACAAACACTGACTAATGTTGAAAAGTAGTAAAGAAATTACAGCAAACTTTGTTTTGCTAGCAGCCAGCCCACCGTTGTGTTGTGTATATAGGTACCAACATCAAAGTTCTGTAGTCAATTCAAACATGTGGGATGAAGGATGCATGCTGCATTCCTGGTTATATAACACTTGTTGCTTTTGGCATTTCGGTCATTTTCGTTTTTACATTATGTGGTGGAATGTGTCCACATCCCACTCACTGCACATTTTATTCACACTGTGAGCAACATAATTAATTTTGATGCTGATCGACAAAGTGCCTCAGAAAGCTGTTTGGTTTCAGCGGAGCGGAGTAGTCAACATAATTGCACCTGCTAGAGTGGCTGCTATATTATCGTAGTTGGAAAAAAGGAAATGATTGGCTTTGGTTTAGAGTGAGCAACGTGAAAACTCTTTCTTTAAAACTGCATGCGTATTGTATTCTTGTATGATATGGTACACGGTATCATAACGACTTTTATATCGCTGTCGTTAGTTGGTTACAGAACGCATTTCCTGAAGCTTTATATTAAATTCTTTCTTTATGCAAAATACGTTATATTCAAATCCTTTTCGAGCATTGAAGTTTACGGCATTTTGAGATAGAATTGGGATGCGTTTTAGTGCCTCTTGGAGATTAAGTGTTGAAATTTAATATCCTGTAGGGATAGGGATGTCTGCTATTCATTGTTTGAAAAATAAATATGTAGCTCATTTGAATCAAAATATGTTCAATATCAGAATTCTTAGTCTTCGTCAACAAAATACAAAAAGTAAAAGAAACAACAATCGTTGACAATAAAGGCTATTTGACACGGTAGTCAATGAACTACCATCCTACTTGATTGAGTGTGAGTAGTCACATGTGTGTACTTTTTTGCACTCATTCTAAAGTCATAATAATAATGCACTCAAATTCACAGAGTCAATGGTGAATGGCATTTCTGTAGCTTCAACTCAAAAATACCATGAGAACTCTTCAACTAAAAAATATGCGGTCAGGGCAGGCTAATACTTTACTTTAATGCATGTGCAGAAAAACCAAGTCATTGTGACGAATGAAGGGCTCATTTTTCACACGACACTGCATGCAACTAAATTCATTAGTATCAACTCTATTCATCTCGCACAGCGTTAGTATTTATATTGTAAGTAATGCAGCATTAGTGCTAACAAATGTGAACGGGCAAACATTGCTCCTGACTTACAGAAAGACGTTTCAATACCTTGTCTCTCGATAATCACACAACTAATCCACACTTCAATGTTTGAACGGCTGCAAAGTGTATGAAAACTTTGAGTTCGTTAGTGGTGCAAATTAAATGACATTTGACCTCGAAAGCAGAAAGGAACTTCAATTATATTAAAACGAATGAAGAGGACTATTTCCTCTGAGTAGGCGTTAAATGTATTACGCAAACAAATATTTATTCGCTATCTATCTCCTGTTTTGACATTGCGTGATTGCCTCGTAAGTAAACTCTTGTAGGTTACATATAATCAGCTTAAGTGAGCTAAGGATCTTTAAGGTATCCTTTTAACCGATTTTAAGGATACATAATTGAAATTTGGAGACACCAAGGTTCTGGAAACACAACTTTCACAAGCAAGACTTATACAATGTAGGTTTAAATATTTGTAAATTGTCATAATATTTACTTTGGAGATTCAACGGTAATCAAATGCCTGGAAAAGCTTAATGATTCAAAATACAAATGTTCTTGTTACAATGAAGTTTTTGGAATGAAACCATTTGTTTGAACATCAACTAATTGTAAGCTTTCAGTTTGAAAGTCACACATTCTATTGCCACATACTTATAAAGCACGTAGGCTGAGAGGCCTAGGATTCTTGAAGAAATGTATTGATTGTGCATGGGAAGATTACACAACTACCTAACCAGCAAAGCTGAATCGAGATCGAGGTTCTTTGTTGTGGTTTCTTATTTGCATATTGTTTTCTATGACACTCACATTTTCAACTTACCCTAAGAATTGCCGCGAATTTCATAAAAATGTTGCTTTTATAAGTTTAATGTTGGTAGTCATTGCATAAAATTTAAACCAGCATTAAATTTCTCAGAAGCAAAGGTACGACAACTTTTGACCTGTCAACTATGACACTACAGCCCTTGTAAAGTAGTTCACGCCACCAGCAACGTCTTCAGAGCATTGTTCAAATTGTGTGATTTGGAACAGTCAAAGTTATCAGGTTAGTTTTTTTTTGTCAAAGATATTTTGCCTAGTCAGAACTCTTTGTAATTAGTGTAATGTTTTTCTATTTAAAAGTACAAGAAGGATGTCAGTGTCATCAGATTCCAGTAGCTGTTCGTCACCTCCTTTGACCGCCTCTGAGTTGTCTTGTCCTTTAGAGAATGGACAACAGAAGAACAATGTTACAAGCCAGAAAACTTCCACCGGTGCCAGTCGTTTCAAAATCGTTTCATGGAACATCAATGGAATGAGAACGTTGGACATGCCCCAAGTTTTGGAACAGCTGGATTGTTCTGTGTTAGCAGTTCAGGAGACTAAAATCTCCAGTAAAAAGCTAATATTATTTTCAAATGTTTAACGTGTTTAAATCAACTAATTTAAACATAATGACGAAATCAATTCCCCCTTTTGATACTGTTACTAATAGAAAAGCAGCTTGAGCAGGGTCAAGTTATGCCGCCCGGTTATTCATCTTACTTTTCCTTTAACACCACCACCAAAGTTGGTTTTTCTGGTCAGTGTCAATTGAACTATAGAACTGGTTCTTTTTTATCATAATCTTACTAATATGTTTATGTGTGTTTTCTAGGGGTGGCGATATTTTGCAAAAATGAGTGTACTCCAGTCAAAGCTGAAGATGGACTGTGTAAAATTGAATCCTTGAAAAATGATGACGCCGTGGGCTGTTACCCAGATCTGACAGAAGATGAAACTCTCCATGTAAAAGCTGCGAATATAGACGGCAGAACTGTGATCACTCAGCACATGGTGAAGGTACTACTTAGCTTTTGGCTTTACGAAAGTAAGTTAAGAACCTACAATTCATCTTCTCATGTGCGTAATGATCTTTCTTTTTGTTTTACTGCAACAGTTACCAAACGGGACTACTCGCCCACTAACAGTTATTAATGTGTACTGTCCAAGGCTCAGAAACGATCCTGAAGATCCTACGAATAACAAAGAGTTCAAACTATGCTTTCATGAAGTTCTTCATCGACGGGCAAAGAAGTTGGTTCAAGAAGGATCTTTTGTATTAGTGGTTGGAGATATTAATATTGCGCATCGGCTACTCGACCAATCAGACATTACGGACCCAAAGGTAATCAATCATAGAGTTTGAACACGGTTTTGGAGAAAGCTTTCACTTTACACTTTCATTCGGGTATATAGAAAACCTGTCAAATTACCAACTCTCTTTTGCCCGTAGAAATTCCCTGTGACCGATTTTCGTGGGATTCTTAATGATTTTGTTGATGAAAATGATCCAACGGGATTTGTGGATACATTTAGAAAGCTTCATCCTTCTCAACAATCTGCTTTTACCTGCTGGTGCACAAGACTGAATGCCAGGGAGAACAATTATGGGGCTAGGATAGACTACATATTTGCTGATCAAGAGCTTGCCAAGTACCTAGACAATGCTGAAGTACATCCTGACATCATGGGAAGTGATCATTGCCCGATATCAGCGACATTTCATTCTCTAGTTCCGGTTCCAGCAACTAATGCACCATCCTTTGCAACCAATAACTACCCAGAATTTTCAGGAAAACAGAAAAAGTTAAAAGAGTTTTTCCAAGCTCCGGGAAAATCGAAGTTTGAAAGCGAAGGATGGAGCCAAAGTATTACTAACTTTAATGACGGAAACAGGAAACGATCACGTGAGCGTGAGAAAGAAACATCCTCCAATAGCCAGAAACCAAAACGTGTTCAAACTAAACTAAACATGTTTTTCAACAAAAACTCTTTGCTTCCGAAAGAGTCTAATGAAACTGACAGTATTTCTAAAACAATTGTCGAAAACAAAGTCCCAGAGACCCCACTAAATGGATACCAGAGCACTCCAACTCCGAGTAATTTAGATGCTTGGAAAAAGCTAATGAAACCACCAGAAGCTCCGCTGTGTGAAGGTCATAAGGAACCCTGTGTGAAACGAACGGTAAAAAAGAAAGGGACAAACTTTGGGCGTCAATTTTGGGCTTGCTCTCACGGTGAAGGGAAAGCCGGTGATCCGAATGCAAACTGCAAATTCTTCCAGTGGGTACGATCAACTACGTCAAAACCCGCTAAATGAAAAACTGATCAAATCTGACGGTGACCATGTGATAATAAGTGTTATTCTAAAATCAAACTACACTTCTAACTGATATTTCAATCCATTTAAAGTCTTAAGATTTATTCAGCCTTTATTTTCTATAAATATTGACAAAACCCCATCTAGACTTGCTGAAAACCTTTTGACAGGAATACGATTTACAAAATTTACAAGTTAACCTACCTAATTACCATTAGTTTACAAGTGATGGTTGTATAAAAAAAAGTTGTGTGAATGTACCGCTTAATTAAATATTAAATCGACTATTTACAAATACAAAGGTTCACACTTACAATTACAAATACAATTATCGGAGTACTTAGCAATTAATTACATATTTTAAATACATTGTCGAATTTCAGTTCATCTGATTTTTTTAATAGATTTTTTCACATATGCACATACGGCATCGGATAGTACGGAATGGGGTAGACTGGAAATATCATCGGTGGTTCCATAAACGTTGGTAGTTGATGATGAGGATGAGCTTGAATATGAGGATGTAGCATGTACGCTGTGGAATAAGATATAGCATATAATGTTAGCAATGCGCCCTAACCTTACTTGCATTCCCTCTCTAAACAGATGAAATATGCAGACCAGTTTGCAGTGTTTGCAAGTTGTGCAGAGTTCAATAGATGAAATAACATGGCATGACAAAAGTCCTTAAAGTTATCATTTCCATGCAAGCACTCATCAAAACATGCAGAGTTGAATTCTTCAAGTTGAGCAAGTCACCACCACCTCCACGTGAAATTGGGATGCAAGACTTGGCTTCGCCATGAAATACCTTAAATAGATTTACCTCGACCGAAAAGAAAAGATAAACGACATATTCTCTCTTCTGCTAATTTATGGCATTCTTGTATGTTTAACATTTAAAGCACATGTAAAGCAACTTATTGCAATCCAGTGATCTCCATGCTCCGGTTGCTCGCTATGGAAAGGAATATGAAATAATATTGATGTCGGAAACGGTTTCCTCAAAAGACTTGTAAAATGTTATCAATGCACTTGATTCAATGATTCAATAACCAAGCGGAACGAAAACGATCGTTGCTATCTTCCGTTAGTTGTTTATTGCGTTCTTAGTGATTTCGAAATATACCTTACGTAATTAAGGTAGTTAAAGTTACTAAATACTCACTATAATAGACTTAAGCACATCCTGTAAAATCTAACCTAAACACATTTGAGTCTAAACAAAAATAGGAGTTTTAATTCAAACCAAAGAAAGAAACTAAAGAAAAGTTTTATATAAACTCATACGTAGAATTTATAGCAGTATCGAATTATCTAACTACCGAGCACCTACATCAGTATTTAACTCACGACATATAATCCAAATCCCTTCACTGATTCCAATATGAAGCCACTGGTTATTTCATACTTTGTAACAAGTATGCACTAAACAGTTAACTTAACCAACACCAAATGCAGCTATGGCTTCTGTCGACTGTAACTCACTGACATGTATCTGAAAAAAGAAAGAAAACGAACATGAAGAAGAACATGCAAGCAACGGAACATGTCATTCTGCGATGTAAAGCTTTTCCAGCACCATAAAATGAGATGAGTTAATTATGTGAATTTGTAAAACTACGAGTACAAAATCGGACCGAATTTAACTCTATGAGAGTCAAAGCGATTCCCTGTACGCAAAACATGAAGACCTTGCTACTACAAAATATTGTAAATCATTGTCATATTGTGATTGTGAAGTACAAGCTATGATAAATATTTTTGATAAAAGCATAGGTAGAGGAGGTAATGTTCATGCACAAGTAGTAGTATTGCTCAAAGTTTTAAAAAAGCATAGAAGGATAGGCTTGTCTATGATTTTATAGACGCCAAGTGCACCTACAAACACAACTACTGAATCTTAGCATATTTCCAGGTTTCATGCATTTAGCTAGTGAAATTAGAGCGCATTGTTAATGGATATAATATTTGCACTACGTGATGGTCCAAAATTATGGTTTGGATAAGGCGTGGGCTGGACTGGCATGGTGTTAAAAGCGTTGTAATGGGGTACTGAAGGGACTGGAATTGGTTGAGATACAGGGTAAATCGGCATGTTAATGGGTACGTTGTTGTAGCATGGGACATAATTCTCCATTGGAAAACTATTCAAAGCTTGCGGTGGTACGGAAGCAGGTACATGATTCATATAAATAGGAACATTTTCCTCAGTCTCGTACCAGGGGATCACCCGGGGTGGTGGAACCTGAGTCGCGACTGATTTCTGAGCCTCCGCAGCACAGGCTTCATTCAGTTCTCTTAGTTCATCAAGGGCCTGCTTCAGAATGTTGATACCGCGATTACTTTGACGCACCTGGATCTCCCAATCTTTTTGACAGAGACGGTATAATGCCATCGTAGCTTGAGCATCGACAATCTACAATTTGATGAAAATATGACGATATATAAGTCAAACTGAATGCAGTTAGAAACAGTAATGAAACATTGGAAGGGAATTTTTTACCGAATTATGTTCACCCTGCTGAATTTCTACTTCAAGAATTTTCTTCACCAAAGTCTTCAACTTTGGCGTCTTAGTATGAAGAATCTTCTTGAAATACCTGATGGAGTAATATCACACATAATAATTTATTTAAAAACACGATAGTAGTTTTGCAAGCTAAGAGACAAACTTACATAGCTGTATCTCTGGTTCTTGCTTTCGGATGAGAAAGATACAGAACCGCAAGATCCGATTTTAAACTATGTCCAACCAAGATATGGCTTTTGAGAAGACTAGCCACTTCTTTGGCGACGATTTGAAATGGAGTTGCTGAAATTGGGTACACAAATTACCAAAGTTATGAAATTACCAAATGAAGGGATACTAAGGGTTACACAAAACTAACCATTTTTCAAGTCATTTTCGCGAATTCCACTATATTGAGTTCGATAGTCTGTCACCTCCATTTTAGGCTTCACAAACTTATCATAGAGGCAAAACCCATACTCATTCACGATGGAGACTCTCGCTAAGGCACTTTCCTTCATCGGTCCTACTCCAACCATTTCACAATCCATGGCAATAATTCCAGTATCCGTCATAAATTCCTCATGCGCTGGTATAATAGGAGTACGAAGCACCCCATAGTGACTATAATCAAAAAATCCAAACTCGTTCAGCCCGACACCTGGAATCTTTCTGATTGCATTAGCTGCAAACTTTGCTGCCCGTTCAGCAGTCCGAGATGGACGTTGGGATGCTTTAGAGTTCGAAAGCTGAAACGCCAAAAAATAATTTAGTTTCAGACACCTTCAATATATATATAGATAATTCAAGGTTAATATAAAATAGAAAGTGCTCATACCCCAAGTGCTCTAAACTCTTGCTTGACTCGCTGAGACTGGTCTTGTTGGGCAATGGATGTATCAGCTTCACTTTCTGTTTCAAAATTGTCAGTTCCAACGGAGCTTGCCGTTTCTGACGCCGACGCCATACTCAATTTGGAATGACTTCTAGTTTGCGACAAACTCCGAGGTCGATCCCCAGCGTCACTCCGAGATTCCACACTAGCTGAATTTCTAAATCGTTTGGTGTCCTTTGCAACAGTTACTGCAGCAGTGGAAGAGCTTGCATTTTTGGATACTGAAGCTTTCGGTGCCTCGTTAGACTGTGTTGATGGTGGTGGTTCTTTAACAGACTTTCCCTGGAAATACAAGTTATAAAAATAAAATACATTTATACATACAAGATATGCACACTCGTTAACACAATGACAGCCATTCAGAGTGTATATTATACATGATGATAAAAATAAGTAATTATATATTACCTGTGATTGCAATAAAGCCCTCCAATTACTGGAAGAGTCTTGCCTCGAAGATGGAATTTTAGCAACTGGTTTAATGCGAGTATTGGAATTTTGTTGAGATTTGGAAGCTTGAGGCTGACGTGGGGACTTGTGTTTCAATACAACCTGCGGTTTCTTACTTGAAGAGGGAATCATGACCTAACTTGTGTCCTAGTCGGGTGTGTTGTGTTGTTGGGAGTTTGAATTACTATGTTTCTATGTTTAATTTAAATGTCAACCAATTTCTTTTATTCAACTAACCGGTATGATTATCTATGGAATTTTGACATGAAGGTTGTGTGATTTGATACATGGTTTCGTTCGTGGCTAAAAGGTTTTGTACATAAATACGCACTCAGGTGTGAAAAAGTATGTCACAAATTATTACAAATTATTAGAATTTTGTTTCTTGAGTTACAAAGATAGATACTGATAGTTTCTAGCTACTAGTCACACACAACCAATTCTAAAGTTACAGCAATTGTCACCTTATTTTTAACTGGTTAACACTGTAATTGTTCAGTTTTTAAGAGAACACTGAAGAAGAGCGACATACTTTTTCAAGTTCTCACACGAAACAAAAGTAATGTATACCGAATAGAGCCTTTGTATAGTGTTATCCTGTTTCGTTCGTTAGGCAGTCACATGCACACAAAACAAGGATTTCTTGAGTTTGATAAACGCGCCACGAGTAAAAAGTGTGCTAGTCGCACTTTCATGCTTCTCAATGCACTGCACCATCACATAAGCTATGCGCCATAATAACGCATTGGGGGTATTGAGTATTCCCATTGGCTGAGCTGACGCATCGCTAGGAAAATTTCACTGAAAATCATTTTGCTCTGAAAATCATTTTGTAAATTATGTGGTTATTTTGGTTTATGCGTGTTTCATACAAATAACGACATCGTGACTACAATTTAAGTAAAATGTTATTCATAGTACAGAAATTAGCACGTTATTTTATATTCCAACTGGAACGCAAATTAGATAATGGAGATAAAAAAATATCTTCTCAGATATTTGTGAAAGTAGGCATCTGCAAGACGGTTTTCTACTCTTTTTTGTAAAAAAAATTGGAGAAACTGTATCACAACAGGAGAGACGAGCGTTCATAGGAATCCAATCTGATCTGAATGCTTTTTGCTTCTTGCCCTTACGCTTCTTTCTCTTCACGCCTTCTCCGTTACTTTTACTCGTAAGTCATTTTTATTGCCAGTTTCACTTCCATCTCGTTCCGTTGAAATGAGAAAAGAAGCGAAAACATTATTATTTTGTTTCTTTTTGTACATCGCACCTACATTCATAGTTTGTCTGAACATGGTATAAAATGCATATATTGTATTATCATGAGATAGGAACAATATCCCCGAGTAGTCTATTTTCATGTGGAAAATAAATGGTAAAAGTCACTATGTGCCTTATAATATGTTCCACAAAGAAAGAAACAGAACAACAGCATATTGTATAAAATGGATGACCCTAGCAAACAAACTAGAATCTAGACCACCATTTCTTCACGCATTCGACATGGGCATATTGAAGATCTCTTACTGTTGACAGTCCGGATGCTTTCTACTTTGTAGTGTTTATAGCACTTATGCGGCCAGAAAAGTAATGAAAGCAAATTCGCAAATTCCATACAACGGCGACCACAAATCATAAAAATTACCTACTACAAATCAACATTATGCTCCCTGAAAATATTGTGATGCTTCCAGCAAACTGGGGCACAACACTTCGGACCAAATGCTGTGTGATATCACAGTGGTTGATTATGACTGTGGCTACGACTATCTCTACCACATTCTTTCACATCTTGCTAGTTATCACGTTTGTTTTTATTTTCAAGAGTGTTCATACTTTTTCATACAGATATCTAAAGAAGTACGTATTTCTAGTTTGTAAAAAACCAATACAATGAACATTTCGAGTGCTTTTAAAATCATTATGTAGCAGCAGTCATCCGTTCCGCATATGTACCTATATGTGTACTTATGCACGTAATCAACTCCCCATTATTGATGAATATCATGAAGCTGCATTTAGAGAAGATGAGTAGTCAAGGTTGGGTTCTAAATGTTCAATCATTATAGTACACGAGTCATAAAGGCTTCTGGAAGAGTGAACCACTTTCCTCATTTTTTTATAAGCTTCAGCACGTGGAAATGCATTGACCATACATACGGCGAAAACCATTTCAGAGGAGGGTAAGTAAGTGCACGCCAAACACATACTATTATTGCATTCTTCACCTACACACCAGATATTTTTTATCATTTTATCTTCGGAGCAGACATAAGAGTAGACAGGGGAACAAGGTTAAAAATTTCATGAAAAAGTATTTCTTGTATGTACAAAGAGTGGAGAAAGTCGGTTTTGATGGCTGTTACGATACTTTTTGTATCACAAAGATGAGAAAGAAAATTGGATTTTTCATTCATATACATTCTCAATAATATATATCACACATTCACAAGACAAGACAGGCTTTCAAACTTTCATATATATATTCATGCAGAGTTGGTTTGCTTTGCATACGAAATGCATACAAGAGCGTTTGGGACTAGCTTTCTACTTATTATCCGTTGTGTCGTTGTGTACTATATCCTATACGCAAAAATAGCTTCAGTTAGGGATGGAATATAAACAAACTGTATGGTCGTCGAATGCTACTAGTCGTAGTATAGTGTGTGTATTTACTAAAAAATGCTGCAATATATTATCAGTAGACCTGGGATTTTTATGTTTCAGCATATTATTTTTCAATAATTAAGACCCCGTAAATTTAGTTTTCCATGCATATTTGCTCTTTGTGGACATCGAATGTACATGTGTGCCATCGCCACTGTCGGTTTAAGAACACACCGAACTAGATGAAAGATTTAGTATACTTGGAAATTCCAAGTTGGAATTGACATTGAAATTTAAGTTATCTGCAAACTACGTTGAATCTAAGATAAGCATTATTAATTTAAGCAAAACAAACTTTTACAGTAATCGTTTATGTACTTGTCATAAAGAATTATTTTTTCAAATGTTAAACTTTCATGATTGCAAAAACTTTGCTGAGCTGTAGATTGAAGTAAAACTTTATTGGTGTGCATTTTAAAGCGATTGAAAAACAAAGTTGGTTTTTGTATGGTGTGTATCCACGTGTTTGTTAACGTGCATGAGTCTCAGTATATAAATCCGGAGTCTAACTAACATCATCTCATGAAGCTGATATAGGAATGGGATAAAAGCTGTATGCATTGGAAAGTTTGAAGAGGCTATCCTTCAGAACTAAAGCTGTTTTTGTGTATGACTTAAGCATTATCCTTATTTGAATATTTCTTATAACGCCTTATTTTATCATTATCTTTTGCACTCACTCTCCGTACAGTGGCCGTTTTTCGAAGCAAAATGGAAGCGAAGTAGGCAGCAATTTCACACTAATACATGAAATAAAACTTGCTGGAATATTTTGTGAGCATAAAATTGCTTTCCAGTTTTGCCATCGTTGAAACATAAGTAAATGTAGCTTTATATAGATAAGTGGCGCCTATTTATTTTTCATTTACTATTCAAACAACTCATCGTTGATGGGGTTCGTGCTTCTTGTACATTTGATGCTGCTTTCTCGTAGCCAAACCAAACGATCAACTTCTTTCCCTCTCAGCTTTCCCATCACCTATAAACTATTGTCTTCCCAGTTGTTTTGTCATGATAATGAGAAAGCTCAACCACATACCATTCTTCACATTTTCAAAGAAAGGAAAAGAAGAGAGAAAAGGTCATTGAGACATAAATTGTTGCAGTGACTGGAAGAACATGATGTTTCTTCAGTAACCCAAGCATCCCATACCATCATCACCTAGTTTTGAGTAAAGTACCTACTTTGTTTGTGCAAACAAAAGCAAGAACTACAACTTATAAAAATGATAACAAATAATATTATTAAAAAACTGAAATTTCAACTTCACATCTGCCCTGTCGCAACTCCATTTCTGAGTTGAGTTATTTTCCGCATCTTGCCCCATTTATATGAAACATGTGTAAAGCGCATCTCCACCATTAGGTACTTTAACATAGGTTGCTGTATGGAATGTTGGTTTTACGTCACAACAGAACGCATGCAAAAAATGTAATGACTCAGACCTGCCCCGAGCTCTGTTCTATTTCAACCTTAAACTTAGGAATAATAAGCATACCAAAATGATACGGCAAACAAGAAAAATGGGTTTTGATGAATATGATGTAGGAAGCATACATAAGAGACTCAGCTCAGTTCCAAGTTGCTCTTATTCTTCTGCGACATTTTCTCCTGGAGAACAGAAAAGTAGAGAAAAGAATAAGAAACAATTTTTACGTGAGTGAGTACTGGAAACGTCCACTCGAAACTGCTTCAGACAAATACAACTGAAGAGTTCTTTACAAGTGTTTTGATTTGCATATCTCGTTCACGCATTGCAGACGAAGTTGTTCGTCTCTGTTAGATGGAACAACGTTGGCTTCTACTCTTTGTCTCCTTGTTTCTGGTGAAGTGAATCCTTAATAGTAGGAGTAGAAGTGCTCGTACTGCTATGTACGTCGTGTGGTATGTGTAGCAGTCGACGAAGCAGTAGCTAGAAGCGGTATGTTGATGGCTTGAGCTGCACCAGTGGAACAGAGACAAACAAGCAACCGTGCAAAGCAAATAAGGCGATTGAGATGCATGGTTGTAAAAATCCAAAAGAACATTGTCTTTCGAAATCCCACGGACAATCCAGTGATTCCCAAGTTTAAGCATGTTTCTCTATTGGAAAAGCAAATGGTAATATTTTTCGAAACGACGGAATAAAGCAGAAATATCTCGGCTTTTATTTGTGAAAATATTTTGAAAATATATACTTTGCGCTTCAAACTGACTTTGTTGCAGACATATGATTTGATTGTTATGCTATATGAGTTTTATGCAATGAAGATAGAGCCTCTAGATCTAGATATTCCTTTCCCCTGCAAACTTTAGTAGCCATAAGGACGCTAGTATTTACGAGCATTTTGTGAAATCTGCTGAAACAAGAGCTCTACGTTTTCAACTTGAATTTAAATGAGCTTCGGCAGCACAACCAGCATATCAAACTCCCATTTTAGACCTCTCTATTGAGCATATGCACAACCAAATCAAACTCTCTGACATTAGTATCCAGCTAGTTGGAACTTTATATGTTCTTTTTCTTAAGGCCATTTGCTACAATAAACCAATGCGGAATTATACAAATCGACGTGATTTTACATTTTTCTAAACTTTAACGAGATCCAAACCTTGTGCTTGCGGTACTATGAATGTCCAATATTTAGTTGAACGGGCTCATTCTCCAAAATAGAAATGAGAGTGCAGTTTCCCCCAGTTTCTGTCTACGCAAAAGACAAATTATGAAATGACACTAAATCGGCACTACAGCAGTAGCATGGCTCAGAGTTTATCGGTACCTCAGCTTCCGTTGAAAAGTTACTTGAAGCTATAAAGTGTATCGAGCTTCTATTATATTTTGTGTTGATTTAATTTTTTAGTTAACTTCTTCTCATGCTATCCATGCTACGAGCATCTACATCCCTCTTTTTCACCTATCAACACTTTGCACTAGCTCTCTCGTCAGACAAAGTTGGAGCCTGTGTGTTGACTTGGCGTGGCGTTGTGTTAAGTCTTTCGTCCAAATCGTTTCTTCCTGCTTTGTTTGTTTGTGTTGCTGATCTTTTTTGAAACCCGAGGAGGAATTTCGAGGAAAATGTGACGCGGATATATTTTAGTCAGTTTATCCAACTGGTATTTGTTACTCCAAGGATGGTTCACTTCTTAAGTGCTCACACTCACCTTCATACCACTTACCCGATAGTATCGTCATATTTATGTATGCTGTATGTCGTTGTACCTAGATATATATTACAATATATTATAATGTTTACTTCCAACATCTTACGATATCCTCGTACCGAAATATCTGCATGCTCCACTGCTCGCTGTAACTTGACTGCAGTTTATTTAAAAGATGTTCTTGATTAGTTGTGGCGAAAAGAAATAAGCTATAAAAGTAACAAGTTACTAAAAAGAAAGAAAAAACAACTTGAAACTGATAGTCATGATAAAGGTGTACATCTATTAATAGCTATTTTGCACTTTATGCTGTATAATTGCAGGAAACAGCCGGCTCCCACCGTTACAAAAATCACAAGAGCTCCAAGACTTCTTTTTGCCGGCTTAATACCTTAGGAATGTCTCATCATGAAAAAATAAATGCGATAGACGTAACGAAAAATGTAACAACATGTTGCCTGGTCCAGACTGTTATAACCATCACTGCTCTTCGTCACATTTCTACCATTTCGCCAATCATTCAAAGCGATAGCACGGGAAGTGCATGAGTAGAATTAGCAATTTCTAACATATTTAATGCCTTTCCACACGATCGTTTCTGCAACGCATTGAATAAGCAAAGTACATCAAGATTACGCTCATGTACATATCAAACATTAGAGTAGAAGCGTTGTATGCGTGCATAATCAATTACTCATACCACGTAACGTACATAACTCACAGTTTGAAATGCCACCTCAGGAAGATGCACTCACGACGTGTACCTACAGAGCAGAGCTCTTATTTCAGGCTTGAGTACGCATTCCCCGTAATTACTATATACACAAAAAGTAAAAACTTCCCTCAACAAAACGCTTTGGAATTAGATTGTTTATGAATCATGTGCATTCCTATTGTAAGAACGTGCACTTCTCCGGTCTTCTCATTGTTTTTCCATAAAACTATTTAGAGCATCATACTTTTTTCTGGAATTTGCCTAATAATTTCCCCTTCACAACTGGCTGACAATAGTTCTTCTCGAGTGGACCGGCATGTAAGAGAAATACTCCTCACACACCTTGAAACACAATGAAATAATGAACTTTCCACGGAAATTTTATCGTCATGCATTTGAAGGTTAATTTATTACGTGTGACAGACAAGAGTGGATGAAGCATCTTGCTGAACCAAAATCTAGGATTGGAAGTACGAGCCCGCTTACCCAGTCCAAAGATGACCGTTGACCATGCATATAACTGTGATAATTTCATTCTATTCATAGAACGCTGCTGCTGGTTGCATTCCCTTGCTGCAAACTTTCATTTCACAAGATGGCCTTCAACGGAAAAACTAATAAAGACACCGTGCTATTTAAATATTTAGGTGAGTGTGTGTTGTCTTGGGGAGAAACCTGATTCATAAATATGCATGTATGTATGCTAATATCAGTCGTTAGTCTCCTTCCCCTCTTTATCTGCTGAGATTTCTGTACAGCCAAAAAACTGAACTGAGCTGTAGTCAAAACCACATGAAAAATAAGCAAAAAGATTTCAGATTCAAAACTAATTAAATTGTATGCAAACGACATGGTTTCCAAACGCTAGTTCAATGTTAGCAAAATCTATTACTTTGAGCTTGAGCCATTGTGGTGCACGAATTGAAAAGGACGCACATGTCATTTAAAACTACAATACGTACGCTTGCTAACAAAGAGAAGTCTTTTGACTACAATATCACTTACGCATGTAGATGCAGACTTGTCACAAAAGCGTTAACAATAAATTTTTCATATCTGCCTTTCAGAGCAAAATGCAAAATTAGGTACATATTCCGTAGTCACCTAATTTTCTTCTGGGAACGTGAATTCCTTTGGTGTTTGACTATGAAAAGAATAGGCATTCATCATCTAAGATATTTATTACTTCACACACACTCTCAAAGGCTTAAGATAGTGGAGGATGAATGGTGAAAGTGTTTTGAAGCAGTGATACAAACACACAAAAGAGGATTATGTTTAAGCAGCTGTAGGAACAACTACAACTATGCTGAAAACACAATGCCTACGACCTAGTCAGCGCTCACTTCTTCTCTAACTACATTATCATTCCATTATTGTGATTATTATTAATATTAGTCCTATTACTTCATCAGCAGCATCATAGCCACAACCACTTCGTTTTGTACTCAACTCATACAAAATATGAGAACATCATCACAACACACAAAACATTACATTGAAATCTTACTTTTGTTGTGGGTTTCGTTACATCGTGAGTAGAAATACTTAAGCTAAACTGTGCGTGCGTTCCTTTTCCTTGTGCTACATTATATTATGCACTCCCATTTTTTTCTTGCTTTCTCTCCTGTGTAAAAAGAGACAAGTTGTGAATAATGATCTACGGCTCCTTTTCCCAGGATTACTTAAACGATGTTTTAGGAATGAGATGTATATCTTTCTACTCCCATGTTATATTATGGATATTTGTCTACTGTTTTACATGCTCAGCCATTTTCCCTTGTTTGTCATAGATTAATAAAAGCCCCAAATATCTACACTATTTTGTCATACCCTTCTCGAGCTGTAATGTGTAACAATGAGCAGTGTATCTTGATAACATGGGTGACAAAAACTATTCAATTTGAAATCAACGATGGAAATATACGAGAAACAGAAATGGGTATTCAAAGGATTTTCAAAGTAAGAAGCTTACGCGCTTTTAAAAAGAAAGTATTATCACACGCAATTCAACTCTACTTCCTGGAAAGGCGAAGAAGCCATGAGGAATCTGAAAGTTCAATCAGTCTTTATTAGGAATCCGTGTTGAGCACCTCTCTTTTTACCCCATTTCATATTCGAAGAATACATCTGCACATAGAAAATTTTAATTCTTTACACTCATTCCATAGTATGGAATGCGTGTAATGGTATGGAATTTATTTAAAGTATGGCAAATAGTAAAACATTTAAATCTGTGTAAAGAAAAGTCAAATATATAGCTGAATGAGGACTAAATGGGGTCGAGTTTCTCGATGGCTGTGTCTTATATTAATGTACCCCTTTGTACATATTAAGAAGACTTGTTATCGGCGTCGTCGGTCGGTCCGTCGTCGTCGTCGTCGTCGTCGTCGATCATAATCGTTGCTGTCTGTCAACCACGATAACTTTCGAACCGTTTGGACTCTTTTGTAACAATTCTGTCTTTCACCAGTCAGTAGGATTGAGGTCTAAAGCGGAATACTGCTCGAAGACGGGATAATATCTGGTGGTACGGGAGACAGCGCGCAGCGAGAGGTCAAATGAAGCAAGCGGAACGAAACTTGAAAGCGTGCACACCTATGACGCGCTATGATACAGTCCATTCGATCAAGGTACTTGTGGGCTCGTACCGAATGATGAGATAGGTGCAGTCGCCAAGATTCAAAATCAGACACTGTCGAACAGGGTTCACCAGGATCGACGATTAATGTCTTCACAACAGATCAACATGGGCCTTGAATATACCCTGATATCGAAAGTGAGTTGTTGTGCTGATGATCAATGTAGTGCATTGTCGAAATTGTTCTAAAAGTTAAAACTTTTAAGGGGGTGTAAAGGGTCAGTGAATAGAGTGATTTCAGATGGACTTAACATACCTTATGATATACATTCGTGCATCTTTTAACATGACGCACTTTTGGTGTGATGATAGATCATTCCAAGCTAGTCATTGAGGATTTCTCCACGTGTTCTGCTAAGTCATAAATGACTATCGCTAAGAGGTGACCAGCTCCGCTACTACCTCCGTCGACAGTTTGGTCGGGTTTATTAATCAGTCAACTCATGAAGATAAGAAGCTATCTACTATTGGCGCGAACACTGAGAAGTTAATAGCACTCAAATTTCTCACAAATTGGTCAATGTATTTGGTCTGAGAGTGCGGACGGACAGACGGACAACTCAGTAAGTCAAAGTAATATAGAAGTTGTATCTCATGTGAGTAGACAAGAACTGTGTGCCTCCTTCCAAAGAAAATGTTATAAAGTAAAGTAAATACCCAAAAGTTGGGGGCGGGACACCAGCCAAGACAAGTTCCGACACGAAGAACCAATGGTTAACTCAATGAATTCGCCTGAAAGTATCTAAATCTCCAGAGAGTTTTGAGTGGTCCTGGACCATCCGCGAGAGAAAATCATTGTTTGTCAATGACTACGACAATTGAGCCTGCATCCGGTCGAAGGGAACTAAGATAAGTTTTATTACAGCCTTTCTGCAGTGCAGCGCATCCTCCGCCACCTCTTGCATCTGATCTCTTTCGTCTCGTTGCTGAATGCTAGCATCAGGGGCTTGTTATGCCAATACGCGTTGACTCGCGTCGCGCTAGTGATGTTGGATGTCCGCTAATAATACTGATGTTGCTATTAATTTCTCTGTTGTACCAAGCCCCACACAATAGTGCCGTTTGGCTTGGAGTGTCCTGCTAGAGTTTTTCCATGTACAAGAGCTTTGTTTTTAAGTTATGAGATGTAATCTCATATCTGATATGTATGGTATCATCATGTCCGCATCCAAATCCTGCAGTGGGCAGCGCGGACACTGGCCAGCGTTGAGTCCCTGGGAAGGGCTGCAGCTCTGTCGATAGATTGGCCACACGGACCGCGGCGCAGAAGACACACACAGGGGTCGCGTCGTGCTGCTGCTCACACACAGCGACGAGACAGTCCGCTGCCTACAGACACGCGCCACCCTCGCCGCGCGTCTGCGCTACGTGCGGCGGCCGGCGCAGCATTCTGCGCGCCAGAGCGGTGCCCGGCCGCGAGCTTATTCGTCCGCGCGAGTTGTGGGCCGCGCTGACGCGCGCTCAGCGAGCTGAGGAAGCATAACTGAACGAGCGTAGACTGAATCTTCTGCGCTGGCTGCCTCGCGCTAGACCCGTTCCTCACACATCGCCGGTGCCCTGGGCTGGCTGCGCGCTGCCACAGCGGGCTGAAGGGGACAGACACGCCAACACAAACGACGCGGTCCAGACGGAGCAGGAGCAACGCCACGACGCAACCAGATGCTCTCGCGCATGTTGCACACTTCTCGCGTCGTTCGGCGCGCGCGCGAGGACAGCCCGCCTGCTTTGTACTCGCTTGTACCCGTGGCACAACGTTCGCAGGCGCAACACTACAGGCTGCGGCGACGTGGATCGCGTGCGCGCGCCACACTCGCCACGGAGCTCTCCGACCCCAGCAGCTGTGTAAAGAAATTATTCCGCCAGAGATCGCTCTCATATTAGTCATCATAATTTTGCGTGCATGTCATCATCAGTACCGAAAGAAATTCTTTAGTGTTTCTTCCGTCGTTATGCGCACCATTGCGTATTATGTGTATCCGAAAGGGGCATAACCCACTGAGGCTTTTCCATTCTGGGTAGTAACTAGCATGTAGTGCAGCAGCAAAGCAGTATCTAGTGACAGTCGGTATTAAATACGTAACTATATCATGCATAACTAGCAAAAAGGGCTGCTTTTATGCATATCATAAGGGAAGTGAGAATCAGAATAAGAGAGAGAGAGAGAGAAGCTAGTTTCACTTCCATCCTGATAAAAACTGGGATAAGCTTGAGAGATGTCATATTACGCTGGTTGCTGATTGTAGTGTTCTACAAGTCAGCAATCAGTAAAATGGTAGTCGTGTGGCACAGGACGGCAATAGAAAAATATAAAACAGAGTAAAACGACTGAAAAGAACAAGGGCCATGGCTTATAGTGATGATGCACGAGTAAATATTATACACAAGAGGAAGCAACCAAAGAGCCACATTGTACTGACTGACTCGAGTGAAGAGACTGAGTGAGTGAGTAAGAGAGAACGAGAGAGAGAGAGAACAAGAGAGTCAACCAAAGACTATGGAATGAAGGGAAGAGAGATGAAAATGCCCGTGGTCGGGTCGGTCGTAAAGAGGAAGTCGGGGAATTTGACGTCAGAGAAAGCCATGGAAACGGAGAGACAAGCAGTCAGATCTTCTTCCATTTACTTATTCCAATCCTTCTATATAGTATAGTGTGCATCGCCAACATACCACTATTACTTTATGTTTTGCTGCTGCTGCTTTGGGTATACCTTGTGTTGTGCATATCACATCACAAAAAATACTGAACAAGGGAGAGTGAGAGCTTCGTCCAAGTTGTAGAGACGAGAATCAACAAAATGATAAGAAAAAGAGCGAAACAGCAACACTACCATGAAAACTAGCATAAAATACATAAACAGTATATGCAGCAACTGCTGCTGCTACATACTTTGGTTGGCTAGCTTTTACTTTGTAAGCAGTGATACTAGAGTTTCAGAGAGAGGAGTAATAGTTGCAGTGCACCAGCTTCAGTTGATGCCAGCTGCACTATTCAACTAGAACTGAAGTAATCGTGTGCCAGTTTCCTTTCCAAGTAACAGCTGTAATGTAATACGTGTGAAGTTGCAGCAACAGACACACCAGAGAAGCAGTCGAGTTGGAGGCTACGAGAAATGGGAAAGTAAAAATTCTGCCCTGTGCTACTCTATGTACACCAATGCCACAATTATCACTACCAAAAAATACCATTTGATTTAGCAACCATGCATGCACTACTGCTCCTGCTGCCTTGAATGCCGCTGCTCTCAGCCGGATACATGAAAACAAGGACTTTTGATACGAAGGTATTTTAGACGTCCAGAGGAGAAAGAAGTACAACGAAGCCAGAGGGGCCACCGTTATGTTTTCTCTTCCCAGTATTAGTAAGTCGCTGAGAGCTGAGCAGCGCTAGTAAACTAGGACTAGAAGAGGCATGTTCTATGACAATATACTTATCTGAAGAATACGCTATATTTATGCCAAATAGACTTTACTCAGGCCTTCCTACATAGCTACATACCGGTGTTGCCCCACTTTACTTAAAAATTAAGCGTCGTGAACCAATTAATATTATAACTCTGTATTTTAATTCGGTTGGGCGAAAATATGACGGCAGATCATAAACGTTGTAAATAAAAGGATGCCGTTGATACACAGTTCATGCATCTAAATTGTCATAACTCCAATCCAATCACTCACTGCCGAAGCAAGTAAAGTTATGGAAGTGTGTACTCCTTTTTGCATGCCATTCTCAAAACGCCCTAGTTCCAGAACCTTTACCATATGATGAAACACAAGTAAGTTATTGGATTTATTTCTGAAACCAGACAATTACGTGTTCCTCGACACAAATGTCATTCCTATGTCAGTGGGTGAATTACAAACTATGCTGACGCCCAGTCATTGGTCTCCTGCAAGCTCATGCGTTGTTACGCTCCATATCGGGCACTTTGCATACAGTTATTATTATTATTATTATAAGGTAATGCTAGGATTGTTGGGTAGGCGGGCGGGTCGGATGTGAGCTTATACTTGTCTATATTTGGGTTTTTTACCTCTTGAGACTACAAAAGTCAATCAGCCCGTCCCACAACAGCTATTAATCTATTTGTTTGTACATGAATTTCCTGTTGATAATTCGCAAATGGAATAAACAGTTGATGTATTTTGGACTTTTTGTTGTCATTGATTTGTAAAACAAAAAAAACACTTTTCCTATGAATATTGTCAAATACACTACAGCCTATATCTATATATAGTTCACAGTTGAACAATCTGTGCAATCTTTCAGCATCGACTAGTCGACATTAACCTGAATGAAAATGAATTAAAATGAATTTTGAATTAATGTTGTATAATCAATTAATCAAGAATCACATGTTCATGGTGAAATGCAATAACAAATGGACAATGTGGGGTTTATCTTGGCTTTTCTCCTAAAGTCAACATGCATCAAATCAGGAAATTATATTGTGTGCAACCTTTCAAGGCCATCGGTCATCGCATATATGTACATTGAGAATGCTCGTTAGCATGGATCTTACACATATTTTGTTGCCGTAAATTCCTTCTTTTCAGCCAAATGGCAACATATAAAATTTGGGATAACCTGAACGATCAGTTAAAATACACATGTGTACAATGCATAATCCCAATCATGCATGTACCAACTCCACTTACTTAGCACATTGTAAAGACTTTCGTCACGCACTTTTTGCGTTGAAGCTGGAACGAAAAAGAAAGTGAAAGTGCAAGAAAAATTCCGATGCGTGAACGTTGTCACCATCCTCATCACTAGCAGCGTGTGTGTTGCCTTTGTTATAAAGTTTAGAAAAACTACATACAATTGATCACCATCTAATTTCGTCTTTAATTAAAATACTACGCTTGAAGGGAACTGACGCTTTGGCGTGTGAAGGAATTTTCCTACATCAATAGTTCTCTATTTTGTGTAGCAAGCCTTCCAACTATATATGAATGAGAAGTGAGAGTATGTTGCTGACTGAGTCACAATTTTTGTGTCGTGTGCCATGTACTACTGCTGCATGATGATGAAGATTGATGTAGCAGCAACCGATCCATTACAACAGACAAGCTTTCTCTCTGATCATGACTGTGACCGAGAGGGAAGGGCACTAGCAAGTCTAGGAATAACAGCTTTTACAGTCAGTCCACGTCACTAATCCTTTTCAAATAAGGAGTATGACTGTTATTCTTTCTTTTTCGGTTGTATATGGATCTTGCAAGTTTAAAGTTGCATTGGTGTACGGTAAGTATCGCACTTGTTGTAAAGGTTTTTTGGTTCCCGAAAAATGCGTGCATGCAGTCTCAAATATGACAATCTACTATATACCATGTTATGCATGTATGTATCCATTAAGTTTATCACATTTGCTTTGAAGCCTGTTTTGAACAAGAAACACATACTTACTTCATATTACGCTTACGCGTGGAATCCGCTCTAATATTCCCGTTGCTTTTGTTTTTTGTGCATTTTATAAGTACGTATGTATGTGTGTGTGTGTGTGTATTTATTTTAGGAATCGGGCTTCATGATGTTTTATGCTCCTTGTTTCCATGCTTCAACTCATACTCAACTCAAGTATTCAATTATTCAAGTGTATGTGCTTATAGCAGTTATATTTATTTACGTGTTGCATACTCCATACGGTGGCCACTCTTGCTCTCTTATATTAGTTGAGGAAGTAGTCTACATTTATGACCATAATGGCTATTCATAGCATAGACATCATGAAATAATATGCCACATCATCTCAATCTCGTTATTATGCTACCCACTGCAATTCTCTTCCGCTCTGGATCCTCCATGTAATAAAGTTATGGCTGATGTACCGTGAAAGTAGACGAAGTAAAACTTTCTCGCTAAATTTTTAGCCT
The DNA here is from genome assembly GCA_001718145.1 of Orchesella cincta. NCBI lineage: Eukaryota > Metazoa > Arthropoda > Collembola > Entomobryomorpha > Orchesellidae > Orchesella > Orchesella cincta. The sequence continues at coordinate 377,225 of LJIJ01000019.1, read as the reverse complement.
GCTCCCTAAGTTCAGCCTATCCAGCAAATCCAGCGCTGGTTGAGATCTTTAGGCTCTATGCTAAATTACGGAGGTTGAACGCTCATGGACTGGGGAACAGTGTCTTCCGTTCGGGGATGAGCATGCCTTCAGGCACTGAGATGATGTATTCCTTCAAAATATTGTTAGAAATGCTCTTGTCATTTTGATTACCATACGGTCACAAAGTGAGAGTCAAGGAACATCAGTAGGACGATTAAGAACAACTGGATTCACGATGGAGTAGCTTGGTTGTCTGTTTTCCCAGCAGCCAGTGTTATAGGTTTGTCGTTCTAAAGAATGTTTCTGGTTGAAGCACTCATAAGAAAAAGATTCATGGTACACTTGACATTTTACGGGAATAAAACAGTAGCAAGGAGCAGCAGCCTTTAGCCTTGGACCAACGACCTGAAATAATGTGAGATATATATACCAAAGTACGCAGTTGTACATGCATAAAGAGATGCACATGATTCGCATGCAAAACATAATGGACTAGAAGAAGCGTACTTCGCTTAGCCTCACTAAGATTCCACATGCACAAGAATTTCTCCGATTTAGCCCTTAAGGTGGATGTAAAAAATGAAGTCTTTTTGAATTTTACGTTTACGTAAGCCTCATACAAACCTTGTTATCTGAAAGTTGACCAACACTATAGCAATCATATTGTACATGTGTAACACAGCAGCCACAACACGAAGAGAGGGAGGTAAAAGATAGACAAGAAAGCTGTGAGTAGTAGACACTTGGTTAGGAGCAGAGAGAAGGATGTATCAGCAAACGGGAGCTTGATCATTGCCCAACACGTGGTGCATACTATATTAGTTTCACTCTACTTCAATTCCTTTATGAACGGTTTGCAACAATTCCATGAATTCGTGCATGTCCTCATGCCTCATAGTTCTCATACCGCTTCAGCATACTGACTGTCCCATCCTAGCGCTTCATTTGCCGATTTTCTTGCATTAGTTTCAGCCGGCTGCTTACAGGATGGATTTGCATCGCTGCCGTGTATCTCATCTTGGTGGAAAGTCAAATATCGGGAGGATGAGTAATGTGTTTACGAATGTATAATTGAGCCCTGTCACATTTTCCTGCTCTTGTTCTACTGCACCACTCTTGGCTGGTTGGATTCAAGTTGGACTTGCAAAATCTCCACAACAACTTGATACACGAGTTCATGTTCTCAATCCAAAGATGCGTGCACTCACTCACTCTTTTGCTTTAAGTTTATCAGTTCTCAAAAGACAATTTCAATTTTGAGCAAGAGTAATGTTATTATACTTAACATCAGCCTCGAAACTGATTTTACCACCTCCACAATTGGCTCACAACTCACAACCTTGATACAATACAGTTATTCAAAACTAGTGAACCTTCTTCGTCTTTGCCTCAGCTTCCTCACTTTCCGCATCCTCCTCATGTCTTCTCTCTCTACTGACTATACGGCTCTAAAAATAAATTGTATTGTAACTGATGTTTGATATGTAGAAGACATCTAAAGCCCAAATTTTATAGAAAGGTTTTATAATGTAATCAACCCCCCGCACACTTTGATAGGTACACCGGAGGTACTGATGTGCCCAAATCTCTTAACATCCACAAAGCAATCTACAAAAACAATCCAATGTCACTTCCCTCCTCAATCTACTGTTCACGTACTTTTTGCCGCAGTACTGGCTTTGGATCTTGCTATACTTACCATTGTGTCTAAAATGTTTACTTATCCACATCCCTTTCCCAGAATCAACGCTCTTAAATCTTTTCCGCCATATTTAATAATAACTTGAGGATGGCAGTTAAGTGACGAACCCGAACTGCACCAGAAAGAAGAAAAGGAGTAAAATGAGTTTTTACTTTAAAAGCAGAATTTACGATTTATATTCTATCATCCAAGCATACCAGAGTTTCCACTGCTTAATGCCAGTTTAAATATAGGTAAACGCTTGGAGTGTCTCCTTATATTCAATGGAGTAAGTGGGAGAATGATTTTCTCCGTAAAATACATTATAACGTAATGGGTGCTTTATTTTATATTTGTAAAAGCTCCATGGAATCCCGTTGCGTCTCCTGTTCTCCAAGAGTAACTCTGCCTTCCGCTAATGCATGAGTAGACGGAGTGTATGAAATGGCCACAGGATGACGACGACGACGACACAACGACTCACCGTTCCAGACCTTTTTATTCCAACATCATCAATATTCTAATGTTTACTCCGAAACTCCCGTTGGTTGGTTGGTTGGCGGTAGGGGAGAAATGCAGCAACATTAGTAGTATCCTTTTGAAAACCTATGTGTTTTCATTTTGTGAAGGAATTCGATGAGACCAAAAATGTAGTTATGTAGCTCATTCTATCTGGACATCTTTGAAGCCTACTATCTTTCACTTTGGAGTTTTCTGGGATGCAAAAGGAAAGAAAGGACACAGAAGGCATTCATGCCATGTCGTTATGTTGTATGGTTAGGTTTTACCAACTACTTTCTTTTCCATGACAGAGGTCCCCATTCTTTACGAATGCAACGGTGTGTACCCATTAAGGGAAGATAATGTCGTGACCCATTATACTTCTGCATCCATAACGAGAAGTTACAGTTTATGGAAAATAAGAAGCGGCAAAGACAATGAGAAATCACCTCGTAACTCAGCCTCTCCTTTTGAGAGCGCACACTGCAATCAACTTAGAACAAGGAAACGAAGCAAATGTATGGATATACCCCATTATGTGCATTACCTTAATTTCACTCTACATGCCTTTGGAGCTGCTGCAAGTCTATGCATAGGGTGAGCGTACATTTCACCATTCCATTTTACTTATGTGCTTGCCATTATGAGCCATCATTAACATTAGAGTCTATATAATATGACGTGTGATCATTTTGTAACGATCTGGGAGGAGCAGAGCAAAGTTTTTATCAGTGAAGTTGGAATGATAAGAAATCTTTACAAAATGCTATCATTCATCTATTAAGTGACAGGAAATTTTTATGAAAAGGGTTGCACATGTGCATCGCCATAGAAATCCGAGTGTGAGGTGGTGGCGGTGGAAACGGCGACAATAATGTCAAAATGAAAGGTGTTAGTCATCTGCAGAGTGGTGGTAATGCTTGTGTGTGTGGTAGTGGTGAGACGACTACCAAGTGCAGAGTTTGGTGGGAGTCGTTGTGCACGTGTAAAAGTGTATGGCATGTATGCGTGAACAAAGGATGGTTCGTTACACCTAATCGTGGTTATCATTTGGATGAAATGGCAAACCAAATGCTCCATAAGGTAAAGTGTGGTGAAAACAAATTAAGTAATACACACATGCTTGCATGGCTTTGTAGTAAGGCAGCTTCTGCGAATGCATTAAAGTTTATAATGGGTCGACTCCATCCATGAACATCTGACTTTTGAGTATGTGTACGTAGTGTAGCCCGATAGAGCGAGAATTGGGAGTATAATAAAATATACTGCACACCGGGATGCGTTACATTATATGCTTAAATTTCCTCGAAAATTGTAGTTGGGGCTATCATGCTTCCAGCAAACTGCGAATCGTTTCACCCTGTGGAAGGAAACTGCGGAGGTCCCTGTGGACGCTAAAGTAGGAATACGAATATTTTAGGGGACAGAATCGGAGTTGGGTACCATAAATGCGAAATTTTCAACTACGCGACCAAAATGCAGACATCTGTAACCAAACAGAAAATGGCACAAACTTAAACTTCATCGATACAAAGATTCTCTACTACTACTTTGTCCTGTCAGGTAGTCGTAATGTGTGTTTATGTGGTGGAAATAGTGACAACGTGGAACAACGCACTGGGCGAATCAAGCCTCAGTACCTAAGTCAACAGGAGAATAGGGAAGGGAAGACAGATTTTGCTAGCGGTACTCTACTTGGATAGCATAATAATTGAACTTAAATTTGTTAACTCCACCGAGAATCCACTAGACATGCTAAAAGAAGTTTTTAGTTACTCAAATGAAAGATGAATGATGCCCAAGTTTAGTTAAATTTCTCCAGGGTTCCTCTACAAATTTGGATGTGTTATTATTTTCACCATTCTCTCTCCTCCGAACAGATTTATGCGCTGCGTTGTTGCAACAAAGTTTCAGCGATTTACTCTCCTAATATAGATACATACGTTCCGCAAGAATTTGGGAAGCTACCGTTAAATATATTTTTATTGCAAGTCACAAGTGCAGGAGTACACAACTGTAATAAATGATGAGTCGCACTAAACTAAACAACAACATTTTTTGCTTGACTTGAAGCTTGACTTGCTCCTACGCTCTCCCTCTCTCTATTTTTGCCATTTAAAGGAAACCTTAGAAAAGGACAAGAATAGCAGAACATTTGTGATATGCATTTGGCGTGGTGGGGATTTCACGATGTATTTTTCCACTGAGATATATTGTTTCCGTCTATTTGTGTAAATAGTTTCACAAAAACGATTCAGTTTCAATGAATGACTTCCGACGATGAAAATCTCCGGTTAAAATGCAAACGGTAGATTGGGGAATTTCCTATACTTGAGTACTCCTTCCTGCTTCATAAGTTTCTATATACATTTCAGTTGGCTCTCTGTCCTCTCCATTTCTTTCTCTCTCTCTCTCTCATTTTCTCACACATGCAAACAGAGAAGCAGTAACAATTCACTGACATTAATTTCGAGTCCCGTCTATTACCCACGCATTATATCCATATCTTCATCCAATATTGCGGAGTCAGAGGGGGAAAACTTATCTTGCAAAAAAATTGGGAGTCTTCTGCTATTACCATGACTCCTTAACTTTTTTTATTCGGAGGATGCTCGGATACACTTATAGGAGGATAGCCATTATAGCGATGTTACTTCAACTTATGTCCTCCTGCCTGTACTACTTACCACTAGAATTCTGATCCCGAACAGCTTTTGTTCCATCTCGCCTCTCCTATGTCAAGATCGAATGCACACAACTTTGACACTTTTACTCTGGCAAATGGCTTTTCTGGTGATTATTTTTATACGAGTGGGAAGCTCCGTTATTCTTGTACTACTTGCAGAATATTATAGCAGGAGGAGCAGCATTGAGCTGGTTGTAGTAGTAGCCCATAATAATCAGACTTTTTCGGACGGCATAAACATTCGTAACCATCGCTCACTCAGAAAATGTGTGGCTAGACACCTACTCCTCTTATATGTACCAATTCGCCCTGTTCAAATCGCCGTGGTGTGTCTCTTTTTAATACATTATTATGGGCTTATACACGATCTTTTTTATATTTCTAGTTTTTCGAGTAGCAATGAATGCTTTAAGTGATCACATCTATCTCTCTGTCTTCCCTGCCATAACAGCACACACATTCATATTAGGCACGACACCAATAACGTATTATATTACGGTTATGCTAGACGCATAAAGTATGTCTCTAAATGGCTCATATTTTCTTTCCTCGGATCCACCAACATCGAGTTCGCCGGGAAGAAAGAAAAAGGTGACTGGCCAGCTCTTATTAATTTACTTCTATCATCTACTTTTTTATTATTTTCTTGCCACACTGTTACCATCACCGTTTCTACGACTATTGCCACTTGATAAGAAACTTGAAGTGTGTAGATATCACAAAAGAACTCTATTTCCTTACATGGCAGCTCTGACAATTTGAGCTAGTGAGATAAAGATCTTTGATGAACATGTCCTGAAACTGACTGTCACTTGAAGCTAAGGTACATACCATTTCCTCCTATACAGCTGCCTACCTACGTCTTCATCTCTTACACATGCACACCGTCAAAAGGAAAACAGGCCACTTATAGGCATTCTTTCAGATCCCTAGTTTTCCTTGCAGACTAGATGGATATACTTGTTAGGAATAACCTATTGATGTGCCACATGCGACATATAAAAAGAGATGGATGGCCATTACCATTGTAGCTTGACTTGACTCTTTGCTAAGAACTCTGTTGAAGATATACGGCACACTTTCCGCAATTTCGAACCACCAGCTAAAAAGTATGAGAACGCACCAGTTAGTCACAACATTTCGGACTAACTACACATCTGAGATGGAGGGAAAGCAGAGAATTCTTCGGGCTCACATGCAACTGTCTCTGCCCTGTTATTGGTATATAAAATGAGAACAATACCGTAGGAATGTGTTGACATTAGTATCTGGATAAAGAGTGACAGTCCCGAGGACGGCCAACATGGAGTTCAACTTCTGTCATAGTCAAAAGGTTCACTTTTCCCTTTTCTTCGAGCAAAATATGCCATCAAAAGTCATTGTGAACACTTTTTGCTGTGAAAGAAGCTCTTTTTACCAAGATTTCCGTTAAGATATTCTGCCATTGATGACTGATTTCAAGTGAGAGAGAGGCTGTGTGAAGAGTTTGAAATGTGGTAATGAAAAAAGTTGATTGAACTGTTTCCATCCGAGCCTGAATTGAGATTGAACGTCAGTAAAAAGGGAAAATCTGTGAAATCAGTGTAGCGCTTTCCAAATAAATATTATGGCCACCACTGTCCTAACAAGATTTCAATGCAAGTTTACGACAATTTTGAGTAGAACCAGATAATTTTAAATACTCTCTGCCAGTTTATGCATGAACCATCATGATTAAGTCATTCGATTTATGTTCCAAGAAAAGTTTGCTCCAGCCTGAAGCCTGAAAAAGTTTGGTGGGTTCTGTGTACGTATTTTTTGGTAAGTTACTGACATGATATGTCAGTAATGGGATTTCTGCTAAAATAACGCTAAAAACTGCACACAGAACTACATCAAGGAGCCTCAATAACTGACTGCTATATACACTAGATTTCAAAAAGTCTGAAATGCTTCGACAATTTTAACCCTATTGGGAATACTAAGGAGGAAAGTAAATTTTCTTTTCTCAAGAAATTTTATTGCAGCAAGTTAGCAACTCCAGTAAAAATCAATTTCAAGACTTGGGCTCTGCTATTAGCCAGTGTTGCTTTACTTGCTTCCACCCCGCTTCTGCAGATGACACAGTCACTATCATCACATCACTACGTAATGTAACTCTGAAATGTATATATAATGCTTACTTTGCCAACAGTTTTGTTACTTGTCTGTGACTTGAAAATTTAAAAAGCTTCTTTATTTCCAAAATGGGATCTAGTGACTTCAATATGGCGCATGCTAGAGAGAGGTCTCTGTTATACACACCACATATCTTGATAAAAAAATGATTTTGACTGGCCAGTGGTATTTACATGCTCACCTCGGTATTATTTTTTCTTTCTGCACACATTTTGTTCTCCACTAAACAGCCTTTTTTGTTCTACAAAAACTTGCATGCGTACACTTCCTAGAGAGTGAAAGCATACACACATACATACTTTTGGAGACCTCACACACTCATACTCTTGCGATGCGAAATAGTTTTCACTGCATGTGTAAAAGAGAAAATGAGAAACTCTGGAGAAAAAGTTTAAAGGTCTATGCAACTCTATTCTATGAAGAAGGGAAAACAACCAAAAGAGAAAAGTCAGGGAAGACGGCAAAAGTATGCATGGAAAGATAGCTGAAATCTTGGATGAAACTTTCAGAAGGAGGAGAGCTAGTTTCTTCCATTTATATGATTATATGTTTGCTAAAAGAGAGAGGGAGAAGGTTCACAACTCATACTCTAGTCACTCTGCATATTATGTGTATGCATAATATAAGTACATTACGTAAATACATATCTGCACGGATAGAGCCTGACTGTCACAAGCTGCGTGAACAAGTGTAACCCCGTTCGCTCTTTTATCTTTTCCCTCCCGTTATAATAGTTTACAAAGCTTTGCCTGCACCCAGCATACATATATTTATCACCACTACCGGTTATTCCTACATGGATGCATGCACAAACCCGAGTTTGTAACTCTGTGACAGGGTTTAAGCGACGAGAAAGTAATGGAAAAAGGAAAGAAACGGGGAGCCGCGTTCAACAAGTAACTGACTTCCTTGGAACTGGAATCCTCTGACTACAAAACTACGACTCCTTCGTCTATCAAACTACTTTCTTGTTTCGTAGAGCTTCTTTCTCTTGTTTCTCCCTCTGTAACTTAACAGTAGTAGTGCCGTTGTCCACAATAACATATTGTTTGTATATGGAGCTATAAATATATGACGTGTATAGTTATATCAAGTGTACATGTACATATCTATGTACATATAACGCATATAATGATGCTTGGTTCCTTTCTCCAACATTTGTATATTCCATATTTAGATTCGTAGTTGTTTGCTATCTGCAGTTTTCCTACTGAAGACTTTTATCTTTTGACAGTGAGTCGAAATGATTTTTCTTAGGTAAAATGGAAGCTGGTTGGTTGGGTTGGCAGCATGTTGCTTTCTGTTATATGCCACTCCACTTTTACCCCAAGAAACTACTATGTGGGCATGATAAAACTACATTTACCTTCATGCTCTTAAAGACCAAAAAGTATTACATTAAGTTGTCTTCCGAGTGAAAGCACATGAAATGAAAACAATAGAAAGCAGAGGAGTCCCGTCAAAGTAATGCTAGGAGAGTTATTTAATTACTTACAAACGAAACCCAACCTTCCAAGGAAACGAAGGAGAGGCTCAGAGAAATTTATAGGAAAGGGATCGAAACAAAGTGAGAAAATTACCTCAAGACCACACTACAAGAGCCCATCAATCCCATCAAACTTGCTTTAACTTTCTTCACGGCTTGTTTCAAATTACTTATAATCACATTTGAGTCACACCTCTATTAACAACAAACACAAAAATATATATTTTCAAATGCCTTCTCAACGCTAATAAGCATTGGTTGCCATTAATTCCACATGCGAGCAGTAGTGGGAGCTGAAGCGAGTGAAAGGTGAGGACGAAAAAGCGAGGATGGACACTTTTTCGTCCTTGTCCTTTTGTACCTTTCATTTAAAGCAGTTTATGTTAGACAGGGCGGCGATTGAATTACCCTCGTAAAATGAATGTTGTGTAGCTACAGCCACAATTAAGTTTCCCTGTAGTAGTAGTGGTATTGATAGGATGATAGGTACTGTGAATGGAAATTGCACATTAATAAAAATTACTCAATGTGAGAGTAAATTGATAAATTACACAAAAGGGTACACAAAGAGGTCCACAATAAACACAAGTTTGCTAAAAATCAGTAAAATGCCGTGCAGAGTGGGGTAATGTGCGATGTTGTGAGGAGGTTGCGGTGAAGATTTTTTTGTTGGGATGTGATGACGCAATATAGCAATGGAACACAGGTTTTGAGTGGCTCATGGTTCCAGCTTTTGAAAAGTATTAAGCTATACATGACTATTGCAAATAGAAAAGAATGGCGTAGTGTTGGGATGAGCCTCAACTTTAACCTATTATCACAAGAGCCATGCCATAACGCAACGGATGTAATGTGTGGAGCATTGTTTCTAAACGTAAGCTTTTCCCTGGTGGGGAGTTTTGAGTTGGTAAGTGGTTACGCATTTCCCCCCCATTATTTTCACAATAGTTTTGAGTCTGTTGTACCTGAAGTGGTTTCCGGTCACATAATTTTCTCGGGAAGTTCATTTATTAATATTTACAAAGAATTTCCGTCGTTGACATGTGGTGCTGTAGGCTAAAATTCCCAGCATAATATGCAACTAAAAATAAGTCGTGCTGGCTGGCTGGTTGCGCTAACTTATCTCTGGTTTAACAACAACAAAAATATATCTGCCTGCCACACGTTTCATTTTCAAAAAAAGAATCTCGCTACCCACTGTCATAATTATATACTTTTTTCAAAAATTATGTTTTAGTTTCTGGTTTCCACTAAGTTTTTTGTTATTCAATCCACAACAAAATGTTATAAAATGGAGTAAGCGACCTGTGTCTGCATTCTTCCCGATAACATTTTGAAGTTGAACAATCAACAACAGTCCTATGCTTTTCTTACACTCAAAGCGTAAATGGTCTAACTGCTATAACATAAGATTGTAAATTTATTTATTCCACAATCTGTTGCACACATTGTGTGACATATGACATTTTGCTAGAACATCTTATTTATTCAAGCCATGAATTCTAATGAGTTCTATCTAATGTATACGTAGTGATAACTCAAAAATCATGTACAAGTTATACTTATACTTTTGAGACTAAGCAAAATTCTTGTTGCCAAGCTTGAAAATTTATTTGAAACCATGTATGTAGACACCCATATGACATGACTGCGGCCTCACGAACTATGGCAATTGTCATTGTCGGCATTAAATAATAGGGAGCTCTCTGTCAGTGCGGAGTCGCAGCGTGTGCCTGATGTGTCTATATTGGTTGGCTGCAACCCCGATAAAATCGCTATCAGATCTATATTGAAATTCTTGGTGAATTGAAGGAAGCTGGAGGAAACGAGTCTTGTGTGAGCATTCTTCATCTAATCTCTTGTATATGAAAAAGTGTGAGTTGATAGTTTCAACGACTGGTGTTGGTGTTCACAACGGCTCTCATATGGTGATATTAGGATTGGCATAAGTTGGAATACTGTTCTCCCATCGTTCACGATTTCTATCATATCACTTCCATCAGTTTTTCCAACTAGCGAGTACGTCGTTGTACACGCATTACACCAGCTGCAAAATTTTTAGTAGAGCCGCAGCGGCACAACTCGCCATGCAATGCACTGGCAACTCATCATGAAGTTCTGTGTGCAACATTATAATATGACGGTAGTGGCATCGACGTGCTATATGCGGGGATATGGAGTACGTAGAGAAGCAGTGCGGTATTGTTATTCTTATTAGTTTAAAAAACGACTTGCTTCTGCCTGGCTTGCCTACCGACTTCTTACTCCACATAACCGCCTTCCTAGCATAGACGCGCTAAGTAAGCGGAGAAGGGAGTTGTAGTGGTCGAGATGGTGGTGATGGTAGTAGTAGTAGTAGTCGTCGTAGTAAGGAGAGACTAGTGGAGGAGACGTTGTACATGTGAGTTCAGGAAGCATGGACTCATTCTGCTGTTAGAGACCTTTAGCAGTGCAGTGCATGCAGCAGGGGAAAAGAGGAGAGAGCAGAACTGTGGAAACAGCGACAGCAGAATCACTGAAAATTCTTTGATGCTAAACTCTACCGTCTACATTACGGTCTTACGTCCTAGTTGTTTTCTGGCAAGCTCTCCTGCACGACGACAGTGAGGCTGCTCTCTCTCACTCACTCCAATCCACTCTCAACACTGCAATAAGGGGCTCACAACTCAAACGAGAGATAGTGTGTCCCAGATACAGACCAAAGAGCCAGTTTTTTAGTTCTAACTTTTTCCAACTCTCTTCTCTCAACTCCTCATTTTCCTCCCTCTCTCACGGTTTATCTCTTTTTTCGAAACTCATAAATTCAAAATAGAATAAATATGTTGCCATCTCATCTCCAGCATAGCTAACCAAACCAAACCACGATATAAAATACTCTCTGACAAACAGTGCTATTTGTGTCAACCAAAACGAATGGTCAGGTCAAGGACGTAGGGATATTATGGTTGTTGGGAAGCTGCTCTAATCACAAAAACTTGACCTCTGACTTCAGTCTCGGTGTGTGAGAGAATAGTGAAGTTTTATGTTGCGAGAGCGAAGAAACATATCATTATCCTTGTGCCATGCTGTTGGTAGCTCACATGATTTGTATTGTACAAGTGAAAACCTGGGGAGACTTGAGTGAGATGAGTAAAGAAAGGAAGAAGACAAGAAAGAGAACAAAGTAATCTCGTCTCGTCCGCCTGCTCCTTTGATTAAAACTCTCTTCTGTTTTTTGAGGAATTATTTCCTGTGTACATGAACCAAAGACTCTTGCCATCACAGAACCAAAAGAATGTCACCGCCAGAATCCCAAAGTGGAAGATTATTATGAAGAAAACCATTTAGCGTCTAAAACTATATACATATTATGCCGACGACTTAACTTTACATTATTACAATGCCAGGAACTAGAAATGTGTGGCAGTCGTTTAGCTAACTTGTTCCAACTTACAACCAACAGGTTATTAGTTCTACTTCCAGTTATGTTACACAACATAATAACATTGATTTGTAATCCTCATCATCGACCGTTACACTTATAGCTCCAAAGAGTAAAAGCGTTCTCTTAGTCACACACTTTGGAAAATATGTTGAGCATCGTCTCCACTACAAAGATACATGTACAAACACTTTCTGCTACATTTCATGGTTAAGACTCATCACATCACTGCGAATAATATAGTATAATATAATATGTGTAGCGTTTTCAAATAACAGGCGAAAATTTGATGCACCACATAGGCTACACCGAGTTTTGCACACAAAGAAAAACGAAACGGTTGCAAAAGGACGAGAATCCAATTTTTGGTCAAAAGCATTCTGCGGCACGGGTCGGGAGCAGGCAGACAGAAGCGCTTGTATAGAACAAAGATTCTACTCTTCTGATCCATTATCTTTTTTTGTTTCCTACCGCCTAGTTTTATTGCAATTGTTGTTGTTCCCGTTTGTGAAATGATGATAAATGAGGAAAATGTCAAATTATTAGCAACACTACAGCCATGTACAGTCAAAGAGTGGGCAATGCAAGCCAGCAAGAAAAACATTTTTTCACTTGTCTCCTCTACTATTTGATACATTATGTTAACCAACAACACCAGTGAAGTCGTGAAAAGTTCGTGGTGTGTCAAACAATAGCGGTGCACTTGTGCGTCAATATATTTTAGATCTTACGCTGTTGCTGGTAAAGTCTTTGATTTGATTACAGTGATCCAATCGATATTACGTTTGAAACATACAGGACCAGACCTGATATATTACCGTTTAGTGGGATAAGTAGCAAGTACACTAATGTATGTTAAATGCTCTCGTAATGTATTACAAGAACTTCTTTATTTTTCTGTAGCCTCTTTCCATTAGTTTATGCCGCATAAGGCTAAATACTTTTGTTGTTGTACTGCATTTAATACAATTAAGAAGGATAATGGGGAACAGAACATAGTGAGCTGAAAGTTGAAAAGTGTGAGAGAGGTTCAATGTTTACATGACATAAGTTTATGAGCGAGTGGAGAGACTTTTCTACACCTTATGAAAAAGAAATTGTAGGCTACCCTCCGGTTTAGCTTCCATAATTAGGAATTCATGGACTACTTGTCAAATAGAAGGAATTTACCAAAACCGTTTTGAGTAGAAAGGAGGAAATTATAGGACAAAGTGAACGCTGAGCTGTCAGCCATGGTAAACGTAATAAGACGCGTAGACTATATACTAAGGCTAGCGGTTAAGTAAAATTACGAGAGAAACGAGACAAAGAAAGGAGAGCGACACGCAGTATTTCTAGCGTCGATAGCTGCTTGTGTCTTGTGGTTGCAGCCCACCCGCTGTATAACGTATATATTTGACAAGTACAGGCAGTTTTAGTGAAAGGAAGGAAATAAATTTTATTTGTGGAAAGGTTGAGCTGAGCCGCAATTGAAAACGAAGAAGTCAACTTGGCTTCTCGTTTTTCTTACTTCTTGTTCTTCTGGAGCGGGAGCGAAGCAAGTTGTGGATAGTAGGAGGAAGAAGAGAGCCGTCTTTGCTATTGCTGTTGTTGTTCTCATTGTCTGATTGTTAAATATTGTATATCTAAGTGTGATACAGTTGTAGCAAACATTCCACCACAAGGAATGGCCTCGGTGGCAGCTTGGTTGCCGTTCGCAAGAGCGCGGCGATCGGGTGGGTGCCGATCGCCACTAACCCTTTACCCCTCCGCCAGTCTCAAAGGATCGTCGTAAAGGTGACGATGAGAAGCTGCTCATCAACGTGTCCGGAAGGAAGTTTGAGACGTGGAGAAACACACTGGAAAAGTATCCAGACACTCTGCTGGGCTCCAGCGAAAGAGACTTCTTTTATGATGAGGACTCGAGAGAGTACTTTTTTGACCGCGACCCTGATATATTCCGTCATATTTTAAATTACTATCGAACTGGTAAACTCCACTACCCCAAACATGAATGCCTAACAAGTTATGATGAGGAACTGGCATTTTTCGGCATCTTGCCAGACGTCATAGGAGACTGTTGCTATGAAGACTACCGCGATAGGAAACGAGAGAATGCAGAGCGATTACTGGATGACAAGCTGTCGGAGAATGGCGATCAGGCCCTTCAACAACTGACAAACATTCGGCAACGCATGTGGAGGGCCTTTGAAAACCCGCACACGTCCACAGCCGCTCTAGTGTTCTACTACGTCACTGGATTTTTTATCGCAGTTTCTGTTATGGCAAATGTTGTGGAAACAGTCCCTTGTGGGGCACTTCCTGGTAAAGGGGGTACACTCTCATGTGGAGAGCGCTATAAAACTGTTTTCTTCTGCTTGGACACAGCCTGTGTCATGATCTTCACGGCCGAGTATCTTCTCCGTCTTTTTGCAGCTCCTGACAGATGCAAATTCATTCGCAGCGTCATGAGTATAATTGATGTTGTTGCTATTCTTCCGTACTACATAGGGCTCGGCATCACTGATAATGATGATGTGTCCGGAGCTTTCGTCACCCTCAGAGTTTTTCGGGTATTTCGAATCTTCAAATTCTCACGGCACTCACAAGGATTGCGTATTCTTGGGTACACTCTCAAGTCTTGCGCCTCTGAACTGGGCTTTCTCGTTTTTTCATTGGCCATGGCCATAATTATTTTTGCCACTGTTATGTTCTACGCTGAGAAAAATGTTGAAGACACCAATTTCACTTCCATTCCTGCGGCTTTTTGGTACACAATCGTCACCATGACCACTCTAGGGTAAGTACAAATAATTTCCTTCTTCTCTTCTCACATTCATTCTCATCCAACCGTCATCTTCCCCGACATGATAGCATAACCCCATTCATCGTGCCTCATATATTACACATGTTTGCTCTTCCCCTCTCATACGCTCAATACTGCGTTCACCAGCACATTCTGCACTTAACAGAATATGACAAATATGCTTCATATATCTCTGCAGCTATTTACTTACGTGCTACATTGAACCGCCACAATTTCCTCAGATTGGCTCAAATCAATTTTCAAATATATTACAGTTATTTCGGAGCCAATTGTCTAGAATCAATCCCGATCGGTTACATGTGTTCCAAGGAAATTCATTTTTCATGCATGAATGTACCAATTGTGAGAGGATGGAGTGTGTAAAAATCTAAAGTGGAAGGAATGTCTGTATTTGTACACATAGTGTTAATATATATATATATGTATATATGCTTTACACAATCACAACCCAAGTGTTTGTGTTTTCATGCAAGAAATATGGCTTTATATACCGTAGGGAAAAAGGTGTATACAAAGAGCGAAAAACAAGTCCAAGTAAGCCAGTCGCAAATTTATTACGACATTGATTTGAAGGATGTATAAATTTAGCCGGTTTTTGGAAGTATGACAAGTTATCCTTGAAACACCTAGTATTAGATTTGAGTACTCTATGCAGTACTGACGAGAGATGAGAGTAGCCGTATCTTTCCTTCCTGCTTAGTCAGTCAACCGAGTGTAAAAAATTCGGAGGAGAAAGCACTCTCAAGAAATGGATGGAGAAGAAATGTAGTAGGGATGCAAAATGACATGGGGAGTGACCTATTGGTGTCCAGAGAGTCATACTTCAATATCTGCAAACCGCTTCCGGGAGACTCCTTTTCTGGTTGATGCAACCTTTTTAGCTTTGTCCACTTCACCTACATAATGCGCTCGTGTACAGGGTTTCTGTATCAGGGAGATGGCACATGCATGCGAACTGATGCACACTTCTCGTACAACATACATTCACTTACTCGTGGAGAAAAGTGCTCGTTCTGACTAGAGTGAGTGGATGAGAGTAGACGAATGAGATGGTAATGGGATGTCCTTTTGCTCTTTTCTTTTTTTCTGACTAAAAAATGATAATGTGACAATGGTGAAAGCACGTTTAGGCACACATCGACTCCAAGAACTAACACATCTCTCCTAATACATGTGTGTCCAAATGCACAATGTGGACTACCCTTCCACCACCATACCATTTACAAAGCCAACTCCTGGTTCCTTACAACAGACTGCCGTTGTTCATGTGGAATGTTAGTTATCGTTATCAGTGTGCATGAAGTATAGAAGATACACCCTGGCTTACTCTACTCACTCAGCAAGATAACTGTCGTAAAATATACCAACTTCTCTGCAAGATATGCACATCAGCTAGCCTCTCCTCAAGAATACTGTTTTAACAAGAATGCTGAGTGAGTAGTGCTCTTAAATATTATAGAATGTCCTTCTTTGTCTCATGCTCTATCACTTCTTTTTCTCCCATTCACGTTTCCTACCTTCATAAACCAAAAAGAAGCATGAAAAGTAACACAAGCGGAAAAATGCAGAGAAATATTATTCTGACTATATCCACCTTTTTGTGCCATATAAATTCTCTTAACAACCTTCAAAAGGACCAGTATTAAATTGCATCATCGATCGTTGTTCGTTAAAATATTTCGGGTATGCTTTGTAACGCCTAATTCTTAGAATATTAAAGTCGACTTGACTTTACAATTCAAGGCAGGAAATACCGCACTGGGAGCTCTTTTACTCCATTTGGAACTTCATTGTTCTGAATAAACCAACGAGAATTCACATGACAAAGAATGGATGCAACTACCCAGCCTATAATTTGCAAACACATGTGAATTAATGTTTCAGCTGAGAACACTTCACTAACCGTTGTGTAATTTACTACCGTACCATGTACCCTCTCCTCACTTCTCTTTCAGTTACTGATAGATGCAGTCCAATTGCAAATTCACGAAAATCTGTCTCCTACTATGCAGGAGCAGTGAAACGAAGTATGTTCAATGTATGAGGTCGGTTACATAATATTACCTATGAAATCTTAATTGGATTTGCAACTTAACTATGCATAAATAGGAATCCAATTTCACACTAATTTTGCATGCACGAACTGCAACAATATTTTATTATTTTCGAAAAGCCTGATTTCACATTCACACGTGATGCATAGAAAGCATGGGATGAAGTAGTAGTAGTAATGAAAATACGAGAAAGGAAACCAGGTCTTAACGGAACAGCAGAGTAAAATCGGTGTTAAAGCTCTCTAGGTAGAGACTTGGGTAGGTACATCACTGTCGTTGAGTTGATGTCGGAATTCAACTTTCTCTCTTCTCTGCTATGCTGACTACTGAATAAGTGTGTTTTCCTTACACCTTTTAGTTTTCCTTCTGACATAAAACTCATGGTTCTGTTCTGATATGATATGCAAAAAGGAAAAAACCATGCATGTGTTTCTTCTTCCATATGAGCTCACCTGCGGCTTCAGAAATTTCCTTTTTGAAAGCATAGCCCCCCACTGAGTGAACTGTGGACAGTCCACCTCATGTCCTGTGTGTTTTATGATCATTGATTGGACAACAAAAAAGTACGCAAGCCGAGTTCATAATATGCACAAACATTTTTATGCTTTTATTACTCCTCCGTCCTATCAAACCAGATTATGTGTATGGCATGACATTTGTTGAAATGTGCACAAGGTGGAGACGAAAAGTGTGCAACGCGATACAATCACGACACATGTGAGTCATTGACAACGACGACAACATACTCGAAAAGTCAAACAATAGTGCATGTGTATGACTACAACAACAATATTAATGAATAACAATAAATTCACAAAGACGTATTCAGAAAAACTACGAAACGTTAAATAATGAAACAGCATGTTGTACACACATGAATTTCAATGTACTCCTGCTGCTGCTGCTCCCTCTCCTTTTTTGGTAGTTGGGTTGGATTGGGAACGAACGGAAAACTCCACAAAATATGTGAAAGGGAACTCGTAGGAAAAACACTGATAACACAAGCAAACTAGGTAAAACCTTCTCCAACTCTACTTATCTTCCATTTCGCCACATTGCATATTACACAGCCCTCACTCACTTCTGCTTACTTACTCCTACTCCCAACGAAAGCATGCTTTAGAGAAACAACTGAAGGTCTTTGATGTAGTGATCTTGATATGAGTAAAAGTTGCCTTTGTGTAGTCTGAGCAGGCAAAAAAGAAAAATAAATACAGGAATTGCGACAAGGCTGTTGTGTAGTAACATAACATACACATTTTAAGTATATATACAAATGTTCAATGTTAAATACAAAATACCTCAAGGAAGCGAGGGAAAGAACCAAACTGACGTATTATGTACAATTTTTTGCTCCAACTGACGATGATAATGTTTAAGCAAACTGCTGTGGAAAAGACGAGTATTGAAGCGTCATACATACAATCCTACAACAGCAGAGACCAGAATGACGTTCAATATTAAACAACGTACATCCAGAGACGAATGCATGATACGGAACCATCTTGGTTTCGTGGTGAAAGCTGGAGTGTTTAGAGTAATAGTATGAACAACAAGGGTAGCAGCTACTGTGTGGCATTTCATTGAGCATCACATTGCATCGCTATTAAACCACTTACAATTCCAGCTATATAATATGAGTATGTTGTTATTGCATGTTTTCCTAACAAATATTTTCGTGTCACACACGCTGTCTCCGACAATAATGATGTCAAAACACAGAGAAAAATATTAATCTCTGACTTGTTCCTCGTATTTCTTCTATCATTCAACCAACCACATTTTTCTTTTCCCACTTATCCTTTTCCACTTCCTCTGCTCTACACTTTATACTCCAAAATATATACTTGTATGTATTATGTTCTTTTGAATCATGACCAGAGCTACACTTTCCAGGGAGGATATGTGTTTCGATTTGACAATAACTTCATTCTGCAGCCCATACAATTGAATGTGTGTGCTCTCCATCGCTTTCTTTCACATCAAGGGACACAGTAGCAGTATATAAAAGTTTGCAAGGAAATTGATGTAAAATTTCTGCACAGACCGGAAAAAGAAAAATGACTTTTACATTACATGCGCTGCGGTCGGGTGGGAGCGCAAGGGAGCTTTTCAATATTGGATATGGGGATGCATGAATTTTGTTTTATGAATCATCAATTGTGTCAGACGACGAAAGTACTGTGGTGCAAAATACAGTGCAAAAATAAAGAATCTATTTTCATTTTCTAACTTTTTGAAATGATTTAGTACAACTTTACAAAAGCATTCTCAAAGTATTTACAATGAAATAATATTATTGCTATATTATCCGGACGCTCATGTCCGGACACAAAAGAGAGATCCTAAATTTAAAGGGATCAGTGAAAGCAGTGACACACGCAAAGTAGTAAAAAGGGTCTACACTCCAAATATTTTTGATAGAAGAATGTTGTTGTAACGTTATTGTGTATTGTGTTCAATTTTTACGTGGGAAAGTAACGACTGTTTTTGTTAACAGGGGAAGAATAGCGTAGCTTTGTATATATATCTATAAGACGTACATAATGTGAAGTGCATCTCAGACTCTTTTTTTGTGCTCTAAATATCACAAAAGGAATAGAAGGAGCAGAAAGTTTTATAAGGATATTAGAAATGATCTAGAGTAAGAAGCAGAATTGAATGAATGGAGATCTAAAGAATGGAGCAGACTAAAAAAATGTAGATACTGAGGACTCCCTGCATTGCCTCTTCTGCCTCATTGTGGTTGCGTTGCTTTGTTGGTTTCATCTCGATAAAAATGATAAGAAGGCTGAGGCTGAGTCAATTACTTTCCAGGAGGGGAAATGCAGAGACCAAAACCAGACCAAAAGCACTCGGAGAACACACAAGTGCAACATATTCACCATTGCAACAAACACAGGATAAATTATAATTAAAGTAAATGGGAGCATGTGCAAATACTCAAGATGACTAACATTCTGTAAATGAAATGTCAGTCTGTCTGAATGTTTAGTTATAGAAAACACGACCCATAAAATGATGAAAAATATGCTCAGACATAACCTAAAGAGTAAAAGCTGGTGACAATCTACGAAGTACACATGAACAAGGTGAATTTGGAAACAATACAAGGGTACATGCATCTTCCATAAACATTTGCGAAACTCAAGTTGCTCAACCTCATCGCTACCAATATATTTTACCGGCAACTTTATATGAGAATGATGTTTGTGCTGCGAGTCACTTATCAGTAAAAAAATTGGCTTTATACATATGGTTAATCAAACACATATTATATTTATATGCCACTCTACAAAAATCATGAAACATTATTTGACCGGCACTCAAAAGTCGTTCTCATTGATTTTTTCTTCCTGAAATTGAAACGGTAAATGCAGCATTCACGTATGAATTAAATTTTTATGAAGGAGTAGACGTGGTTGCGAATAGCGTAATATATTCCTTTTACGTAGCGGGCTCAACCTACAAGTTTTACTTTCCCAATATGTCTGTCTGTCTTTACGGAGGTTAGGAACCCTGTTGCCATCAATCGATACTTTACGTTACTTTGCTAGATGTAAGTCGATGGGGCACATTGATAGTTTTAAATGAAAAGCTTTTTCCCAGTTTTGAAAAGGAATGAATGGAATAGATAAAGTTCTACATCAACCAAAACTTTTAACGTCTCAACTTCCCCCAGGTTTTGAGACGGTCACCTGAATATTCTCAAAAAGACTATAGGGTAGACTGTAAAAGCGGCATCGAAACTGTTTTTGAAGTATAGATTTTATACAGCCCTTTCACCCATGGTTGATATGAATTTACAAAACGTCGGTTTATCAGTTTATGCTATAATTTCAAGTCCGGAATTTAAAAAAGAAACATTTAATTCTCCTCACTGGAGAACCACTTTTTAATAGCTCTCCTGATTCCTGCGTTTGTCAGGTTTATCATTTCTATCCAAGTCTTTGAGAAAAAAGTCTGCTGGATAACTTTCACCCACATCATCTAGAGCCATTTCAGCAGGATTCAGCCGTTATATTCATTTTAATATATCGTTCCGTGTAAATATACTTGAATAAGTCAGTCATATATAAATTTTTTAGAACAGCTCTTTTGAAAGCTTTATATCCAATGTTTTTTAAATATACAAGTGAAATGACATATATTTGTAAACAGCAAGAGTCTTAGAAAGGGCACACTAACGTTTGCAATCAGAGTTGACTTAAAATGCTAATTTTGTTTCAATACGTACTCTTGCGTCCTTAGTGCTTGAACAATTTGCGACATTATGAATTCAGTAACTTGATTGGTTTATAAACAATTATCATCATTTTCATGGATGACAATACAGTAATAGCCTAACTCTGCAGAATGTTATGTTATTTAAGTACTGCAGATGAAAGTTGAAGCATACTGAAACAAATCGAGTGGCAGACAGCATTAGGAATTCCTATAGTTCACTATGAATTTCATGCAGTTATTCACTCGCCTTGGTGTAAGTGTAAGTTCGAAAGGAAAGGTCCAATGTCTAATGCTGAGGTCATTTGTGGTGTGGTCTCACACACCAGGGTATACACATATGATAGAAGTGCAGCGCAACTTCTATAGGATCAAATTCTATCTAAGACCATTAAGGTATTAATGAGAGCTTGAGAAACCCAAAGGGATCTCATTTTGCTTTTTTCGGGTTCCTTTCATTCTCAGCAAATGCACACAAACATACTTATTATGTCCATCCCTACAAGAGAAATGCATCTGAAGACAAATGTACATTGGATGTTTACCAAAGTTATACTTTTATACAGACTCCACACTTTGCTCTCTCTTTTTTCCCGGCTGGTTTACTTCAATTCTTTCGCCCAGTTTTTCTAAACTCATTTTGCACAGCAGTAAAGAATCTCATCATCATCACTTTTTCTGTTGACACAACTGTTATGGGTTCCTTCTTTCATTGCTATCTTTTCGTATGGTATGAGCTCATCGTCAGGCATATGGTATGCTATGCAAATCTATGCGTTGGATAAACTCAAATCGTCAAACGATCTAATATCAATACTGTACTCTCATGACAATCACATAGAAAAAAGAATAGAAAAACATTTTGCATACAAAAGGACACACAGTGCAAACAGTACATTGGCCACACACGATGATATCAGATTCCCTAAAACATTCAAATGCATATAAAATGTGCACACAGTAGCTGGGAATTGCAAGTTCTATTAAAATATTTTGGACCACTGTTCAGACTTTTGTTTGTAGTTGAATTCCGCAGACAAATTGTGATCATTTTACAAGAATTTTCATCCTCCCACTTAGAATTGAAATCCATGGCAAACAGGATTCAATCCTTTTTGCCATGTAGATTTGCGGTAGACAATGTACTAGTATGCTCATGAAAATTTAAAGCAGCGATAAGCCTATAATTTAGAAGTACTCGAATTGTTCGGACTTTCACATGAGCTAAGTTCTTAAGGTTAATTTTAAAAGTGGTTCTTATTCTCTGGATTTAATCGCCCTTTTCTCTGCGTTACATTAGCTAATGATCAGCTTGGAATTTTCTAAGCTGGCTTAGCTAAACATTCAATGTTGCGTTCACCAAAATAGTGAAAGCATAGGGAATCTGAGTGGCTAAGTCCATAATTCTCCTTTCCCAAGGAATAAAATACAATCAGCCAACATTAATTTTATGTGACGTTCTTTGTTTAGTTTAAACTAATAAATACTTCAAGTTTCACACTGGGACTCATCGGTGTGTTGTGAACGACATTGCATATCTTGGTGTAAAGGCCAATCTCATTGCATGAATGGGACCAATACTAATCCTGTTCTGAGTCTCAGAAGTATCGGAGTGCAATGTAGAACTTAACTGATTGTGACAACTGTAATAAAATGGCTTCATGGAACAACCACTTAACTGTCTTATGTCGACAGTCTACCAAAGTATTTATTAACAATAAATTAAGACTCTATCAACATTTTAAAGCCAAACATTTATTATTCTCTTCGTCGATGCACTTATTCTTTTTCTGTACCTGTGCATTTGTCTTCTGAATTAAAAGCATGACTTTCAAGGTTAAGTTGCATGTAAATACTAAATCACTCTGACTATTTGCACTTTCATTATAAATGCATTTCTCGTTTTATATACTATTTTGCATGGAAAGAGTTTATATGCTCTGCTATTAAGTGTAAGTGTCTGTCGTATCATGCATCTGGCAGAGTTATTACATCAAGCGTCAACTCTATTGAATACTAACGTTAGTCAAGTTAGTTATCAATTCAACTTTCACGTTGTATCTTGTTCACAAAGTTAAGTAAGTTATTAATAGAATGACCATCGGTTTCGAAAGGTTAAAAGTAGAATGTATTTCTCAACGTTAGTTGGTTAGATGGAACAAAAACGCATTCCTTAATCGGTCACTAGCAATATCAGCATACAATCGTTGGTGTTAAATTGAACTGAAATATGAGGCGACGTAAAGTGTCAATTGAAAATACATTAAGTATTAATCCGTCTGAATGGGTTTGTTTTAATGATCATAGAAATTCGCGGTAGCACAATTTTTTGCCAGTCCACACTAAAAAAAACTTTGCACGCAGGTATAGAACTGTTGCAACCTTCATAAACTTCATTAGGTTGGACACTCCAAAATATTGCAAAAAACATGCATTATAGTTTTGAAGTTTGTGATGAAGGAAGCATTGGTAAACTCGGACAAGGTTGTAATGGGAATTTCCATGGTTTTGTAGTTTTTATACAGAAATGTAATTCTTTACTGCTGCCCCTATATTGATTTATAGGTCCGTATAGCAACTAATTTTCAATACGGTTTCATTCCCCTTTCGTGTAATGCGTAATCCATTACGTTTCGTTGTACGTGCACTTGTAATCTATCTGCACTGGGGTTGTCAGTGGCTTATGACATTTACTTCTGCTGTATTAAAAAAGAGTTTGTGCTTCGCCTCCTGCTTGTGCTTTTTAGTTTTGTCGTGAGCCACATACGACAAAAAAACCTAACAAGGAAAGCTACATTTCAGTTGAGTTGAAATTTCACTAAATTGTTTATCATTTCTTGCTAAAAGTTGAATTATGGATCTTATGGTCAAATTGGTTCTCTTAAATTGTGACTTTTCAGAATAAATTTGCTCAAAATAGGGAACGCATTGACCAGTTTCGTCGTAACCAATACGGTCCGAGGCTTCATATAATCAAACAAAAATATGCTGAACACCGTTTCCAATTTTACTTCGAAGAATAAAATCAATACACTCATTTATCCTTCCGGGAGTTGGTTGTAGACAGTGCAATATCCGTTATGCAATAGTTTGAGTAAAATATCAGTCAAATCTCAGTATGACAGACTTATCGAATTCCTCATTATGTTTTGTGTGCCTACATTTTATGTACATATGTGCATATAATCGGTTCGATGGTTAGCTGGTGTAGTTGTTGCACTTTTCTATCAAGAATACCCTTCTTTCATCTTTTAGCATCTATCTTTCAAGCTTTTACAAGTGGATAGAGCATTTTGTTTCCTATGACCACTACTGGCTACTACACAGCCTGGTAGACCAAAGCTGCTGCTGATGCAGTGATACTAGCAGCAGTTGTACTCTCTTGGAAATGAGATAACGAGAGAGAGAAAGAGAGAAAGAAACCCAGCCACTGCTTACCAGAAAATAAGAGAAAGGATGCAGAAGTAGTGGCAGAGAGAGAAGAAGAAATAAGGAAAGCATACAATCCTTTTACTTCTTATTGGTCTTCTACGTTGTTCAAGCTGGATTGTTTCACGCGTGACCACCATCAATTTCTCTTTCCTCGGATATCTCTTACTCCTTTCTTTTCTTTCCTTTGTTTTTCTAATTCTTTTCGTATTCTCTTTCTACCCCTTTTCCTATTACTAGGGAAGACAGACAACAGCTGTATATATGTGATGTGAGTACATGTCGCGCTCTGGCATATGCATCTAGAGTTGAAAAAATACAGCAAGAAAAACTACTTACTCAGTTAAGTTATGTACATAAATGCTATGCCGTAACTACTCCTAATCTACAAACCTAGTAGGTTGGCTATGTACCTATATATAAATAGACAGTGGAGCACAAAAATGAGCAAGACAACTAGCAGATGTATCATTGGATATATAGGAACTCTGTTCCGCATCTTTTCAAGTCCGAATACACAACGGGTCTAAAGATACAATAATAGGCATTAAGGAAAGGGTGGAAGAAGCTTGGAGCCTCCTTCACTCTCCGTCCGTTGCCCTGTGCTCCTTACATTTTCTCTATTTTCCACATCCTCTTCAGTTAAAAAATAAAACGGAGGAGAAATCACTAGGGGAAAAATAAATACAAAGTAAAAGATAAAAGTTGTTTTCTGGTCTTGAAGGTTTTTAGTTTGTTTATGGGGCTCTGCCATCCCATATTATACACATATGTTTGGTTAGACTCTGGGAATGAAACTTTCTTCTCATTTATTGCGGTTCGATGTGCCACTCGGAGCTAGATTGACAAGCTAGGTTACAAGATTATATATACTTTATTCGCTTTACGCTGTAATGAGTACTCATTTGCTGTCACTTTCACAATTTGGGTGACGTTTGATTTAGTGGCCAAAATGAATTCAACCCATATTGATTCCATTCCTGATGTGGCAGAAGCGCTACTTCAGTTCCATACACCTACTCACCTACCTGCCAGTCTTGGGGATGTTGAGTGTTGACTATTGTCTAATTATAAGAAATCATCATAAGCCAAGACTTGAAATTGAAATAGGTAGCATCTTAAGATTCACCGACGTCAATTACAAGGGCGAACCGAAGGTAAATGCTGCACCAACCAGTCGTCGTAATAATTTAATTTCGTCATCGGGTCATCATCATCATCATTACAGACACAGTTCAAGATAATGCACCTAATATAATAACGATATCGTGGCCTCAGCTCATGCCGTTCGTGACTGAGCCCGCTCATGCTCGAAAACAAATACAAATGCGAAAAAGATAGCTAGGTACTAAATCCATGTGGTGAAAATTGTTTGTCATGGTCCAAAAACAATATAACCTGGTTAAACCAAGTGCTTTCCAAATTCAAGGAAAAAGGGCCAGCTATGGGAATGGAAGTGAGTGTGAGTAATGCGGTGCAGTGTGACACAGGAGAAGAGCATCAGTAAATGTTGCGTGCTTTTTCCCATTAAGCCTTTTCGTTTATTGATTCATCATCTTGGCAAAAGCAATACTCTTTTGGCTATCGTTCGAGGCATAAAGAACGTATGAATGCTCCAACGCATTAGAAAATAAATGTACAACAGCATGATTCTACACACGGGGAGAACACTGAGCTCCATTCAAAAACACAAAGAGAGCAAATGATGTACTTACTCCAAGTACTTGTCCTTATTACTCAAAATAATGCATATTATGTACATAGTTATGCACTTTTTTCTCATGTTTATGGTTTTGCAAAAAAGGCTGAAGGCTGCTGCAAGGGAATAGATTATTATAGGAACTCACTCTAAATGAATGTACACATGTCTAAAGAAAGGCCAGGGTAAGGGTGTGACAAAATGTTTATCCACAAATACACGTACACACAAAAGAGAGAGAAAGAGAGACTACTTCATCAACGAAGTTGTTTCCTTTCCAAGTAAATAAAATACTTAGGGAAAAGCGAACGAAGGTGGGTAGGTTTGGGCTTTACGTTACTTTGCACTTTGTCTGTTGCATGATTTCTGGCAATGATTAATTAATTCGCGTATTCCACCTACTATAAACCTACATATATATGTGGTAGCCCGACATCCATGGACATACGTATATACGCTTTACTTATGCATGTGCAGTCGTACGACCAGCAGACTCCTGGCTGTTGGGTTTCCTATGCGCTGAAAAAGGAAAGGCTAAGAAGCAAAGAACTACATTTTTTCTCTCTTGAACATGAAAAACCCTTTAACGTAGAGCACAAAGGAAAAGAAACCTAAAAATTGTATGCAATCCTCAAGCTGTCTTCTTTTAATAACACAAGAAAATGAGAATATTATTGGGTTATTTTCAACTGCCAGTGAAAATGACGTTGAGTTATATGGGGAGAATGTATGCGTGTAAGTAGGTGCCTGTGTGTGAGAAAAGTGTGGAGGAGCTCTGTGTATACCTCTTCACATTGTATATACAAACGAACAACTTTGAAAGTCAGTCAGTCATTCACAGTTAATGTAATTTTCAGCATGTAAAGCTGTTAGAGTAGTTCTGACTTGAGATTCATGAATATTTCGTGGGCGAGATGAATTTCTATAATGAATTGCATGTGTACACCCAACTTGAGCGAGTCATGATATGTCGATATTAAGCAAAAGGACACCGCTTATTTGGATAGAAAAACTGAATGCGGGATGAGTGAGCTGGGAGCAAAAGCTCTAGTTTCTCAGCGCTTCGATGATGATAACGCTGCTGGTTAAGAAACGAGAAACCGACTCTCCAACTCCAACCAACCCAAGCATACTGTATCAGTCGAGCTTCACAGACACCAGAATGCGAGTGCTACTGTGCAAAACTACATTGAAGATCGAGATCATGGGGAACGTTGAATTTCCAAGTTGAGAATGCAATACAATACTTAATTTACTCTGTTGCAAAACCATATGCAGATTTTTACATAGCTCCTAGAATAAAGGCTGTGAGGAATGGATTTCTTTGCAAACATATATACACACACGTGCAAGAACTAACTGCTTACATTATGAATGCCGTTGGAAGATACATGCGGGTTACTCATATTTTCAATGCAAGTTGCGTTGGTTGCTGATGGATATCCGACAACTACTTGACTTTATTCTCTACGGAATGCATTATATTACTCAGCCTGTGCCATATTTTCATGACTTTGGCCTGAAATTCGTCACTCAAATGCCATTTAGAACTTGATAAATCATCTAACGATAATTATAATAGTAATTCTGAATTGTACGAATTTGTGTGGGCCCTTTCTTACAAAAACCTTGCGAAATACTGATAAGTTACGTACATAATATTATTTTAAATTCTGAGAAATTAATTGCTCGATTAATACTTCGAATCTGAATATCAGAGTTGGGTATCAATGTCTTTATAATGTAGTATAAAGTTAAGTAGTTTCGTTGTCAAGCATATGTACGGCATTTGTAATTGAATTAATTTAACGTTCAGTTACTTAATGTTGCTAATTCCTTAGTATTCAGCTATCTAGTGATCAGCCATGATAGTGTGTAGAGCATGTAGCTCGAGTGCTGGTTGTAAAACTGCTTTTAAACTTTCATTGGTTGACTCTGTACGTATTTTGTATTCGGTTCTTTGATGTGTGAGGTTTCATGAATAGGTAAATACAACATATAGCATGACATTGGGATGGGAAGATGCTGTGCGTCTTATTGTGAGTCTAGTTTATACAGTATTATCTTGCGCATTCGTGAGGTTTCGTGTTATCCTCACAAATGAACTGATAATACTGGAAGCATCGTGACCACACTACGTTTTTTAGAAAACGAGGCACAGGGAGCTATTCAAAATGACAATGGACTTTCTCCAATAGGCCTCCGAACATGTTTTCTGCTTTCCCTTTCTGAGCATCAAATGCAAAAGGTGAGAAATTCAGTGAGTGTCACAGACAATTTATCCATGAGTTTGTAATAAGCTATATTCGTAGCGTCTGGAAAGTCTTGCAGTGATAAGTATAACACGGATTGATGAATTGCAGATTGGCTGGGTTGTCTGTGGTGGTGACCTATCTACAGAAAGAGATCCAATTGCGGTCAGCACTATATTGACAGTTAGTGGCTACATTTTATGAGCTGTTTGTCACATTATATTTCCAGACTGCTGTGCTCTGTCGCTCTCAACCAGTGTCGTGCAAAGCCTTCCCACTTTTGCTGCAAAGCCTGTTCTAACGATGAAATAATTATAGTGGTTAAAAGTTCCCTACATATCCGCATTATATTCATTTGTAACTTTTGGATTGGAGTAAGTTATTCCGTGTTGGTCTTATAGACACGATAGTATTAATGCTCGTTGATACAAAATAAATGGTGGAATCCAAAGCGAATCAACTATTTATTTGATGAAACTGTATGGCAACGAGGTGGAAAGTAAATTAATACTGAATGATTGAATTTATTTTACTTCATTATGCGGATTTCAGACTTACTCGGTGAAAAATCACATTGCTTCAATAAATGCTGGAAATATACGTTTCTATTCAGTAGTCAACTAAAGCATACTAAAACTTTTTTTTTGCTTTTTTTTGCTTAGCAATTGCAATGAGCACTTACTTTCAATAGATCTGTATGGCGAGCACTATTGATTACGTGATAGATTAGGCAACGGAGACTTCTCATATTTTTCCACCGTCATCATCCGGTTCTAGTCCTTGGATGCCACATTGCTCTCACGGTGATGAAGGTAAACCGAAAGGCTAACGGGAAGATTCATAAAAAGTAGAAGGTTGCCAGTAGGCAACTTAACCCATTTCTTTAGTCCTTTCTCTTCAAAAATGGCTGAAGTGACTGCTAGTCCACAGAAAGATGCCACGGTTTGTCTTATTTGCCTACATGTACTAATTCCACTTCCACACGTCGGCTTTATGACTTCGTAGTTCACGGTCACCATTTCCTGAGAAGTTAATTCTCTTCGTTTTATTTGTAGTTGAAGAAGGTGCAAATTAGGTATTCTGCTGAGAGAGAAAGAGCAATATTTCGTTTCTCCGAAGGAAAGTGTTAATTCAACGGGTCCACTTGTAACTATTTATTGTTAACAGTATGGGGCTCAAGTGGCAGTGAAGCTCATTCTGACATGGTACTTCGTCTTAGCAAAGCAAGGACGAACTTCATAGTTGCATTTAAGTAGCGGACCTGACATTTTACCAACCTTTCAAAAGCAACAGTAGCGGAAAATGGAATGGGAGAGGGGCTTGAATAGACGACAAGACAGACTCTCCAACAAACGTAATGGACCAAGGAGCTCCCATTTCATGTGCTACTCCTAACACTATATGTACCATTTTTGTGAATGTGTGAAAGTATGTAGGTACTTCCCGTTTAGCAAAGCAACTTTGTGACTCAACGCGTGTGAGTTGGGACGGATGTACATTTGGGTCGGTCTGGATATTAGCAAAAATACTTGAGAATCCTTCGGGGACGAGTTAAATTAAGAAGGCGTAAATAAATTGGGTGAAAACTAATACTTCATCTCGTTCGCAATAACAAAGAGAATAGTTGATAGCACAGTGGTACTGAACACAGATATATTGCAACACACAACGCAACACAAACAGATTTTTATCTTCTTTATATACATTCATGCATAAATTTCCACGTTAGCAGTTTGTGCCTTATGTTTAGTTCCAGCTACAAAAGTTTGAATAAATCGTTTCAATCTACGAGTCAGCATAGCTCACTGCATGTTAAGTGAAAATGGAGTATATTGCATTTCGGCTTCAGCGAAGCCCGACTATTCCTTGAATCTAACTGATTTACATTTGCATTCGATTAATCGGTAACATATTAGTTGTATACGTTGGTGGTTGACACTCTTCCAATGTTTGGACTTGAAATGTTGTCGTCCTTTCTGTGAATCAGTTCTGTACTTCACGGGAACAAAAGTCAAATGGATATACGGATGACTTCATAAGCCCGGCATGTTTCAAGATGCGACTTGTTAAGGATTTTCACTTATGGCATTGAAACTGGAGATATGGAACCAACAAATATCACAGCTTGACGAGGAATAACTTTTTGATGAAATTTACAGCCTCTAAAAGTTTTCTCAACGCTCATCTGTTTGCGCTTCCATTTTCTGGGCGCAACAGTATCCAAAGAGGAAAGAAGAAACTTAGTTGTGTGTATATTGCTTTGCTTCCCCCATGCACAACAAGAGCGCTTTCACTACTTGTGCTTTTGCTTCGCACTCAGCTTGGAGGTTTTGAAATTTTCGAGCATTAATGCTTCAGGTTCTTTTATAAACACTACTTCACTTTTATAAGGGACTCACAACTGCCAAGGTTTTTTGAAAACACTAGCAGTAAAAATATTTTTCTCCTCTCTCCAAACAGAATTTTGTACGAGTTTAAAACTTTCCTTTGTGGTACTTTTATTTATGCACACACATAATTTAATGTGATTGACAGAACCGTGAAAAATGGTCAATTTTGGCATACAAATTCCCTCCATGGAAACTTTAAGTGTTAGAAAAGTATATGATGGTGTTGAATTTTCTTTCCAACTCTTTCACTTTTCTGAGAACAGCAGAAGCAGGAGTGCTTGTGCTCTTCAATCCTGAACAGCAGACGGAGGGACCCAAAACGTAATTATGTAATCTGCTCAGCTACCTCTGACTTATTTTTCTAGGAAACTACTTTATTATAACATTAATAAAATTAAATTACGAGTTTGCTTACTACAAACGAAAACAAAGCCACATGCGTTAGAAGTCTCCAACAGGCACGTTCACTTGAGGCTGTCTAGACTTACATTAAGTTCAATGCGAGACTATATCATTTATATTATTTCCGTCAGAAGAAGCCAGCAATCAAGTTCATCCGCTTTCGTGGAACCATCCATTCGTCACCTACTGCCTACTACATCCTGAAATAATGACTTTGTGCTTTGTCAAATTGATACCCATATAACTGCCATGGTTGGATCTCTTTTGTGTGGAGTTTGCTATTTGTTTGAAAACAGTTTAAGCAAGAACATTACTTTCACCATTGAAAGAATAAAAATAACTCATACTAAACAGCATTAAAGGAATTGTCAATTATTGCTGTGAACATAATATTCCACATAGCCTATTACTTAATCTCATAGTCAGAATACCACCACATTAATAATTAGTTAATTTGTTAGGTACTCTACAGCGTCCTTGCAAGGTTGTGCTGCTGAGGCGGTGTCACTGTTCTTTCACTTTTAGAACATAAATGATGCACACGTTGTGGGCGAGTTACGCCGGCAGAAACCTACATTTGAGTATCAAGCATAAAATAGCAGTGTTATCATGTGATAATGAATCCACGCAAGACGTTACAATTTTGGTAACAAAAGTTCGAAACTAAAGTGCCAAGTCCGACTCCTTGTAGGTTTCTGTTGGGTTACTCAGGTATAATCCAATCAATCCTTGTTGGTCTCGAATATTGAATATCTAGTCAGTGTCGTATAATATCTGAGAGGTCTATTTCAATTTCACTTTGAATTAAATTAAAATCTACGAAAGTAATCAGTTCATCATGAAATGATGCTGATTTACAAGGTTCAAATGGAATTTAAATACATTTTTTAAACTTGCAAAGCTATTGATTCCATATTTAAAAGAGTTCAAAAAGTGGCATCATTCATTCTGAACTACTTGTGGAAGCATTCTTACTTGGAATCAGGTTAGAAAATCTCATATCAACTATGCATGTATAACACATATACATTTATTGTTAATTGACATGCTGAAGCAAATCTTCGAAGACAAGGGAAGGGACAGTAGTAAAAGGAAAGGCTTGTTAGCGGAAGTGAAACAAGGACAAGATTGTGAAAAATGTACTTTTTTTGTTCACGATCTTTCATTTTCATGACAACATTTTTCTGTGTTGTTCATTCTCAAATCAAGTCGTTCAGTTACTCACACAAAAGATGTTTCAAAGGAGCTCCAAGGCAGGTCACAGCTGAGCTTTTTTACGGATAGGAAGTGAACATAGTATGCTACTTCGTTCATTTCCCCCAACCTTTTCCTTTGTGTCACAAGAAAAAGCTGGCCACGTATTACCTTTACTTATTTACATTTATCTCTGCAGTGCAGTATCTTTTCATCGAAATCGTCCAGATGCTCATGATGTTCTGCTAAAAAAACATTTTTCAAGCTATTACCATCCATGCGAAATTTGTTGACAACTGCCAAAACTGGGCATTTGGTTGAAAAATGGAAATATTATGTCACACATTTTGTAAAAACTGCATTTTGCTGTTTACATTGCTCAACCTACTGCTTTTTTATTAGCCATTTGTTAGAAAACTAAACAAAATTTGAAATAGTCTGCCTCGATTATTGTATTTTTAAAGTGAGAAGCTGAATGTAATTCCCATCAACGCTACAAATAAATTACTAGAGAAGATGGGGGGAATGTAAACAAACGTTACATTCATTTCCCCTGTGTTTCTCAATGAGTTACACTTTATAAGCCGAGATGTGTTAATTGTATAATGTTGCTTAATCTTGTTCAGAGCGTAATAACAAAAGTTCTTTGTGTTAAAAGGTGTGTCTAAATACATTTACGTAATTTCCATTCCCCTACTTTCCTTGTCCAACGTCAAGTGTTTCCAAGATTTATTTTATTTTTTTCGTGTTTTTACGAAGCACAGAGTGCTTTTGCATTTTTAGTTTGCATGGAAAGCAGTCTAGGCATTTGTAAAAATTTCCCTTTGAATTATTACGCATAAAACATGCTTGTTAGGATAAGAAAAATGGATCTTGTTTCGTTGTAATATGCTTATTCTTCGCATAAAATGCTCTCTGCTTTCTTTTCCTTGAAAGTTTCTTGTTTTGCAACGTAAATAATTGGATTCACTTAACGACAGCAGCTACTTGTAAAGTTGTAGGACTATTATACAGGGTGAACATACAGCTGTTGTTGCTGATACCTAGCTGTATTGTTCTTTTCTCGGAAACTCACTTTTCCTGCATAGCTTCAGAAGGACGAGATGTGATGTGAGTTGAGTTGTGCTCCAGAGATTTGTCAATTGCGCGCAGTTGTGGTCCTTGGTAGAGCAATGCAGCACTTCAGCACTTACCGCAGAATAATAATATGCCTTTCCGTCTCTAATAGGTTTGCCAGAAAACATTATAGGAACGTACGTGGATCATCGTCATTTATTATGATTTTCGTCATTGTCAACAGTAACTTCGCCCTTTAGCTCTTTCCCCATAATGCCATGAACTCAGGAGTGATTGCTTGCTTAAAAATAGGCAAAGAATATTAGCAAGTTTAAAGCTACAAGGCTGATATAAGACTTTGGGAGCCAGCTTATGATTTTTTATGACGAGCTGGAGAAACGGATGCAAATTTATTTTGATATAAAATGCATGAGCACGAATAAGAACAAAGACGGTTGCTGTATCATCGGACTGAGGTGAATGAAAAATATCAAATACGCAAATTCTTCACTGATGACATCTCAATTTTCATAAATCTTTTGTAATGGAGTCTAGCGTTTTAGCTTAAAATAGAAGTAATAATAATACGTATTTGCATATCATAAGGCACACTCCTGTAACACACAAGATACAATCCGTTACCAACATCAGCTACAAAAGTTTGGTTGCGAACCTGAGACCTTTCGCAAAACTTTTTGTGTTCCATTGTGATTTGCATTTTGAAATTGAGCTGTCAGTTTGTTGACTCGCTATTTCACATTCATTCATTGTGGGCAAGGATAAAGTTACTAATTATATGTATATCGAGAATTCTAGACGAGGTGTTGTGTATATAATGCAGAGTTTTAGTACTTTGAAAAAGATGCACTTGTACACATAATGTTTCCCGTTCTGATATGGTTGGTCAAAGTGTGCCACTTCTAAATTTAGCTCTTTTTTGTTTTGGCATAATATCTTACATTTTCCTCACGGGGATGGGAGATGCATAATCAAAATCACGGAGGAACGGGACTGCTTCAGGAGAAAATTTCAATATTTGAAGTAGTTTCTGATAACAATGTTGTCGAGTATCCATTTCTGTTCAGTATTTGATGATGTATGACTACTATGACTTAACTAGCCTACATAAAACTTCGTTATTGATGGTCAACTTGACACTAATGAGCTAACTTTTTAGAATGGCTTGAATATAACACATGCCCTTTCTCAACGTCACGTATGTATGGGCCCGATTTTCTTCCAAATAGAAAAATCTTGCATCGCCCCGCCACAACATTCTGGCTCAAGTAAACAATTGATGGATGTCAATGTCAGTTTCACATGTGCAACTGAGTTTTTCCAAGGATGTGATGTGACATTCACATTAAACGGTGTTTGTATTATTTGTCTGTCTGTCTGTCTTTGTTTGCTTTTGAGGAAAGTCGGCTTTATGACAAGCCGTTCAAAAGTTAAGGCCATAAAGCGATCAATCAAAAGCTAATGAAATCAATATTAATGTACATAACAGGAGCCAAATTGTGTCACCTTTACCAAAGGTTTAAGTATTGGCACAAAATCGTAGTTCTATAATCAATGATGCTTTGCTTAAAGCCAATGGAACAAGTATAAGGGTCTGGAAGTAAAGAACAAACCTCCTCCCGCCAATTAAGTCTGTGGATTAAATTATTGAGATTAAATGCAAATCAAATTAAGTTAAAATTGGAATGCAACTGGTGAATAATTGATTGACGTTATTTGGAGAGTTGTATTCCATGACGATGCTTCCATACACATGATTCTAATGCAATATATGAAAGTTTCTATTATATAAGTGGGCGCTTAAATATCAATGACAATGTTTCATCGTCACTTATATGGAAAGTTTTGTATTATGTCTACCGCACACGGCATCCTTAATACTTGGACTAAGTTTCGTTCAAATCCATTTATTTCATAGGGTCGAAGAAACAAAAGTGGCGTGTGAGAAACTAGATCGGTTAGAACAACGATGAGTTCTACTAGGCATTGAGAATGGAGTGAGAGCATCTAATAATGAGCATTATTACAATTGTTTTCCATTTCTTAACTCACTCAAAGCAGTTGTTATTTGTCAAAGTTAACCTAGGAATGGTGTTTGGTAATCCCGAACACAGAAGCGGGTTGCACATTCTTGCATAAAATTAAATAAATTAGCCAATTACATTGAAGTCACAAGTACTAGTGCTTTCCCTAATGCACTTGATAACCAAGCGAGGAATGCACTGCAGTCACAATTACGTAGACACATTATGTATAATTTGGCAATAAATTTTATTGTTGTTTCCTTCCCTAATTTAAAATCGATTTTAAGCTTAGTTACTCCCTCCTACTTATGAAAATGTGATAGCAGGGTGTAAACCTTTACTTCTGTATCAATAAGCTCATGTGTGTGACATTTTGTGTTCTTTAGTTTCATTCAATTGCTGGAGTCTTATTTTTTCCATTCCTTTATTCAGCAAAGTGGTCGTAACCAACACAACGACGAATATGGCAGTCGTTCAGAGCACTCACTAAAGTTATAAAAAAACTTTATGGGCGCCCATTTATCAGTGACACTATCACGTTTTCAAAATAGTTTTTCATTTTGATGATGTACAACATCTAGTGCAATCGTATCGTATTATAATGATAAACCAAAGAACATTAAACAAGTGCCTGATTTATAGAATAACGAGCTTAATACTCCCTTCTTCAACTCTCAATTTCAATGAAACTTTTATTTTGAAATGTAAACTGACAGACTCAGAGTCAATAAGATTACGGTTCATTATCATTTGTCGAATAGACTTATGTTATTACCGATACCTAGTTGATTTTCAGGGTGTCTAGCGTACTCCTCCGAACCCCTAAACTTTATCAATACTAAACTTTACTCGCATAGTTACCTAATGATCGCATAATTGAATTGTTATTCCTGTCGGCTTCTTACTACATAAAATAAAAAAGGTTGACATTATTTATTTAAAATGTTATGAAGTCAGAAAGTAACTTAGGCTCTGAAACTTAATAAATCAGAATTATAACTCATTTTCGCATAATATTTTCGATTTTAGTCAACCCGACAGTTGCCACCGCTTTCATTTTGCGGGAGTATTTAGATTTATATCAAAGTAGTCTAATCGAAGCAAACACGTAGTCTAGCTTTTGACACCGATAGTTAAATTCTAATCTGAAAGTGTATTTTCACTTTTTAAAAGTTTAGAATATTGGGAGAATTCTAATTTAAATTCCAAGGACTTCCCCCTACTGTTTGCACTATTTATATGTTTGTCAGATTGTGTAGGTCTGATGACATTACAAAAAACCTGGTAACCGTAACACTGGAATGTAAAAAACTGACAACTTGGAGTTTAAGGATTTTAATTAACGATGAGTGTTAATATATTTGATTCATAAATTTGATAAAATCAGCCAAAAAAGTAGATCAAGTTCAGACAAATATTAGACTTAACTTGTCTTCTATATGATATATCGCATGCTATAAATGCTTGAAGAAACTTAAGGTAATAAATATTAATTACCTCTGATTTATACAGGTTAGTCCGATTTGACCCATCTTCGCATTAGATGTTTGCTTTGACATAGACAAGCGACAGGTGATAAAATTTTTTTTAAAGAAGTTACTCCGTTGTCCATTCGAATCACGGACGGACGGATCGACACGACAAAACAATAAACCAACAACAAGTTGTCAGCTAATAAAGCACTCTGAAGGGACCTATTGATGGGTTTTTAATGCCAGAAAACTCATCCTGAAGTTTGTTAAATCGTCACAACCTCTTGGGAGTGAAAGCTTTCCTGTTTTCCCTACGTGTATATCTAATGCATGATTGCGTAATATATGTATGCATGCATACCCAATCTCCCCGGTTTTGTGTGCTTAGGTAGCAGCATTTCTCAGTCATCAATCTTCGTTAAATTCTTCAGAAAGTTAATATAAGAAAAGTCTTACTACAACCAATAACTCTGACTTGTGTATATAACTGCTGGGTAAATGGAAAATGGTACTTTTCTAAGCGAAAACTAGGAGCGATTGAGTGATGAAATGCGATATGCCTTCTACCTAATGAACAGGAACAGGTATTACATCGAAAAGGAATATTTCAATAAATGCCTGCTCATAAATCCTCAAATATATGAGAGCAAGGAGCTCACTGCGTAATTTATTTAAAAAGTAAATTTCTTTTGTTGCTATTGAATTTGCTAAAGGTTGTGTTTGTTTAGCTCTTTTAACCAACGAATAAGTACGGAGGGCAATACGAAACTTTCATTTATAATAAGCGGCCGCATATATTGATTGCATATTTTATTCTGGGAGAGCGACGAGTTAATAAGATGGCACCACAGGGGCACCCAACAAAATACTGTTTTCTTTATCCTTTCATGTATCATCAACATTTTCATTTCCGTTTCACCTAGAGTTTGTACAAAAACAGCTGGATTGTGAGCGGGGACAAATCAGCTAATGACGTGATATAATCTTAATCAAAATGCTGTGTGGTGGGTATAAAGTAAGAATATATTAATGCTTCCAAAATGAAAATAAAGAAGAGCTACATAACGCAAAAGCAGCTTTCATTCTAGCCATCATTGCAGAGATTGGGAGAAACCTCATTAGTTCCCTCCGAATAAAGAGAATGTGAAATACACGCTGGCACATCTTAACAACAGCGTCAGCTCGCCACGCATCCCCATCTCCGTTACGATCGTGAGATAGTGATGTGATGATATGATGAAATGATAGTAAATGTGTCAGTGAAAGTAAAGAGTGATATATATTTTGGGCACAAATACGCATATGGCATATCAGCTCAGCGTTGGGTAAGTGAGCTCAAAGCACTCAACAATATTATGGCTGACTAGCTGATGGCAAGACTTGTGGCGTCAGATGGTACAAAGGATAGTGCACTTCAATTTCCGACCAATTGTTACCTTTTTGTTAGTCCATTTGAATATTGTACTTTTGAGGTTGCATGAGATTCGTACTTACGTGAGGATCTTGCCTAGATCCTATCATCCTAATAGTGAACTAATAAATGAATTACATATGAAATGAACAAATTATGTTTCATATTACCACTCAAGATGTAACAATTTAGGTTGAAAGCCTTTTTTGTTCCATTTTTCTGCAGAATCATCTTTCACCCATCTTGTGAGTTTTCAGCAATACCCATGTTTGTTGTTGGTTGGCTCTCTTTTACATTCACTCACTTTCCGCTTCTTCTCTTGTGTAGTCAGTCATCAGTACTTCTTGCCCGAAGATGATTTGTTATTTATTTGTGTCGAAAGTGGATGAGTATAAAGCTGAAGCTTTCACTAGAGATTTTCTTTGATGTTTCAAACCATTTTTATCCACTCGCTTCTCCTTCTTCTCGGAGCTTTCCATCTCATCGCCATCACGGAAGACCCCATTATATATACGGCGGCTTCTTGCATCACAGTGCATTACTTGATATGTACTTTGCTGTACAAATGGACATCCAGCTTCTAATATACTTGATCTATTTTTGTTCATACCTAAGCATATCTATAACATGCACACCGCTGAACTTCATACATGCATGGCTCTAATAAAGTACGTACCAACTAAACCATCCTAGTCGACCTCACCAGATCGATTAGAACTGCAATCTCCTCACTATCTGCTCTGGTGATACAAACCCATTTCCCATCTCTTATGTATTCATAATCTATGTAATGTCCTGTTTCATTATTATACATAATTTAATTTACTGACGTCACATAATTTAATGCGAGAATCCATGAGCGAAAAATGAACTGCACACACGCAAAGCAATAACCTATCTACTAATTAGCTGGAATACCAAACGAGAGTCCTGTTACTAATATTGTTGACTCATTAGCGATACATTATCGGTTGAAAAAAACATAATGGGGAAAATTAGGTGGGGGAAGTAAAAGAAACCAGCATGGGCGCAAACTAATTTACTACAGAGCGCAGAATTCTTCAAGGACAAACGTAGTCTAACTAGCAGTTCACATTTTAAGATCGTAGGATAAAAATCCAATCGATTCAATTACAAGAATGGAATGGATTCTCGATGCCAGTTCCAAGTATTGTTGTACATCTCGTATCTTTATTTTCAAGAATAGCTGATATTTGAATAAAAATCGTTCCAGCATTTTTTTCTGAAACACTTATGCTGTTGGAGATTTGTCCTATTGTTAATACATCCCAGCCCTTTAGAATAGTCCTGTGGGGTGTATAGAAATACATGATGGAAATGCGTGGAGCTGTACACCTTCTGTGCTTGATACTTGGATCTAATATCTTTATATATCTCTTCAGCACACAAAGAAACAGACACTTACATTTAATCAGATCGAAATCAGAGGATATCTTCAGAAGGGAAGCTGGAAGGGAGCAGGGGAGTGTAATCAAATCAAAGTAAATCCCACGGATGCAACACACATAACATGTCATCGTATCATATGCTAGATGTACCGTTGCTTGACATCATTACGAGATTACTTGATGTTGTATAATGAATAAAGCCTTTCTTTTTACCATTATTTATTTCTAAATAAGTATATGTGTGCATATGTGTCATGTCATATATAATTGCCGGTATAGGAAGTAATGTGACATGGTGAAATTTCTTTGGGCGTTGTGTCTTCCAGCTTCCATAGCGTGCTTCGTGATCCTTTCCCTGTTCATAATCAGGGTAGTCTCGGGCTGGCTTTATATCCATATTTCATATGTATGTATTTGAGTGTGATGCAAAGTGCAATGTAATATGAGTAAGCTGAGATGCTGAAGAGCCAGTTCTCAGCTTCACGAGCTTCCTGGAGAACAACGTATTGTGAAAGGAAGAAAGTATTCCAGTTTCGTTTTTTTTTCTGCATATGAAAGGATAATGGTTGACAGTGGTAGTAAGCTGTTTGGAGATGGTGCTGAGTTGCAAGATTATATAAAAGCAGTGTTACATAGTAGTCTTGACTTGGATATGTATGGCATACGATAGCATGATTATATACACATCAAGCGCCCATGTTCTTTCTGCAAGGTTGCCTATCTCGTAATATAATATAATATAAAAGTGTAGCTTTGCTCAGACGAGGGAGGCAGCAGAACAAGTAAGCAGTTTAACCAGAAAGCATGAATTTCGTTAAAAAATGCTATGCGAAAACGGATAAAATGTATTCATGTAACATTGGGTTTTAGCGTAAAATATGGGGAGAGTAGGTTAGCAGTAAGTGCCTCTATGCATGTATACTTTTGGCTTTTTACTTGAAAAGTTGAATACTCACTGTGAGCAAGTGAAACGTATGGTGTCTTATTGATACACTGTTCACTTCGAGTGTTCGTTCGGGGCTAGCGCTTAATCTTACCCGTGTATGGTTTTTTGTGTGTATGTAACCATATACGCACATTATATTCAGTGTGCGAGTCCCTAACCATGCATCGAGCTCACACACTAACTAAGCAAAAACCATGCCGTTTTGCAATATGAGAGAAAGGTGCAACCGTAGCGCTCTTTCACATTCTTTCATACACTTTCTCCCATCCATCTCCTCACAAGTTTTTTTTCTCCCCTAAACTTGATCTTTCTTTTTCCTTCTCCGTGAAGAACGTTGAAGATGGAGAAAACAAGGAGCAAGAGAGACTGCCGATTGAGCCCTTTTACTCAACTAATGCAAATCTAAAACATTTTAATATGCTGTATATGAAAACATTGATGATTTGCTGAGACACGCCAAACGTTACTACGTTAACCAACCAATTTTGTACAAACGAATTTTCCAAGGCTTAGTCAGTCCCTGTCTACTATTGCCTGTTATTGCTTTTTGTACAAAGCAGATGGATAACAGATTGTAATCTGTTATGATATAGCACAAAGGATCTTACGGCGATTATAATATGGCTTCTCTCTGTGTAGACTTTCATTTCAGGGTTTTCTCATCCATTTTACCATGTTGTCTGAGTAGTTACAGGTATATGAAAATTTATGCTTATACTCATACACACACATATATATTTATATCTGCGTAGCTGTAGGTGGTTTGTTCCCAGTGCTATCATATCACGAACCTTTACTTAATCTTTCCGTTGCTCGCAAAACCTACTTAAACGTAGCGGCGGACGAACAGGGACGATGGGAATGCAGCTCTCAACTCAATTAGGGTTTGTATTAGGTGTAGTTTCCTCTATACTGCCCAGTGCATATATTATTATTGAACCTAGTCCATTATAGGCGCCCTATTAAAGTTTCATGATGGTCTGCACAGACAGCCAGCTAAGGTGTTTTCCTACTACTCCTATTTTCAACCCAGACAGTCAATGTCGTCAACTTTCAGCGGCTGGAAATCTCTGCTATTCCATTCTATTATTAATTCATAAATACATTTTGGAGAGCAGTTCTGGAACGCATAACGCCCACATCAATTTTCTGCATCGGGTTATACTCTCCCATCTGTCAAAACAGGAGAAAGTTTGTGGCATAACTCATGAGCTCCATCTCTTTCTGCAGTATATATTTTTCGGCAAGAATGCACAAGCTTGGTGAATTGTATTGTGTAAAGAAAGTTCAGTCTCATTGGAATGTTCACCTTTCACCAATATTTATTCTCTGATAGGAGGAGACATTTTCATTGCGTCTCTTTCACTACTCGGTTCCTAACGCTTATGTGGTGTGGTGACATGACGCTACCACCGCTGTCGACTTACAGTTCACTTATGTATCCATGGGAAGGGGTAAAAGTGCCGAGGTAGACGTTTAAGAAATAATCGTCCAGCCAAACCTACATAAACCGTAGTGCATACATTGGTGCATTAATAGGACTCCGTTATACATTATTTTTCCACTTTGCCACAGTATTGTGGTTTCTACTCCCAATTCCTAACAGCGTAGAGTAAGATTTCGGTTGTGTGTGGTCACTAAAATGTCTCACGTTAAAACAATTGCAAGAATTTATCACAAAAGGGATCAGGAAAGGTTAGATTTTACGTGATAAAAAGAGTTATTAGTTGCTTTATACTTTGATGCCACTAATGCCATTAAGAACCAGACATAAATGCCCATGACTATGACATGACCAACAAAATGCATCACAGCAGCTACCATTACAATAGAAATTGCTTCAGACTTATTTTGTTACATGCGTGGACGGAGAGTAAATTTGTGTGTATTTGTGACTACACTACCGTGCCATTTACGTCTTGCTAAAATACAAGTATTCCTTGTCTCCTGTCTTCAAATAAAAGCGTGGGCATTATTTCCATGGGTGATTGACGTGTGTGAAACATATTACGGTGTTGTGCTATGACAGGTGGCGACGTTGTCATATGAAAGCATTGTGATTACTGCTTTTGTGACCACCTCAAGAAATGGTTTACCCACACGACGAGCTGGTTGACTACTCTTTGGAAAACTCTACCTAAACACGAAATCGGAAATGACCTTATGGAAACTGCACAAAGTTTGAAATGCGGTAAACGACGCCCTATTTTGCTGAGAAAAGCAGAAAGTCAATGAGTTATTTTTAGTTCGGCTGATGTAGTGGTTCTGAAGTGTTTATACACATTTAAGACATGACAAATGCATACGCAGAACAATATACTTAATGCTGTAATTGTATTTGTCAACCTTACATTGGGACGGAGACATGAATGACCAACAGCCTACGAAAGAACGACTCGCGCTTTCGTAAAGATATTTTAATTAGATAATGTGGCAATGTGACCGAATAGCTCAAAAAGAATTTCAGGATGAAGCTGCAAGTAAAAGTTGATTAACCAATAAATGACTTTTTAAGTCCACTGCAGCTGTCACTGGAAAACTACTGGTACCCAGTTTGTGGGATTTTCCGTATCAAATTTAAGAGGAATTGCTTTTAGCGACGGACAAACAAGGGAAACGATCAATTAGGAAAATATAGTTCCATCTCTTGTGGTTAATAATGACCATGTATGGCATGTCGTTTGGTTCTAGTGTATGATTTGGCAAGATAGACAACCTTATGGTATCATGCTTTCCAATAAGTACCTATTCCATCACGACTTTACCCTATAATAAAAAATTGTTGTCAACATCAAGTCATATGCATTGTATATGTAAAAAAGGGAGAGAGAGAGAGAGAGAGAGGTTTCAACGTCTATCACTTTGCAATATGTAATCTGAAAGTCGGTGGTGAACCATTATAGCTTGAAGGTCTTTGCTAGTATACCATTACCATTAGTCAGATGTTAAAGTGGTCGACACAATAGAACTCTACAAGGAAAAATGGAATCAACCAATTGTTCATATATAAAAAGTGCATGCTACCTACATGTGGGTTTTATGTACGTATGTACGTGACATTACCATCCATTCCTACCATCATAATCATCATATTCATCATCATCATCTTGGCCGACAAGACTTTCCTCGCTCGGGAGACTAAATGTAAGGCAAAGCGTTCACCACATGCACTACATTTTTACAAACGTTGATTTTTTCGCGGCATCCTCCGATATTTGTTCCATTTTTTGCAGTTGCAGTAGTGTTAGTGGTATATAGTACTACCGCCATGTCAAGTCTACTCCACCAGCGGGGAAAATATGGTGGGGGTCCAACAATGGCGTAGTAGTACCACGAGAGAATAACTAAAACACGTGTCACAGTCAGTTGATATAAAGGGTAATATAATGCATACGTGCACACATACAGACACACATAAATGCCAAGTAAAAGAATGGAGTTGGAATTTTATCAGGCTAAGTTTACGGGGCAAAACACTAGAGCTTTCAGTGAGACACACAGCAAAAGCCCACACATTAATTGAGTTGAAGCTCATAACTTTAGTCATGCAAAACGTTGTCTCACTCGCAGCACTGAGAGTGTGCCTGAATAGAAGCAATAAAATTTTCTTTGTATGATTGCAGAGCTTTCTATTTTCTTGCTGTTTCGTTCATTATGTGCTCCTGTTTATTCGGTTGTTTCTTTTTTCTGCTGGGTCAACTTTTTGTATCATTTTCAACTGTGTAGGGAGGGAGAAAACGGAGTAAAAGCCGCTTTAACGATTGTAC
Source organism: Orchesella cincta (assembly GCA_001718145.1). Classification (NCBI taxonomy): domain Eukaryota; kingdom Metazoa; phylum Arthropoda; class Collembola; order Entomobryomorpha; family Orchesellidae; genus Orchesella; species Orchesella cincta. The sequence goes on along the minus strand of LJIJ01000019.1, from coordinate 332,719 downwards.
ATGTAGGAAACATTATTATCTTCATTTGAAAATACGTAAGTAAGTAAAGTAGTGGCTACGATGTGATTTACATTAGCCATTATTTGCATAAGCTACCAAGGAAAACCATATCATGCATGATGCATTACTTGTATTGATTGTATTTACAACACAAACATACATGCATGCTCATGTAGAGGGTGGTGAAACAAACTCGGTGTTTGTGAAACTGGAAACTGCGCCCAAACACGGAAATCATAATCTGTTTAACAAAAAATATGCCACAATGATGCCGACAACAAACAAAATGCATATTTTTGGCCAAAACCATTTCTTACTCTACAATTTCTAAAATTATGAAGCTCAAATTGTGGAATTTGTATGCCGGAGGGGCCATGCATTGTGGACGTGAGACAGACTACATGCTTAAGCTTAGTTTTATATGTAGTAGATTTTCTGCGGACAAAAATTGCTGAGCCCGATGTTTTTGAGAAATTCCCAAGATTTTGAAATCGTTTGCAATTGCTAACAAAACCAGTGATGATTTGTTATTAAATCAATCGTATTTTCTCATGACAATTTTGTTAGCAAGGGACCAACTCTATTTGCTTGCCAAATTTGGAGACATGCATCCATACACACATTGTCTTCTTATTTATTCACCATTGTCTTGTGAAATAAACTCCAATGTTACGCCTGCTGACTTCAACATGACTTGTGTTGTCCTTATCAACTAGACCGCTATTTATATGATTGTTAGTGATAAAAGTATTTTCCGTGGACTTTGCTGTATTCGTAAGATCCATTCTCCTTGAAAGGAATGACTAAACAGGGAAAAGAGAGGAAAGCCGGACGTTAGTTTCCACGCGTGCACACAATACAAAACAAGAAAAACATCCAGGGTTAGATGGAGAAACCACTTCTTTCTCTAGAATTTCAAATCACGTGCTACATGTTAATATGCAGAATGCTATGGCCTACACAATGCCACACATTTACTGTTCAAGAAAAACAAGGATGCGATAAAATGGGACGATATCAATGTAGCCTTTGCATATATATATATATAATGGGAATTTGAGCATGTATGTAAATGTATGCAGACTTGTGAATGTATGCATAATCCTCACAAATTCAAATTCTAACAACGACGTGCATGTAACAATGCACGGCTAAAGTTGTGTTACTACCAATGTTTGACAATACCTACGGGAGCGAAAGTGAGGTGAAATATACAAAGAAAGAGTCTGTGTTTCTAGTTTTCTAGACTACAGTCATCCTCATCATCAACATTCTTCTCATTTCTTCTTCAAGCTAACCTGTTTACTGCGTTCTCACAAGGACAGCACAGAGAAATAAAAATTCAAGATGATTTGTCGACTCATATACATGCACAATACATAAATGTACACTTTGGGCACATAAACTGTATTAACCTTATCAAGTTAAACTAATTCAACTAAAACAACATGCTGGCTTAAGCTTTAAAAGGCGTGTGTATCTTGGAACCTTGCGTAATGGCTAACTAAACAAGCTCTATATTACAATACTAGGAGTGTTTGAGTAAAGAAGCAAAGAACCGTTTACTTTCGTTATCTTTGCTATTTACAATCAGTTGTAATTGTACCCCTAATTTGGATGAGTAGCGTCGTATTTCCGGCAATTATAATCATTAAATTGAGTTTTGGCCAAAATCCTATAAAAATATACGGTTTGGGTTTGTTGCTGGTTTCTTGACATCAAATATCTTGAAACATGGTTGACAAGTAATTCCAACGCCGTTTCAGGAAAACACCAAAATAGTAGCAATCAGTTCCCTTATATAGTTAAACTTTTATATTCTTTTAGGAAAGTGTCGCACATTTGATGATCAAATGTCAAAACTTATTGAACTCCTCTTCCCTTCTTATTTTCGAGTAGCAGCCAGCCCTTTTCAGCACTAATCAAACTGCGTGGAAAAGATTATTTGAACGATTACACTATCTGTAACGAGGTATTTGTTTTAAAATAAGTAGAAAATGTTTCTGCGTGATTTACCCACGCATTTTTATTACGCCTTGTTTCGCCATTTCAACATTTCCTGCTGTATCAACATTATGTAACGAAGTTATATATGCTGGTCCTAAAGTTAAATCTATCGTCACTAAATTTTAAACGAGTACTAAGCACAGGCTGTCAGGAAATCGAATTCTTCCACAGAGAAATGACGGTAAAACCGATACGTGCATGATGTGCTGCAAAATCTAAATTTTGCTTAAACTCAATTACCATAATACAGGGAAGGAATCGAAAGATATGGGAGTTTCATAGGAACCGGAATACTGTTTAAGGGGTATTATTGAAGAAATTTTCATTTGAAGAAGATCAGAGTACAAAAAGCTTTCTCTACTTCTGCATACCTTGTTCAAACTAAACGTGTTTTTTTGCTTTCCAGACCTCCATTTTGATTATAAGTTGAACGAAGTACGGAATTTTGTATCGTTTTAAGAAACAGAAACCTATACACGCAAGATTTACTCTGTATACCCAATTAAGCTATGTATGCGAAGACTACAAAGATCCAATCTACTTCAAATATATCATTCAATCGCTCTGATTTCTAGGTATTGATATTGCTGTCTTCAACATGCTACTTGGAAGAAAGTCTTTTATGTAATACGCCTTCCCCTCCCCCTTCTCATTTTGCAAACATTCTATCATTCCGAAGACCATAGCTTACAAATACACAAATCTTTATTTCTATATCTATATCCAAGCTAACCGTTTATTTTCAATTTACCAACTTCAATCATGACGTGCGACAGAAAAGATGAATGAGTAAACTCCTAATGCCTCAACTTCCACACACATAATATTTCTATATAGACATTCCATCTGAATTTTACCCACACCTGAAAACTGTTCAAGTTTTTACTTTCTCACGCTATCGTTTCTCAAATGGAAGTTTATAGAATTAAACCTCCTCAATATGTAAAATCCGTTTATGCTATTTCCGTTGATATAAGACTTTTCCCGTTTTGGAATAAACTTCCCTGATTGCATTCTTTTACAAATGACTTTATGTATGTGCCAAGATTTATAGTAAAGGTTAAATGCCTTTAATACTTTTAGAATTAACGTAAGATACATGATTATGACGATGCAGGGAAGTTATCCGGTTCAATGGAAAATTCAGAAACAAAGAACGTATGTGGCACAGATTTACTAATGTTTATCTATGAAATAGCATTCCTTGTAGTGTTGTCGTTGTTTGAGCACATGCTGGATAACTATCCCTAATTTTTGTAAACTCTGACGATGCAATCAAGAAATAATTTTGATTTGGAAGCGATTCTCTCCATTTACACAACACGACAAACACGATTTGAGCATCTCACAATCGTTTTTCTATAAGAAAGCTTGCTTTCTTTTTCGTTCGATTCCCAGTCGAAAGCTTATTCTCCTCTGGAAAAAAGTGTATCGTGGTGAGTGAGTCGGGAGCAGTAAAAAACCACAGAGACACGTATGGTATTAAGTTTAAATTATTCCATCGCCTCTGTGTGCACTTCCAGCAATGCCTGGAACATTTCAAATCCTTACAAATCGATAGAAACGTGTCTTCTGTACTTTACTCACAGCATCTTATCATTGCTACTTTGTCATACACTTATTCCACTCCGTTCCCATTGAATGTATAGTGTGAGACAGCCAATGAAAAAGGCATAATAAAGGAATCGAGAAGTGGTACACACATACAATAATATATAATGGCTTTTGCAGATCTGCCAGCCAAGAAACGACACAACCTTTTAGGTTGTGTGCATAAACTTGTTTCAAACTACGAATTGAAAGTTGTTTTTTCTCCTTTCTAGAAAACTGCTGGTGAAAGTCGGCAAGAAGGCATGTTACATTAGTATTTGCAGAACCACCATCTGAAAATTCAAGGCATGTACTTTAAGCAATATACGTGCTATACTCTTATCGTATATATTTAATGTTGTACTCACACAAGTCACAATTACTTACCACTCAAACGTATGCATATTTAGGTCTTCTGAAGTGGGGAATTGATGGAATTGTATGCCAGAAACGTTTATTTTGAACTTTATTTTAAAAATACATAGAACCTATTTACATGGGGGTGGTTTTTAACGTTAGCTCATGCCTTTACCACATAGTCGAGAAATATTTATTTTGAAAGTACCCTTATTCTCAATTGCGGTTTCGCTTCTTCAACTAAAATTATTTTCAAAAACCGTTTAAAAGTTACCAAATGCTACATTTTCAAGGTTATAATTCTGCTCAGCTAACATGTAATTATTGACAACTTTGTGGGATTTTCCTTAACATGCTAAACAAGATCTAGTAGTAGTAAAATTACCGATAGCTTGATTCTAGAGTATATATGAAAAAGGCCTAAACTAATAAGCAGATTTCATGCCAGCCATAATCTTTAGTTGCTATCCGGTTCATTTATGACTTGAAGTTTTTACATTTTTAACCGAGTTCAGCAAGTTGTAGGCAGAGTCGTTAAAACAAAAAGGTATTATTGGGCAAAGGCATTTTATGCTGCGACACTTAGCCATATGTGCTTCTTTCAAGTTGCCCCATGATGTTGCGTGGAGATGCCGTCTGAGAGTATATGTGCAACTGTCCCAGTGCTGAATGCCTCGCATTTTTTCCAACAACTGTACACACACATTCCTCAAGGGATAGATACAATGCCTCAATGTTGTTAAGATGAAAAGTGCTAAAAATTGCATGTATTTGACAGAAGTGTAGAGGCACGTTCATTCACTTTTATTAGCGTATCCTATTAATACCAGAAATATATCCTTAAAAATTTATGTGTATTAACTGTGGACATATAAGTTCAAGAAAGAAGCGAAAGTAGAAAGGAACGGCACAAATGAAGCAACTCCATTTCTAGAGTGGTCCTTTTCTTTTTCCTAGGAGAGAATGAAATGTAAAAAGAATGGTTCTCAGAGAAAAACTACATCCATTACCTTGGATGAGTGGCAATTGAGAAACTTTACGGCAGTCGATTAAGTCCACTGAAAAAGCATCTGCATCCAATCCCTTCTTTACATTGATGGCTGACTTTATTGCGCAGGTAAGCAGTCCATGAAAAACGGGAGCTTATTTTCCAGCCTCACCACCGTACATTAAACTTATTTCTTGATGGTATGTTTGGAGTACCCCATACACATTACGAATATAGAGAGGCGGCTATATATACATGCGTAAAATATAAGTGCTTCGAGGCAATAACTCATTACACCAAGCAGTCCTCTTCAGTTACGGAACTCACTCGTCTAGAAAACTAGTAGGAATTCCATTATTTGAGTCGTTTCTAACTACGACTAACATGCTTTTATCCTATTGCCCTTCAGTTTTACTATAAATTTGTTACTACCACCATCAACATACATATCTCATCCAAAAAAAGTACACATCTTCCCAAAATACGCACGATCCTTTGACTAGGTTGATATTTACAGGTACTACCGGTACGCCTTCCGACGAACCACTTTCTCTCTCCTATTATTATTTTTTTAATTAGCCCAATTGCCCACTGCTCACTTCTTTTTCTAAACAATTTCAGTAAACTTACATAAATAGATACAAAGCATCGAGATGACGACATTGTTGTGGTGTGTAATCGGCCTCTATTTACTACCAATAGCTTCTATTCATTCGAATATAGAAAGGATATAGCCTTTCAATGTGCAAAGGTTTAAATCTGACAGATTGTGAGAACCAGATCCACCAAGCACACTTGGGCAAAAATGGAGAAAATAGGTTACCGATTTCACTTGGATTGATTCATGAAACTAGTGCGGCGAATCATGCTAATCAGGCAGGGCAGTAATGAGTATTGACTGATGATTACAGATCACCGATACAAAAGCTCTGCGCTCAGAATCTAACAAGGTTGTTTGGAAACATACGTCACAGTACACTCCATAAATACATCACTTGGTTGAAAAAGGAAGTGTATATATATTTGCTGGTTCGCCATTTGTGTGTAGGTAGGTACTCGGATTTCATACGCATTTCCGTAAGCTGACACGAAGCAATTTATAGTTCCCCTTCACCTTTTCTTGTCCAATCAAATTTTAGTGTGCCGCAGAGATGACTTTTATATAGTTTACGTATCTGACAGTCTACCTAGGCTATTAAGTACGAGAATGAGGTACGAGTAGCAGCTTATGCCATTTGGAAACACTCACAATGTACTACTCCTGCATTTCACTCACTCACTCAGACACGTGCATAAGTATCTACTTGAGTGTGCTAAGTCAGTGGATCCAAACAAAATAGTTGGTTTGCTACGGCTCTCTAGAAATGTATAAACATCATGGCTGGTCTGGACTAAGTTGAACGCGACGAACAGTTACTACTACGCTTACTACTTACGACGATGGGGATACAGACGAGTTCATGAGATTTTGGTAAGCTCACGAGTTAGATACTTCAGAAGAAGCCATATTTCATCAGAGAATAATGCATTAGTGGAGAAATTCAGACAGTTATGAGTCACTTTGGGCATCCTTTGCATGGAAACTCGGCCCTGTGCTTAATAGCACTTAAATTCGACAAATAATCTAATCCTTTCAACTATTCCCCAAGATCAATGATAAATGATTTTCGACGATGGTGTCTTCACTTAATCAATATAATATAGACGGCTCAAGGTACAAGTCGCGCATTGTAGATTACTAAAGCGGTTTCTAGGCTCATAATTTGCATTTGTAGTATTACCTTTAGCTTAATGTGCCTTTCAAATTGTTACAGTATGCTACAGTTCTCTACCCTTTGCAAACTTGTACTTTTTTGTTTCATTTTTGCGTTGTATATAACTTCCAAAAAAATGTCGTGTGCTTTGCACAAAATGTTTTTCCTTGTGATCAAAAGTTCTATTCTGTACAAAAAATTGATTTGAATAATCACAATGCATAAGTTTCATGTATGACTTTTAATAAAGTGAAGCTAATAACGTTCACGGGTGTCACAGTTTCCATATAAAGGTGAAAGCATATTGGCTACAGAGAAAGTCGATCATGTTGAGGAAAGTAGAGATGCGGAGCACGAAACATATGAAGATTATAATCGAGGCTCAGAAGGGAATCGACTTCATGAAGGTAATTTCTTCCAATGCATGCATAACATATTTTAAGTTGCAGAATAATAGTCTCAGAGGAAATAAAAATGAAATGCAGCTGGCAGGCTGATTCCCGCAAGGAAATCATGCTGTCTACTCCTTTCGGTGGTTTCTGTGTTCTTTTTCATGTCATCTTTGTTAGTTCATTTACTTCCATAGACAATGAAGAACGTGTAGTTTTATCTGACTCCCTCTGACTCACTTTTGACGTGAGTCAATCAGTATCCAAAGGCAATGCGCCAAAATGAAAAGTGGGAAAAATGTGATGGTGGCCTAACCTCCAGTCTCTCACTTTTCTAGTATCATCATGGCATCCCAAAGTAGAGAGGACGGGCGTGATGGAAGCAAAGTTGGAATCGCAGTTCCCTCATTTGTAGTTCCACTTCACTGATCTTTCAGAATTAGAAAGAAAGCTATTAAATATTTCCCATCATTTTTTCTTCGGAAATCAAAGAAAACGTTTATTTGGTTATGCCGCCATCCAAAGATTCCATACTAGAGGAAATCCCTAAAAGACGTTCCAGACAGAAGGCTGAAGTAAGAAATCAGAGTGAGAAGAACAGGAAGGCTTAGGTCGGGATTGAAGATTTAGAAGTTACCCTACATACATGCAACGGAAATTTATACATTTTATTCACGTTTTATTCATGTGTGAACGAAGGCATAAAAAGCATCGATAAAATTATTAACTCAAAATTACATTATCAACGGAAATTTCATTCTCAGAACTGATTCGTATTGGTGCACGAACGTGAAGCATTAACAGCCACGCCACGCCACCCGATTTTGATTTTTCCTGGCAGTGTTTTACGAATAGAATTATGTCAGCTGTAATTAACCTCATGGAAAGTTTATTACTTGCACAAGTTACGATTTTGAAGTGTTTGAAGTAATCTTTAAAACAAGTTTCTTATCTTGTCCCCTTACGTACATTCTCTTGTCCCAGAATTGACATTTCATCTAACTAAGCTTTCCACTCGTCTTTCAACAGAGTATTGATTAATCCGATTATATGATTGTACCTCACACTCCGCACACACTTATCCTTATATATAAGTTATAAGTGTGCCAAGAAAGAAGGGGGAGTGGGCTCAGATTGGTTTGTGAAAAATGTTGAGAGTAGTCTTCATGATTTTTGTCTATATGAGGAACAGCACATTAAGGAAAATATGTGAACTGCATTTTACCGTTTATCTTCCAAGTAATAGTGGAAAGAGAAAGTGAATAATAACAGCAAACTTTTCCAATCATTGAAGGGATTATGTAACTATATAATTCCACTTCTGGCCCATTATGCTACGCTATTATGCCGGGGCTAGAAGTCTCTGTGGCTATATTACTTACGAGCTGACACTACTCAGCAGTAGTCGTCGGCACCACTCATCTGAGAGGGTAAAAAGTGTGTGGGAGCTGCCGACTTGGTTGGTGTTGGTATGAGAATTGGGATTTATTTGCTGCCAGCCAGTTGAAGCATGCTTCTGAAGGACTTTAAATCTCTGCGCTATTCTGTATTCCAACTTAATGTACATTTGTGTGTGTACATTTCCTCGTCGTTTACGAAAACAATTTTCCTTCTTCAGTTTCTAGGCTTTTCAAGCCTGTCAGCATGTGGTATTTTTTATGCTTTTTATGCACCGACCAGATGCACATTTTTTATTTTGTCACTAAACTCACTAATGGTAATCCCGTCCAGATTTTATAGCTCTGTGTATGTGTGTATGTTTGTTTGCGTCCAAAACTGATATGTGAGTTATTACAACTCGTTACCACGTTTTATCTCAGGGATGTGAATTAATGAAAAACTGAGCATTGTGCTTCCACATTCAAGCATTATCATGCATAAGGAAGTAAGCATTGGGTCGAGTACTAAACTCAAAATTGAATTATCACAACATTGAGGCAACATCCTTAACAAGGCTTAGCTCATAAGTTTTGGTACAACGTGGGAATTTAAGATTTAAATATGCTTCATTTCCGTCCCTCATTTCCACCTTACGCTTTTATTTCCTTCTGTTCAAAATTGCGACTGATTGAGTTTAGTTCGCCGTTTCCGCAATTTTTAGTACTATTTTGTGGAGGATGCTGCGTTCTTTTTTCCAGATCACGGAAATGAAAACGGAAAAGTGAAAGATTGACGAGGGAAAGCATACTTTTTTGATATCAGTGAGGTCTAATTTACTTTGCACCTCTGAATACAAACATTCTTTGGCCTTCTATAATATTACCGCTTCTCTCAACACAACTAATCCCATAGAATGGATGAAAGTATGAATGAATATCCATTATTCAACCCCATTACAACGTATCCTTACGTATGTATACGTACATTATTGTTGCAATACCGGTTGAAGCAAATTAGTGCAATACTGGGGATATTCCGTTTCTCATATTAAATCCAACGTCACACCCCCACCTACCACGTTCAAAGTAAGTCGAATTGATTTTCCTTTGCGTTGCTGTTGTTTCTGGTGTGACCCCAAATTCCTCATCTATTTACGGAAAGGATTCACGATGAACATAAAATTTCATGCATGTGATGGTGATGACAGGTTAGGAATGTTATATAATTTGACTCAGTGTTGGGAAACGGTATTTGTACACAACAGGGAGATATGTTTGCCAGTTTCCGTCGTATTTCTTTTACGCTTTCCTAAATACATTGGTGGAATGAGACCTTCTACCTATAGGGCTATAGCTACACTTACATGGCGCGTATATGTTTGTGCGTCATGGGTCACTGAAATTTTAATGGCGTGAACCTAACCAATTAGATTTTGCTCATGGATTGCATACTTAAAGATAACAGCCATATCTATCTCCACATGTGGCGTTTGGCAAAAAAATTAAGGAGCAATAAACAGGTATATTTGTTTTCATGTGGCGTAATAATCATAAGTAGCCAAATACTCAACTCCCATTGGTTTACTTACAATATGAAATATGGGCTATACCAAATTAGATTTTCGTAAAGTTGTTGGTGGTGCAAGGATTATGGTATAAAGGTGTAATGATTTTAGCTTCAATCAGATACCGAGAACCTGTCATCATCACATCATCATACTGGGCGTTAGCGTGCGTGCGTGGTATAGAAAAACAGGAGAGTAACTTGGGGTACAGAAGAGTGTGCAGTCTTTGGAATTTTGATGGATCTACCGCAGAACGATTTCATAGATAAACAAAACCTCGTGACGAAAGGTAGTCATTTTAATAAACATCATATCATTTCAGCATATTACTTACCGTGATGATGTATAGTGATGGAATATTTGTAACCATAAATCAGAGAAATGACAAGACTGCTTTTACACAAATTCACACACACGAACCTACGTACGTGCTTAGCATAATGTGACAACAAATACTCGAGGAGATTATTGAAAACATAGATGACAGCTGTAGTGTAGCTCATTGCCAGACGCTAAAATACGATCAGCTCAGCTTGCGGCGTGGCGTTCCTTTCCTGCAAAAAGCAATACAGTGGAAATTATAGACAGGAGTGGTAAAAGAGAGAAATGGATGACAAGTTACTTTATGTGATTGATGATGACTATGATGAGCGGAAAAGTATATAGGAGTACAGCAAAATGCGTCTATTTTTCATACTTCACAAGTTGTTTCTAAGTGGTATTGCTAGAGGCAGGAGAGAGTAGGAACTCGTATAGGTTTAACAAAAAGGAAAAAGTGTGAGTAAAGGAAACGCCATATGTAACACTGTGTCTTGGATCAAAAAGTGTATATGAACGTCAAGCGTGCATTAGACTCGGAAAGAAAACTCCCGAATGTGTAGTGTGTCACGGAACTACAATATTAAAAAACTAATGACTCATGTCGCTTACAATAAAAAATGTCAGCGTAATCCAAGGTGAAACAGAATAAATTATTTGGCACACAGTTTTCTTTATTCACACCTTTTCATCAGATGTTTCCAAGAATATGGGGAATCGTTTCGAAATTTGAGTTTGGCACACTCCCACAAAAATGGGAGATATAGTGATGTAGGTGGCGTTCTCCTTGCTCGGAATGCGCATAAAAATCGAAAGTTTTTATTAGGTAGCTTAATTCACAATGCTGAAAGTGATTAGGACTGTTTGGAATTTTAATTGGAGTTGCCCAACATGATCCTACTTTGTGCTAATGTTTTAAAAGTAATCGTTCCTTACATTCAAATTCATTTAGCTCATTCCTCCTACAGTACCGTTTATAATTACCACATGTTAGAAAAGTGGAGCTTTATGTTGTATGTACTCCCGGTTTTTATTACACTTTTTCTGTGATAAAACTATTCTTTCTACTGGTGGGACTTAAACTGATGTAGTTTTTTAATTCATCCATGACTCCCACTGTGAACACAAAATGTTGTGATAGAGACATATTCCTATTTGTTGTTTTTCTTTTTTCTTGTTTGTACTACTTTATAATATATTGTATACATGCATTGCCGAATCTCTTGCCAAAAAGTACGGTGACATGGTTGTTAACGTTGATTGAGGTGAAACTGGTAATATGGCTGTATAACGTTTTCGTGAACGAGCGAAGTATTATTCTCAGAGACTGCAAAAGGGAGTTTTTACCCTTTGTTACGCTATGTTGCATAAGAGCACAGTTATGTACATGTATTTAATACAAACATACTATCCTCCGTACCATTTTCCTTGTACAATGAATTTGTGTGCAGTTTTACTACGAAAACAGCTCTCACTTTTAGTCCCAAACACACAATCCCCGCACAGTCAAAACAATACGACGGCGGACTCAAGTAATTTCCTAGTGCCAGATGAGTTTCCTTTTTTGTGTACGTATTTCCCTTGGTTGTAACGAACCTTGCCAACTTTTCTCAGTGTATATCATACTGTGACTGCTTTTGAGCCACCTTCATTCACTCAAATATTTCCCGTGTTCTTGTTTTTTTTATCTCGGGAAGAAAGTTAAAGCAAACTATATTTTACATGGAGAAAGCAAAACTGTTTTCCAACAGCTCAAGTTCATCTTATGGCCGGAAAAACGAAACATAAATGAATGGAATGGTGAAGGCGTCATATAAAAAAGCATGCATAATATTATTTGCTTCTCTTGAGCGTGTGCTTTCGTATGTGAAATATTTTAGGATTAAAATTCTCCATTATTTCACCTTCCAACACAGCACTTCTTGTTTTACGATGGAATAAATCGTATCAAAATGTTCCTTCATTCATCTCAATGTAGTAAAAATGGAAATTGGCTAAATAGGGATCCTAAATTTTTGTTATAGCTATAACTGACCCTACCCAATCTTTATTGCTAGTTTACACGCATTTACGATTCTCCAGTTTTTGGAAAACTCACAGAGCATTTGGATCATCTGAGATTTGTTCCTTATTTAACCAGAGTGAATAGAAATTTTAAGGAATCGATCGGGGAGCATGCAGCAATAATCCCTTACAGAGCCCAAATAATATATGGGCTTTTCTTGGTCACACAGGACAAGCATTTACATCATATGTTATACCATTAGGAGTCTAAAAGGCGTCAAATTTACTTTGGATGGTGATGTGGATGGCTACAGACAAAATATCATAGCATTAAGACAGGATACGTCGCTTTGATGCATTTCGATATAATCATCTTGGATCAGGAACTGGGGTGTGCTCCACTCACCTCGCTATATGCCACGCTCTCGTGGCAGAAGGTAACCGTCCATTGAAACGATGGAAGTTACACTGGCAGAAAAAGTAGACTTATAATATATTTCTCGGATAGCAACAAGAATTTATGGTGTGCACACAAAATAAACTGTACGCAGATGTATGTGTATGGAGAACTAAAAATAGAAAAACGATCAATGAAACAATGTACATTTATTCACATTCATAAAGACAAAAGGCACACGTATTATTACGAGACTACACTTCTTATTGTAAAAAGGAAAAGGGAGCTATAAAAAAGCAAAATATCTTGCCACTTCGCTATATAGACTATATAGACACCTAAACCAACTAGCTTCCGATGGCAGGGAGAAAGGAGTACGCAGACACTTGCAGGTAACCGCAATCAATGTACCATGGCATTACATAATATTCACACAATAATACATTCACGTACAAAATGCGACGTCAGCACATATTACACAGGTATAGGGTTCAGAATAATACTTTAGATCTTCTACTTAAGCACATTGCTGCCACTGCTGTTTTTTGTAAAAACAAAAGTCGAATTGGTATAATAATATATAACATTTTAGATGCGTTATACCTATCTGACAATTTTGATCAAAGTGAAAGGAAGTTTTGATTTTGGCGACCGGTTCCCTTTTTGAAATACAAAAAAATCTTTCCAATTCAACCCCATTCTCCTCATCACTCTCTTCCACATGAAATCCAAAGATGGGAAACCACATTCTGCCAGAGGCAGTTTGTTCATCCATACAGATTGAAATTGAGAGGAAAGTGGTGGGTTACTACATTACTACTACTGTGTTTTATTCTAAAACTGAGTATTCTTCCTGCATGAGGAGAAACTGGAAGAGGAGACGTAATGGAGAAACCAAGACAAATACTTATACCTATAGGAAACATTGCCGGGAGCTAGCACTAGCAACAAAGCCTTATATTCTTGTTTATATGTACTTCAAAGAATGTTGTCGCATTTTTGTAAATTTAGGTAGTTTCGCTAAGTGCGTACAATCTAAGAAACACTTTGTTGTCATTAATTTTAACCTAAAATTCAAACACAAAAGACAAACGTAGTCGTTTTTAAAGGGAAACCCAATTTTCAGTATTTCGACAAATTGCATAGTTTTGGAATGAATGTGAAAGTTGTAGGAAGACAATCTTTTGAAAGTTTCATATTCAGTTGGAAATTGAATTGATTGTGGAGAACCTATATTATAGGTCATATAACTAAGCATTGGGAAAATGGTTGTTCGAAACAAAACGTTACTAAAGTGCATTTATTTATAAATACTAGTTTATTATAACTATTACACATGGTTTCATATGTGATGTGATATGGCTTAAGGAAATCACTCCCGTTGAGTCATACATAATATGTTGCATATATATATGTATCAGAGTCGTCATAAGCGCTTATTTCGAGAGAACAAATAGAACGATGGCCAAGGAGAAGCAGTTTGTTTGATTACAAGTGAAAAATCTTACTTTACTCTGGAGCTTTCTGCACTGCTCGCCCTAAATATCCGTCTCTTCACTCACTGCTCAATCCTGCTGTGAAGTAAAGCAACGAATTGAAAACGCAGTTTTTTTGTTGCTCTTTCTGCTACTGCTGTTCTTTTCTTTTTTCGCATCCACACGTCACGATAGAACGGATATTTCTCCCTCTTTGTGAAAGTTTCCCCCTCCCTTTTCTACTTATCTTTTCAGTTTTAAATCCATTCCACCAAAATTTCCATCCAGCATGCTGTGATATCACTAACTGTGCGTATCTGCTTTGGTTCGGTTTTGGTAGTTCCATGCCAGGACGAAGATCAAAATGAGCATACGGGCTCTTGTCATCATCGGGCGCAAATACAATTTGGTGCTATTATACATTAACCGTTGAGTTAGCACTATAGTAATGGGAAGGTATTTTAGAAATACCGTGAAGTCAACTATGGAAAGCCAGTTATTGCTTCTCACTCTTCACATGACATATATTTTCATTCTTGTTGGTGTGCAATGCTTGGCTTGCCTGCCCCACCACGTTTTACCTTGATACCGTTCTTCAAGCGTGAAAAACCAGGAAACCATGAAAGCTCAGAAACAGTTCGTCCACGTCTCCATCCTTCTTCTTTTAGTGTTCCCCCTGACTAAACGTGCACTTTTCCCTTCTTCCTTTTATTTTCAATCTTTCTCTCTTTTGAAGATGGAAGATTTATGTTTTATACTTCATATGTTCACACTAATACTATGCTCGGTCACATTACTTTCACTTTTTGTCACAAAAAGTCCCCAATATTTTGCAGTTGTGGGGTTTCTATGTTACTATCTTGCTTGTACAGATTTTTGTTTTAAGTGATTTCTCAGATGAAAAAGAATGCGGAAGAGGGCAATGCTTACACCCAAATACATAGATCCTACAGATTATAAAGAACGTTTTCGATAGGAGTTAATAAGCTTCCAGTTTGCAAAAAAAATTAAGCAAACTTGAGCTTTATGCTCAATGCATCTTCAACTACACACAATCCCAGAATAATGGTGTCAAGAAGCATTGACTGCGATGGAAGTATGGTTTATAAGCTATTTGCAGATATAAAAGTAAGTGTTTCGAGTCTCAAACCAGCAACTTCTTGCAACGTTGCTTTTACCAATGGCTGAAAAATGTTTATTGCTTTTCAGCTTTCTCTACCTAACAATATTCCTGATTCAGTCTCGTTTACTGCTGTCCTTGCAAGTGGTTTGGTAGCTCCAATAAAACTCTCAACTGCGGAAGGGGATAAAAATGACTAATATTATACATTAACGGCCGTTCGTGGATAGTATCAAAAATACCCAATTTTATGCGCAAACATATGGTGTAATGCATCATTTACTGTAATGTTGTCATGCATCTTCTTGTGCTTCAGTAGCCTATTGAAATTATATTTGCCGATGAATTATCAATATATTACAGTTTCTCACCCACGAGACGGGTAACCTGAGAGAAGAAAATTCCTAAATTGGCAATTCAAAGAAATGAAGTCCCAAAAAGTAGTGTAAGATGTAATGGAATAGTTAGAAAAAATGAGTTATGCTCACGATACCTCTACTGACAGTATTATGGCCCATCCCTGGAAATATTCGAAACAATGTGTATAAAATAAATTTTCAACCTAAGGAATAAAAATATGACCAAAAAGTGTGTGTCTTAAAACCGGATTTTTGAAACCCGATTTCTAGTACTAAAAGTTATACATTTATTCCAACAAAGTGTGTTTTGTTCATGCACTCTACGCTTAAAACACTGCAAACACGCAGAGAAAGTTTAGCTTTTGAAGAAAAATTTAGAATTCAACATTATAGAGTTTCCTTGTGTGGAATGACTATTGGCGAATTATAGAATGCGTGCATGAATTCACCAAAGCAGATAACTTATGGACTCTACTCAACTCCACTTCATTCTTTACAGTTACATCTTCAATTCAACATGTATACAGTTTCCACTTAGTATGAATCCCGTTAGCGAGCGAAATGACTCAATCATCCATTGTGGAGGAATAGAATTGGTAGTTTCTTACTCCCGTTTGGAGCGTACGAACTACGAATGAATACGAAGTACAGGGAGAAGAATACACATATTGCAGTGCAAGCTGAAAGCACGCTAACCCAACTAGAACACAACGTTTCTTGTAGACAATTTTTTTCGCCGGTTTATACATTTATATGACTGTTGAGTAGTGAAGGAAGGGATACATGTAAAAACGAAGTCAAAAAGGGAAGGAGGAACTCGTGAATGGCAATAATATGTAAATTCTGTGAAAAGTACATCTTTTTGTAGGCAATTTCACACAACATATAAAACTGCCAATAGAATGAAGATGGAGACTATGGAATTCATGAGAATTATTGAAGCAGGCAATGAGATTTGCCGTTACCATTCCAGCCGCAGGTCGTAGATATATGCGCATAATATGGGGAAAGTAGGTAGTAGTAATAACATTAGACTAGAAATACGACGATGTGCATGAATATATACGGGTATAACACTTCATTTCTATAGTGGAAGAGACAGATGCAATACGTTTTATTTGGGGCGCTTAACATTTGAAGTTTACAATCGTAAAGAGAAGTTGTCAATCTCAACTTTACTCGCAGTTCATAATATCTTGCATCAGAATAAATGAGACTCCTTGCTTCTTGCTCTGCGCTAAAATCGTAGATTCGTGAATGAACTGTGAACATATGCAGTTTTACATGTAATTTTGTAGACTTGAACACTATTGTTATTCCATTATATCTAAAGGACTTGTTTCCATTGGCATTGGTATGGAGTAATTTGGAGCAAAAAATATAAACCAAATGTAATTCACTGTGTAGAAAATGAAAAATATGCCTGCATTTAAATACGTTGAGAAAATATCCTAAAGGAAAGCAATTTTGCAAACATAAATAAATTCTTGTAAAAATATAAAAAAGGACGGGTGTGGGTGCAAGCATCACAGCATGGAAGGGAAGCAATCTAGAGCAAGACAATACCCTCCAAAAACAAACTTGAGCTGAGAAGAGATGCCTTCTTCTGTTTAGAGACTGTTACTTGGCACACTTGGAGATGAACGTGGCACGGCATTTTTGCTTCTATTTTTGTAATATGGTGCCGGAGAATATTTTCATTTGGTTGGATTGCGGATGCAACCACGAATTTTGATGGAGTCAGAGGACGGAAACTACAGTCAAGTAAAAATTAAACAAGAAAGGACTAGTCTTGTGTATGTTGGTTGTAGTTATGCATAGTTTTTCCTGGAATAAGCAAACACCTTATGTTTGTTCATTCAACCGCGAAACAATTGTTTTCGATGAACAACTTCTAGGAGCACATATGCATAATTAAAGATAATAGCCTCTCAAATATTTCTTCGTCACTATTTAACAAAACCAACTATGCGATGGTATACAAGATGTATACATACCAACACGCATATAAGCTAACGTTCGCAACCATTTCTTTCTATAACTTTTAATGCATCGCTTTTTATAATACGCTTTTAGCCTCCGCTCGTTTGTTGCTAAAAATACACTGTTTTCATTTTAAATAAATTGACATGCCTACTTTGTTCTTTAATGCTTCATGCGGTGAACCAATTTAAAAAAAGAAGCATATAAGCATCGCAAACCATAATTCCTTCGGGAAAGGTAAGGATCCAATGATTACTTCAGGGAAACATAAACCACATACTATCTTGATTCACAGCCTTGGTGATAACGATAAGGAGCCGGTATATGGAGGCATGCATCTCTTTTCTGCATTACCTTGGGAAATGAGACATCATTTTTAGTTCTGAACATTATTCTCATGCTAATGAAAACTGAATATCTTTCCAGTATTGCACATCCTAGGAAAAGTTGTTGTCGTAGAACCAAAATTTTACCTTTCAAAAAAGGAACAAATTGAAACGAACAAAGCTGCAATTATATTAAGTATCCCTTTTTATTGAATACAAAAGTGGATTCCTGACTAGGATGTAAAACCTTAGTGTTCAAGTAGCATAATTCGAGTATAATATAGTGGATGCATTTGAATCATTAAGGCAACCTAAACTAATACAAGTGCGAACTTTGCAGCTGTTTTCCCATGTGGTGGGAATCGAAAAATCTTTGTCACATTCCCCGAATATTTCTCCCGTTCCTACATACCTAGCAAAACCGTGTCAATTTAGGAGTTTCGCTGATTTAAGTAGGTTTGGAAACCATTCGATTAATGCGCACCTCTATAATTTATTAAGTTATATGGTGCTAAATAAATTATTTCAGGATCGAATATATTTAAACTGTTAAGGATTTATTTTTTTTAAATATGTTTATCGTTCAAAAAGGGGGCATTGAAAATATTGAACACTTTGAGTATAGTTTTGTAGCTGTACATTTCTACGCATACTTAAATCAAATGAACTAAAGAGAATTTTTAAAAACTGAAAAAAGGATTTTGATATCTGCAACGTAATTGCCATGTCAGGTAGTACTGAATCTCTCACAACTAACAACTAGTAACCGAGCCAAAACTCAAATAATAGTTTAGAAGAATCAAGAATCGTGGATCGTGCCAATTGAATCCACATGTGACTAACGATGAGTGTCTACTGTCTGTACATGTCAACGAGTAATCGTAACAGTACAAGACAGCTGTAAACTACCTTGCTGACTTTCCCAGTAGAATATTTCAGTTTCATTTCCGTACGGACGTGTATCACATCACAAGTCAAACTCAATGAGAGTGCAACTTGTAGTCGACGAGGATGAGCAATCAATGTTTCTTTAATGAGTTAGCTGCAGAATAAATTCATTAAAGGACAACTCAACCCATTTTGTTTAGCTAGCAATAAAATGTCACCAATACCATCAAGGACAGAGACATGTTGTAAAGAAATATTATCCAAGAAATCCTTCTGTATGACGTCCTTCACGAAAGTAGTTTGAAAAATAAGAAACTAACAAACTCAGAGGAAAGAAACAACGAAACTTACACGGTCCCGGTCGCATTTAATGCCCAAACTTTTTGTAGTGTGCATTAAGGAACAGTCAGAAAAAAACAATATGAATGCTGTTGCTGGTAGTGGCAGTAGCAAGAAGCTATACCGGGATCACAAGAGCATTTTATTTTTTGCCATGGTAATGTAGAAGTCAAGAAAAGGAAAACAGTAATCTAGGATCCTGTGGTTTGTGGCAGTTTCTTTGAGTTTATCTAAACTAACTTGGTGGATTGCGCTAAGTGGCTTACTGTGTCTAACTTTATTTTTGAATGTTTTGCTCATTATACTACTCCTGTTACTGCAAGAAAAGGATGCCTCACATCACACAACAACAAAATGCAAAGTTATAATACGATGCATATTACCTTAGGCCATCAAACGGTTTCCTTTTGCTGTGGCGACTTGTATGGTTTCGCATTACTCGAGTGGATACCATATACATGAGAACACATGCATGTACATACATACATGCCTATAAATGCGAGTTTAGCTCACCCAATCATGCGTTACAAATTCCAGTTTGATGCCTTTTTCCGTTGTCACCTTTTTCCTTTGGAATGCAGCAATTCGAGGAAATTCCGAGGCAATAATAGAAATATACTGTATAGGTTTGAGATCACTTGACACTGTAAAACTACCATTTCTGACGGTCGTTTGGCGAGAAGACACAAAGAGACAACTTGAAACACCCGAGGTTTACATTCACCCGGAATCATCAGTAAAAATAGAAATAACGGAGAAGTTTGATTTAGTTGAATAGGTGGAATTCAATTTCCTTCTGTACATGAAATAGGAGGGATACGACGGGTGGAAAAAGCAGATTGAGAAATGCAGTTTTCAAAATTCACATCTGTCCCTCTGAGAGTGATACCCCAGGTATTAACGAGGAAGCGGGATGATGCGAACGTAAATTCCCAAGAAATTGCCTAAATTCGTGTTTGGTTAGGGGGAAATATATATATATATTGGTGTGCGTTTTAAGCACGGCCTGTTATAGTTCTCAGGTGGAACTATCACACTTGAATGAATAATAACATTAGAATTGCTCGTAAATATGCATTCATCCTATAAGATAATAATACTCTTATAGTACCTAGTGCTCTTACGCTTTCACAATGGTTTTATTACACAACTTATTTCAACATAGCTGAATATAATGAAATCATTTATGAAAGAGCTAACCTTAAGTAAAAGCTTCTCAAATGAAACATGTCTTTATTCAACTTTGGCTGCAAACCTTTAATTGAAGGATATTAATATTATAAAGCAATGACAAATGATAACATTGAGCTGCAAATAATGTAGACTTTTGGAACATCAAGTCTTCTTTTGCATCGCTGCGATAACTCGTTGGTAAATACATTTTGTGGTTGCACTTATAATCTTTTAAACAAGTTGGAAGGACAGATATTTCAACACTTTCTCATTTAATTTTCAAAGCAGTTTATCTTTGGCAAACATCAATTTCTATGAATGTTTTTGGAACTTTGGTTTCCATTGTATGACATATCTATAATGCACAAAAGCCATCAGCGGAAGAAGTGGATTAATCTTGAATGCTAAACTTTCCCTATACTTTCTTTAGAAGCTGCCATATGTATACAAGAACCATTATATATACTATGTACCAGAGCTTCTATTATGGTACTTGGAGAAAGTTAGACGCTGGGACTCGAAAAGACTGAGCTGAAGAGATTGCAGCATATGCTATATCTCTATCTTGTTATCCCTGTACAATATTGACAAAATGAGGAAAATAATGTGGTGATCAATATTTGATTTGAAAGTCTAATGAGCTTCTGGAACCATGGAAGGATTTGATATTTATGGCATGATTGCCCAAGCCAACATTGTCTACTTCAATTTAAACCATGTTATGCTATGCTCAGAGCGTAATCATTGTGGGCAACATGAGTTTAACAATGTATCTCATGCCGTCGTCTTCCTGGACTTAAAATCAATTCTAAACGTGGGCCTATGAACATTACGCAATTCTACTGTACTTTGATAACTATTGAAGTGTAGCTGTGAAAAAGTCATTTTAAATATTTAAATTCATTATGACTGATAACTGCTGATGACATTTCTTAGTTAGTTACATATGATGAATGGCACCAATTTCCAGCTTTGGAATTCGGGAAATTCTTGTGTTTTAGGTGAAACAACTGGGCAGTCTTTCACTTGTCTCCACCGTTTGGACTTTGAGAGCCACAAAATCGTATTATAAGACAAAGATTAGTTGCATCGATATGGCTACATTAAAACACGACTCTGTGTTTAGTAAATGATGATGGGCACACTGATTGGGATTGGTACACGAAGACATCAATCCATTTATCATTAGTTATAAAGAAGTGTCTCAGGCGGATTGAAAGTTGGATGAAGCTGCAGGCCATTTTATTGTAATCTTACATCTTAAATATGTAACGACAAGTGACTTGTATTACATTTTCTGCCTCATCCCTATACATATAGTGGAGTCTGTACATAAACGAGCAAAAATGCACACTGACATGACGTTCATGTTAGAATCCATGTGTGCACTGGAGGGAAGAATAAAAAGCATCACACTATATGCTCAAGTTCGCAAAGTTAAACTCCCAAGGATTCGGAAAGAGGCGATGATTGCCGACATGTTTTGCTGCTGTTAGAGCCGTCTTTCTACAACCACTACTAGGAAAAGTTTGTCGAGTTTTATCCACGTCGAAATTGTTATAATAGATGGAGAAAATATTTGTCAGGAGCATGAAAAGAAAAATAAAGATGATTTTGGGTCTTTGCAAGGAAATTCATGACATTTTTAGGAAGCAGTTTCTTACTCGAATTTAGGGACCATGATGTATTGTGTGTATGTGTGTGTGTGCCTTTTTAGTCAACTCCACTGAAGACTCAAGTTTTTTCACTACTGATTATATGCAATCTCATCTCTGGAAAACCAGAATTAACTCAAATAAATACGACTGCCTCCCAGCTTCCCATGTTATGTTCTTTGCTGGGGTGTATAAAAAGATGGATGCTGAAAAAGGATCCAGAGTTTTGTGAAAAGTTAAATTGGAGTATGAAAATTGTAATGCTAGAAAACAACAACATATTTGTTCTGTAGTTTACCCTTGTTTCCCTTGTGTATGGATGATACAACACGAGTTATCAATCTATATTACAGTTTCAGAATATATATATTTTATCACAAATCTGACCCTGAGGTTCTTATACTACAATCCCTTTTTCCTCCAAGAATTGACGCTGGTCTGGTGTACACGACAAATATTTATGAGTGCTCTTCCAATGAAATCTGTGGGGGATTTCACTCCTCTCCGTTTCTTTCAGCGGAGAAAGTAAATAAATATAGTAGTGAAATATAATGTAATGTATTGCTGGTTATTTATTATCAGAAACTGAACTAGATCCAGCAGTCAGCAGCAATTATGCCATAAAATTCCTTGACTTATTTCACAAGCTGGAGATACGACAAACAATCTGACTTTCGAAACAAGAGTTGTGCTGTACATTCACTGTTAAAAATTTGCTTGCTTCTCATCTCAATGTTGCACGCAGTGAACATTTTTTAATTTCGCTGGTCTTCTAAACTAGGCGTGTGTAACTACAAGAGCTTTTATTTGCAATGGGGACTGAAAAGGTTGAAGGGATGAAATTTTTAGTTGTTCAATTCCGCATCAAAGTGTACTACCGCCTCGTTTACCATTCACATATCAATGCCACTACCACCAATAATAATAATGATAATGTGGTGATATTCCCCGTTGTATGATCCTGCAGCATCTGAGTGAGTTTTCCTCCATTCTCTGAAAGACCTCACAGACCTCCCACTGCGAATGGACCACACAGTTGGTGAACCACGAATCGGAAAAAGAGGCCATCAACCACATGTGCTCTCTGACGCTCTTTACTCCTTATGTTATCAATTCCTAGCTAACAGCTAGCTCGTATTATCATCCTGGAATGGCACTTGGTACATATTTTACTTGCCACGATTTGTTAACCAAGACCTCTGACCGATGGGGCTGTTCACCTTGCATACAATATGCTGCTTGCCAACCTATGTTGTAGCAGATAGGGATCGAATTGTAATACATTCCAATAATGATTACAACTCTCATTCTAGCCAAATAAATTGTTAATACCAAAGTAAACTTAGTTTATTGTCATATGAATTGTTTAGCGCCAACTGGGCTGCCAAATTGTGTAACATGGACTGACAATCATAATTAAACACAATAATATTATTTGTGTTCTTCAGAACTTTAGTGTAATTTAGCGGCCTGTCGAAACGCCTTACAGCTATTAATGCCGGGAGCCAACTTTTACAGTTTCAAGAAAAGCTAACAATAGCAGTGCACATTTGGAATAATATCAAGCTTCTTAAACTACTGCGAAATTTTTATTGGTATCACACACTTAAAACGTCGCTTTCATGGATGAAAAAGTCCGAAGGGTGAAAGGACAGTGAAAGCTTTCTCCTTATTGCAATAAAAGGAAGAGGATTTGTGTTTGAACACATTTCGTGATCTTGGCTTAGCTGTCCGTACGAAGTGAGGTTTGTATGGCTCCGTTCTACGAACGCATTTTGGTGTATTGGAAGCTACCGTAGCTCAACTACTGTACATAAATCTTTGTCAATAATTGTGTACATTTTCTTCGGCGTTAAGTGTATTTTACTCAATTTCTTGGCATGCAAATATACCCGTCCTCCCTATGTTCTCACGGTTTTATGTTCCACCGCCAGCGGTGAATTGTTTGGATGTGTATCTGATAAATAAAAGTACTGTTAAGACTAAACTGTAGTAAAAACAACCTTTGAGTAACGTACTTGTTTATACTTTCCTTCCTCCAACCAATATGTTTTGATGAAAGAAAAATATGTAGCGTGTATCGGGTACTTTGTTCATCTGCACAAATTGTGTATTACGCACTTGTTTTAAGGGATCAGGGATCTAAATCTTTCTTTTCGAACACATTCATCCGCGAGGTAAATACACCGAGGTATTCAAGCAATTTACAAAATGTTCTGCATAAAAACATCGTAAATCCTCATTTCATCGTTTTTTTTTTACCAAAGAAGACATTACCATTTTATCCTTTCGAAGTTTGAACATCGATTAGCTGTTAATGCTGCTCCGTTTAGATTCCACCTCGCATTAAGGATACTGACAAATTTAAACAGGTTAACAAAAAGGATGCAACTTAAAGCTTGTGTGTAGTAAACAGTTTGCTCGGTCTCCAGACAAACCTAAACGCCAAGTAGTGTTAAACAAGCAAGAAAACACACTCCCCATCGCCATGCATGAATTTTAGATTTGCACATGATTTAAAGTTTGATAAATAGATAGAAGCAATATGACGTAACAGGTTTTTCTTTTCCGACTCTCCAGATTTTCACATCATTTGATGCGACTCCGTATAAGTCTAAGGAATGAGATCTTTCGGTAGAATTTTGTAAAGAAAACTAATGCAATCCATTGCTTTCTGATAATATTGTCGTACTTTATGGGGCAAATAAGGAAGAGTAAACGGCCGTGACTAGGTAGTACTTGCATTTAGATATAGTAAGGTAATGTCATGTGAAAAGTGAAGATGGAAGTTAGAAAACAAATGAAAGTAAAGTCTGACCGTGTGTGAGTTGGAGTAGCAGTGTGGAGTTGAGCCAAGTTTCTGCCTCATCATTGCTTACTTTGGCATCTTACCATGTATAGGATTTTTTTACATTTCCGCTTTTATTTACGTACATTTATTTAGTGGCAAGTATCATGGTAGTTGTAGTATGGTAGTAAGTATATAATGGCGTAATCAATGGTATGTGGAGAAACTGAAATAAGTAAAAATGTACGAGTGAACTCGTCTCATGTATTGAATACCACGCACGGATGGAGGAAATGTCCAAGAAGGAAACTCAGATGGCACAGTTATTGTGTATACTCCCGTTTTCTCCTTGTTGTATTATTTGGATTTCTAAGGCATAAATGCGTATTTTTTTCCATACACTACGTGTGCATATAATGTGAAATTTTTAAGGATATGATTGTGCATTAAACCCATATACGCTATATAAGTTAGTCAAAAAAAAATACTAGTGCTGGAGTCAGGATAGGTTCGTGAATGATCATCACCATCTCACCACACCACTCCTGTAGTTCCAGTGCCAGCCAGGAATATAGCCAAAATAAGCTGGGAAAAAAGAGCACGCGAGAGACCCAGTACAAATAACATACATACGTAACTGTCCAGTCAGCCAGCCTCTACCAACAACTTTCACTAGTAGTGGCATTGAGGTTAATGAATTACCTTGCTTAATGTGCCCTCCAATGGGCAGGTTTATGGAGTTGTGCGTGTCTACTTTTCAACGTCCGTTAACAAATTTATCCTGATAGGAAGTCCACCAATAACTACTATTATATTCTCCCGCTGCCCGAAATACATTTATTGCAACTTAATCCTCTCAGTTTTTCTGCCTCTTTAAAAAATACGAATGGACAGTCGTGTTTCTGCATTCGCCAACATATTGGTACTTGCTGATTTCGTGCCTCTTTGGCATATTTCGAAGTGGCAAATTACATAAAGCCGGCGGACTTAATTCCTGAGCTATGAACCAACTTTCACAGAAAATCCCTTGGAATACTGGTGGGAGAAAGTTACGTTAGATGGTTTTCAGCAACTTTTAGCAACCTCGCAACAACACTTAATCTTAGCAATTCGGTTGCCAGAAAGTAGCCAATGTGGGCTTAGTAACATGTCCGATTGTGGTTATAAAGTTACGCTCATGCAAGGAGTACATTTTACTCTCATTCTTTCCAATTTTTGAGTATCATTCTTTGGGTTGCCTCAGTTCTGTAAAAACAATTTGGTGAGGGAAAATAGATGGGATGCATGTTCAATGTAGACAAAGCCATGTTTCATTACTACTACAGCTTTCACTTTGAATTTGAATAATACAAATTAATTTTGTAATAGGGGAAGAAACCCAGTGCCGAGTTGTAATGTTGAGAGTGCACGACTGGAAAAAGTAAACCAATCGTGTCTAATCAGAGTGGATTGTGGCACACATACAAGAGCAAAAACCCAACTCATTCACTTTCCCTCTTGCACTAACTCCCTGTGCATATATTACTCTGAGCGTTGAAGGCTGTAATGGGGAAGTAGACCGTGATCCTTTGTATGACGTTCACAAGCGAGCTTGATTAATGGGTGTTTATTAATTTTCATCTCGTTTTTTTTGCAACAGGTACGGTGACATGGTTCCAAAAACCATAGCTGGCAAAGTTGTTGGAGGAGTTTGCTCCCTGAGCGGTGTACTTGTCATCGCCCTTCCAGTCCCTGTCATAGTCTCCAATTTCAGTCGAATATATCATCAAAATCAACGTGCTGATAAGAGGAAAGCACAAAAGGTAAGACAATCTTTCAGTTGCTTTTATCACGATCAGTTTTCATGTACGATAAACAATCCATTCAGCGCCATTTTACCTGATCATTTTTCATGCAATTAGAAAGTAATTTAGTCCTCGGGGAATGTAAATATATATAACAAAAACTTCCTTTCTCTCGGGCTACCCTAATCGTACAATGATATAGCATTTTTTACGAAAACCTGGATAAAAGCGCTTAAATATCTTATGATATTCCATATTGGAAAAATAAAGTGTACAGCCTGCTACAAAATCATGTTACAGTTTTTTGAGTGCCAACTCCTGATCCATAGAGTGTCAAAAAATCTTCGAGGCTTTTTAGTCCATTTTTTGTAACTTATTTACCTTCAACCAGTTGGTTGAGTTGTTCTGATGGTTCTGTCCGTCCGTGAAAGTGTGCTTTTTATATATGAAGTTTTGCTTTACCAGTATACGTCGTTTAGTAGGCCAGGCTGCTAAATACCATATTAAATGCAAATAAAGTTGGACTAAATTGTTAAATGTGGATCAAGCTTCCAAAACGAAATTACACGGTTATTCCTCTGGTATCTAAAGAGCTGTCCGTTGATTGTATTTCTATTTGAAGGTTCATTAGTTTCAAATGTTCTTTATTTTGTATCCCATCGTATTTGCGTTTTTGAATAACATGATTTACGCAATAAATTTCACCTAAGTCTATACAAGAGGTTTTCTCGTGCCTTCACTCGAATATGTGTTCAGTTTAAGTTTGAAGCACCGTGAAAATTAGAACACTGAAATCAATCTCGTTTTATTTACAAAGTAGGCTTTCCAATCTTTCATTGCCCCGTACTTTGTTGATATAGCCCGGAAATCTATATATGAGAAAATTGTTTATAAAATCCTCTAATTTTAATTGCTTTCAAGTGCTATCCGTTTACTGATTAAATCATAGTGTTTATATTCTATAATTGGATGTTGACTGTATATTTACAGAAAGCACGGTTGGCGAGAATAAGAATCGCGAAGGCTTCATCAGGTGCAGCATTTGTAAGCAAGAAGAAAGCCGTGGAAGCTAGACTAGCAGCCCAGGAGTCTGGTCTTGAAATTGATGATGGACGTGAAGAGGACATTTTTGAGTTACAACATCACCATTTGCTTAGATGTCTTGAAAAAACTACTGTAAGTTTAAATATCCTAGTACCATGCTGCTTTTGTTGATCCGCTGGTTGCAAACTCACATTTTCTGCTTATTACAACATACAAACTAACGTTCTCAGCGACACGAGGCTCTGCCAACTGCATTTTTGCATTTCCACCCACCGGTCTTTACTCACGATCACTCTAATGATCAGTCTGCAGTGCCATTTATCTTGTACCTTGCAACATTATACTAAAAGCAAATATTTTTTTACCTAACTAACTCATACATAACAGTAAAACTCTATAATCATGATGTAATTTTAGATTTGCATAGGTTGTATTTAGAGTACATAGTAATAATAACTATTTTTATCCAGTATTTTTGTTTGATTGCTGCTTCGGAGAAAAAAAAACTCACTCAGAGTTCTGCTTCTCTTCTCATAGTAACCTCTACCTACTAGTCATGTAGCAGTATCTTATTAAAACAGAAATACCAAAAGATTTAACCAGCGACTTTTACATTAATTCATAATCACATTGCGGTTTCATCCCATCGTTCCGTTGACGTTCTCCAAAATAGAGTTGTCTTCACTTTTTACTCAACATTACGTAATACTTAGTAGTCATAATCAGTAATCCTTTTTGTATTCAGTAACCATGATTCTTCGTTTTTTTGTGCTTCGTGACTGTTTCGTAAACTGCATGGCTTGCATTTGTAACCTGGTGGTCAAACTTTTAAAATAAAATTCAAAATTGACAAAATTATAGCTTTACAATGGACTCTTGTTTTCAATTTATGTGTTTCCCCCCATATACCAAGGTATTTAGTAGCATTAAACTTCTGAATTAATCATTGAGCATCTCTAGAGTGTCCAGAATAAACCACAACGCTGCAAGTCACTTGAAGTACTTACAGTTTAAAGAGTCTTTCTTACTATCAATAATGCTGTTATGTAATCAATATTGTTGAAATGCTGATGCACCGCAGTGGTTTTTATGATAACTTTTCATTTCCTTGCTTTTTATTCATTTCTGCTTTGTTTTTCTAAGTTTCCGTTTGAGGCTTTATTTTCAAGCAACAACATTGCAATAAAAAAAAATAGAATGCACAAACGTTTCTCTTTCTGACGAACTACAGGGTATGAAACTACAAACACCCGCTGCTGCACCAACTACCGCTCCTATTACCACCACTACCAGCACCACTTCTGCATCTGCAGAGCCCGCAGTCTGATGACAATGTGCGCCGATAGTTTTCCAATTTCATGGCATTCTCGTTAAAAATATTATACTTGTAGCATATTTATTTGATTGTAAACTAGGGTTCATAGAGTGAACTCCTTGTAGCAAAACATATTTGAAAATTATTGATAGAATCATAGCAAAATAAAAAACGGTGCTTTAGGTACGTATAAATAAAAAAACGGTGTTATATAGAAACTGTATCTAAATAAAGCGAGGTTTTTGTCTTGAGAGATATTATTTCAGGGATAAAGCGTAGATATAGGCATGATTATATTTTAGTTTGAGAAACTTAGTGACCTAAGAACATAATTTTAAAAGTATGCCATGATTCAAAGGATTAATTGATACTGACAGTTTTAAGAACATGATTTTACTTACATTTAACATTAACTCTATTTATTCACAAATTTCTACTTATACTCGAGTTGTTCAATAATTGATAATGTTTAGTTCTATTGTGTGTACGAACGAACTTGGACCAAGGCAAAGTTGCACAATACTCTTAATTTAAAAACTGGAATATATTATTGAGCTGATTGTGCATAACAAGCTTATATCACAGTTCTCAAAAGGATGCAATGATTTTAAAAAGGAATTGAAAGGTCAACCATGTAATTTGTAGCTAATAAATTTTCCGTTTATAAATTAAAGTTGCATCTTTGTCTTTCAACTTTATTCACATTTTAACGAATGGCTGACACTGCACGCTCTGCATTGTAACAACATTTGATTCAATTAAGAGATTTTACTTGTGCGTTGCTGAGTATTCCACTTGAATTGAAAGTATGCCTTCAGTGAGTCGTCATGTCAGAGTTTATTCATCCATGATATTATGTTGTAGGCTGCACTACATACAAAACTGATCTTTTTGAAGGTGTATTTTACATTATTGCTACCTTTTACTTTGTTTGGCATCCTTTTCTGTATTTTGCTTACTTTTTTGTTTATTTTATCGTCATTCATTTCTCTGCTATTGTATTATTAAAGTGCGTTGTTTGTCTATGTTTACGAATATTATTTTATTCATCATCACTGTTTATTTAGTTCTTATCATTATACTGAACGCTCAATGTGATTCACTCAATGTTTATCAAGTTTAAGAGTATTATTATTTAGGTAAGTACTACTGTGTTAATGCTACTATATACTATGTCACAATATATATTATCTTGTTACATAATACGTATTACCTAAAAATGTGTCAATTTATGTGCCATTTCGCACTCAATTATTTTTTGCCAAAGAACTGCCAATTAAAATCTTTAACCTTTTTTATAAATCAACCAGCAGAGCACAGCAAATTTTTAGTTGACTTTTATTTTCTGCATTGTACTCTAAAAGTAAAAATAACAATAATGCATTCCTGTTTATATTATCATTTTGCACCCACTTGTTATTTTCGCATGTAGAACCGTACACTTGGGCACCTTTGTATCTGCATCTGCCGTAAACGTAATTTACATTTTATCAGCATTTTTACAAATAGTCATGCATAAATTATTTTGTAATCTAAAGTCACAAGTTTCTGTACGTGACACAAAAAAAACTAGCATTTAGTCTCTCTCACACACACTTTTGTCATCGGAGAAGTAAGTAAGACGTGCATTTTGTAGGATCGTGAATTCGTTGAGATGGATGTACCGTACAATGGACAGCCTAAACGACCTGGCAGTCCTTCTCCACCTCCGTCTCCCCACGCTTCGATTGGAAGCCGTACTGCCCTGCTGCAACTTTGCTGTCCCGCCAGATGTTGCCCTCAACGATACCAGGTGACCACTTTCTCTCTGGTGTCTCAAAAAAATCTGTTTCACTTTTATTTACTTCAATCAATCATTTATGGTGAAATATCTATTATTTTGCGTTGGTCCTTCACTACTAAGGTAGTTAGTTTATTTATAGTATCACTCTGATATATATACATGATTACACGGTGACAGAAAAATATCATGCGAGGTATCACAGTCACCTTGTCATTCAAGGCAATACAAATTAGGGTTTAGTAGGCTACTCTATAGCTGGTATTTCAACATACGTGACTACGTAGGTCGAACACACCGTCTCTGAAAGTCTTCAACATGGGTTGTGTATCAAATGTTTAAAAATCATCGTTGGAAATATACAGGTTGAGAATTGCGCTGATTAGCTTCAACAAAAGCATTTTATGATACGAAAAAGGTATGTTGCATCAACACGTTTCGTAATGTTTCATGTCACTCCCATTTTTATCCTATCATCATCACGTTTTTAGCTCTGAATTTTTCCTAATTTACTCTTAGTAATCAGAATACGTGCAGCAATGTGATAAAAAGTGTTATTACAAAACTTTCACTCTCAAGATTTAGTTTATCAAATTCTGCTTTTTCATCAAAGAATGTAATCGTTGTACAATTTTTTCTCAGAGGTAAGGCACAAGAGTTGTATAGTTGGGCGTCACACCGAAACATTTTAACCTGAATGAAATGAGAGAAAGTAAGATGGTTTTACCAAGCGGATACACGTTTACTTACATTTATCAACTGATAATATTCGCTCCGTCGAAACCTGACGAAAATTAACTTTCCTATGGAAATCACGAATCTTCTGTTTGGTTCTACTAAAAATCAGTAAGAGTAACTTCATTCGGAGCCCGCAATAGTTATACCTTTCCATCTATTTAAACATATAACAACAGCCCTTGAAATTAGTATAGGTTTACATCAAGAACATATCCTCTTTTGTGCTACCATATTATTTTAACGACTCTAACGTACATTTTATTACACATATGCACATCCAAGCACACCCCGAGAGATGGGAAGTTTCAGTCAACTTTTACCATCGTGCATGCGAACATGATGAAGCAAGCAAGATGTTGGAAATGGATTCATTCCCGAAATGCCCATAACTATATCAATAAATATCAAGGAGAAATATTACGTTTGAGAATATGCGTAGGTTCCGGGCATCCATTTGTTTGAAGTGTTTCACAAATCGTGTACATGTATTTATGGTATGAGCACACCTAGAATTCATTTAAGTAGAACAAAGCACTGATTTACGTGCATCGAGAGTTTGATACGATCTACTCTCCGTCTCTCTACTAATTCCACTCATATTTTACTGCTCAAAATGTGAGGAGGAGAAAGTTTCTAAATAGCTGAGTGGAGCAATTACAATAATGACATGCAGATATGAGGAAAAGAGCTGTAATGCAACGAACAGAGTTTACAAAAGGAAAGAAGGCGTGAGAACAAAAAGTATGCTGCTGGTGAGCTCAAGATGTGCTTTCACTCTCCTTTTCTTATTGAATGTCTCACCGCCGTTTCAGTACATACCAATGTAAGACACACGAAGGGAAGATGAATAGCTACTAGTCTTTTTTAGAGTTTGTTCAACACTTATAAATTAGAAATATTATAACTGTGTGTATATGAGCTAACCGTTCCCCACAGTCTGTCTACCTCTCGTTCTGGATATGTAAGAAAGGGACTAACTTTCGATATAGTTAAACGGTAGCCAAATTCTTGAGGAGTGTAATTGGTTCAAGTCCATACTAACGCTCAGCTGGAGCTAAATTGTTACACATGGTTCAAGCAGACATAATATCCATTCGTTCATACTCATTGAAGCCCAGCGAATCAAATGGTTTATGTAAAGTCCGTCAAATAGAGACTCTCGTTCTCATCGTCTCGTTTAGTGTCAAGCTTTTGAAGACAAAGAGTGTAAGTGAATTTTATACCCTTGGTTTTGGCTGAAAAGGGAAGAGAATGAAAAGAATACCAGTGTTTTTTAGGAAAATGAATTCCCTAATGTCTTTCACTAAAATTCCTTCTGTCCCAGTTGCACATATAGCTTCCATTAATTTACAATATTATTTCTACTCCGCAAGTGGCTTGGTGGGAGATAGAGAGAGAGAGAGAACTTTTATGTAAATCAGTAACTTCAGACGATCCTAGCTTGAGTATTGCGAGTATCTACCACGCTGGGTGTGGGAGACGTCACTTTATAATCGTCATAAAGGTCATTAACATTGCCAATCGTCATAACGATCAAAGTTGGCCACAGTGTCATCAAAACATTGTCTATTGTCTCTCTGGGATTTTCGTAGTCCACATCAGAGTCGATTATTTTCACACAAAAAAGTTTCAGTTATGGTCTTTGTCAATGATTAATTTTTCGCCAGCTGCTTTCCCTCCTAGATGTAGTAAACAACACCAAAAGATAAGTAAGTTAGGCAACCGAATGGATAAAAAACCTGTGTAAAGGAGAGTAAAAGTCGTAGCTGAATAGGGATTAACTGGGATTTAAATTACTTGGATTACTAACTAACATAATCATTCGATTCGGTGTACCACATTAGTCCTAAATACTTATTTTCAGCAAAACTTGACGACTTTTATATATTTTGCCCGAGTATAGAGTGCAAACAGACGGACAACTTAGTAAAGCCATAACTTACCGAATTACATTCAACTACGTAATAAATAAGGCGGGTCCCATTCTTCAGAAATAAATGTAGCGGAAGACGCAAGCCAGAGCGCGGTTAGAATTAAGAGTCAAGTGTAGATAGAACATCAATACCAGAGGAGCTGCGGTGCGGGTGCTCTGCGCCTGGTTTGGTACTCGTTTTGAATGAAATTGAAAATAGAGAAAGTGAGATAGAAAAGAGATATATTATTTGATGAGATGCAATTAACAATACATGAAAAAACTTGAGTGAAGAACTGGCTGGGTTCGTTCACACTAAGCTGGAGTTAGAGTTAGTTGAAGTTTAATTCAATATGGGGAGAAGGAATGTTGAAAACAAGTATAATTTTAACAATTGGGAACTGTCATTCACATTCAATAAGTGTGTCCTTCTCAGCTGCTTTCTCTGTACTTTACGTTTTCATGGCTCGTCGTCTTTGTGGCCAACAAAGTAATATAAGCCTCTATGCCACGATATTACCATTACCACAATTTGGAGCTCATTAATTTAATATAGATTCTAAATTTGAAATGGGCCCCAGATCCTATGAAAACAAAGTGGAATAGAGTGAATAAATATACATGGATGAAAGGAGCGGGAGCGAATCTCAAGGTTTTTGTTGAAAGAAGGAACAGTTAACTATTGCCCTTCTTCTTTTTCGTCTTCCGTTTCATTCTTTTTCCTCTAATAATACTGGTGTGTTAAAGGTAACAGTACGACTTGAGCTCACAAATTTGTCTCGAAGAGAGAGAGAGGGGGACTCACTCCTTTTTCCACTGCTCCATAATATATGTATGGTTGGAGTGCAACGTCTAATTCCACTATCAAAAACGTTCGTTTTTGGAAACTAGGAAGAAGAGTAAACGAGTGTTTCTTAAGCATTACAGATGAACTGCTACCCTCACTACTCAAGTCAGACAAAAACCAAGTGTTCTCTGTCTAACAGCGTTTTTCTAAGAAAACTGCTAGAACAAAAGTCTATTGCTTGCCACCACAACAACCACGACGAACTAGGGAACGACCTAGGACCACTGCTGCCATTAGAGCTAACATGATAACTAAAAAACTTCTCTCTAGTCCGTTCTCCTACATGTAGCACAAGCTTTACTTCTTCATGTAACTGGCAGAGATGTGTATATGTGTGTGTGTACACTATTGCTGGCTCATCATCCCATTGAACGAGAAGAACCTGAGTGAGTAGAACAAGTGAAAATAGGCTCAACTCCAAGTTTCCATTAAACTTGCCTAAATCATTGTGGACTAGTTGTGGCTGCCAACAGAACCGAAATCTTTGGGGTTTACTTTCATGCACAGTTATAGGGCGCTTTTTTCTTACTGTCTTCTCTCTCTCTCTCACTCACTCTTTCTGTTTCTTTCTTTCGCCCTTCCTCTTCTGCATCTTTCTCTCTCTCGCGCTTTCACTCTAAGCAGAACCAACGAATGTATTGAACGTGTATATAATATGTAACTATTCTTGCACACTTTACACCATTACTACAATATTTTTTTCCAATTGCAAGACTTTTCGATTCTTTTCATCTTTGTTTTCCGTGCATCCATTTTTGTATATATATGGAACATGGAGGTAAAGAGAAAACAGAGGAAAGGCAAAAGAAAAACAAGAGATAAGCCGACAGAAGTGAAGGAAGGAAAATGCTGCCAGAGTTGGAGATGTTGAATGTTTACTCCAACTCCCAACTTGTCTACAAAGAGCTGTTGGGAAATTATTGTTTCCATCTTTGTTTCTACGAGAGAGCCATGAAGCATTATGTTGTAATTGGGAGGATGTGTAGCGAAACGAAATCCCATCTTTCTTTTTCGGATTTCAATTTTTTATACCATAAAATGTACGTCGTCTTGACAGGTTCTTTATGAATACTTTTAATCCGTAAGCACGTATAACAGAATTTGACATATTTTCTCTCCAAATATCTCCTTCCCCAAATATGAATAAAAGGGAACATGTGTACAAAGAGGCTCCCAAGCAGTCATCTCTTTTCCGAGAATTCAGAACAGTGGCAAAAATCAAAAGAGGCTTGGCTTGTGAGGTTATAAAAATTTAGCACGTTATTTATTAAAAATATTATCGTATTAACAAAAGAAGAAGAAACAAAAAAAGGGAAACATCTATGAAAATCTGAGAACAAAGTGTGACTACTAATACATCACTTATATACTTTCCCCCACGCTAGCCATAAACAAGATGCATAAACACATTCGACAACGACTACATCCCACCCAACCACCCATCGTCGATCATATTTTATTTAGGAAGGAGAAGAGAGGAATGTGATATGATAATGATATTCACGTTCAACTTTTTTTTTGTATAAGTTATCTTGAGAGAAATTGCGTCTCGTAGTGGAAGCGTTGCTGCTCCAGCTACAAAACAAGCAGTAGTGAGTATAGTGTGATGTGAGATAAAGGTTAGCTTGTATTTGCATTTGCTCCATCTTTCGTGGCATGGAGCACTCCGTTCCCTACATCTTGAGGAGGATCGGAGACGATTTTGCTTTGCAATAAATCAATGCTACCTTATCGAGCCATAGTTGGTTGAAAGACGCTTAAAAAGAGAAACCAGTGCGCTAACCAAACAGTGTTTACATTTCGTATTGCACATACATTCATGTAACAGTTCCACAGAGTCATTATATTATCAGATGAGCAGCAAAACCACATTCACAGTTTTCTCTCCCTTTTTCTTCTCCCTCTTGTTGAGGATTGAAAGGAAGTAAGCATAAAAAATGTACAACTATTTCTCACAGCTTGCATTCGCAATATGAAATACGATTGAAGCCACCCAGAAACAGCCTGCGGAATGCTGAATTGGAATGAACAAAAAGATATTACGTCGATGATGATGATGATGATCGTCGTGTTGATGATAGGATCTTTCTTACAGACACAGTGAAGTGAATGTGCGGAGAAAGAAAGGAGGAAGGGAAAGAGAATATATGACAAAAAAACCAAGATATTCAGTATGATGATACTTGCCTTGACTTCTTCATTTATGTGTTTTTCCTTCTTTTTATTGAACGAACGACATAACGTCGTTGCGTTTAGTACATCCTTCTTTTTCTCAAAAACCATACAGTCTTAAAAACATACATATCTACTTACATAAATGTACATATACACTCAGCATGCACTTCAAAGCCCAGAGTTTTTAAATAGAAACTTGGTCCGCGTCCATTCAAAACTAGGACTCCCTTTCAAAACTCTTTCTTTATTGTTAGTTTTCAGCAGTTAGAACATTTTTCTTGGTTGATCGGTATAATCAAATGGTCAGTCATATATCATCTACATAAATGCTATTTACGTTCCATGTAGTTCATAAAAATTTAAATTTTACTATTGTGGGCTCTGTCTCAAGTTGCCAAGTTGATCCTCGACGCTGTATCTTTTACAATAATGAAAATAACTTTTGGTACTTTTGGGTTGTTGGTTGGATGACGAAACATAAAAATGTATTAAAAATAAGAAGAAAGTAAAAAAAACCAAGGGAGAAACTTTCGGGAATGTGTACATGCATATCATTACGGTTTAAGGGTAGAGTAGGGAGCAGGGGTAAAAAGGTTAGGAGATGTAATATGAAAGGATGCTTTTGGTTTTTGCGGATGATACAGTCCCGTAAATTCTATATAAATATATTAGTCCACAAATGTACACATTACAAGTACTTTTATACCTTCTTCGTATCTAAAAACCCTCAACCGGCTGTCAAACTGTCTATTGATGTTGTTGCTTTTTCTTGTGACGTGCTTAGAAATAAGTCAACCTTTTGTATTTGTGTTCAAAAACATCATCCATAATTTATTGAGGTCTTGTTTATGTTTAACACTTTAATATACGAAGGATGAGCCCCTTTCTTCTCTGTCTCTCTCCTCTCTTTCTTTCTCTCTCTCTCTCTCACTCTTTGTTCATTGTGTTTGATTTTGTTTATGCTACAAAATTCTCAATAGTACATATTCTATTCATGCCACTCTTCCATGACACAACAAGGCTAGTTGGCAGTAAATTAAGTAGATTCTATGGACATGTAGACATAGAGTAATTTCTGAAAAACAATCATATTAACAGCCATCCATATCTAATACAGGAAGCATGCTGTTGAATGGTTTACATTGTATAACACTCCATACTTGAGTGTGAGTTTGTCCTCCTAAACTTTAAAATTTTAATAAGTGTAAAATCTACTGGAAACCAGTAAGTATCCACTAAATTAATAGCGCGTACGTTCAACTATTAGCAGCAACGAAATTACAAACCCTTAAATAGAAAGTTAGTTATTCGAAAATATACTTGCAGTCAGTTAGTTACTGTTTCTAATATAAAGTAAAAATAATATCTAATCTTCCTCTCTTTTTGCAACTGACAATGAGCGAAACGTTTAAAAAATTGGAACTTAATTTTAAGAAGATAGTATTGATTGAATAAATCTGATTTTATACAATGAGCGCCATGATTTGCTTGTGAATGTATGTGCCATAACCATACCGTTGCCCTACTGTTAGTATAAAATCATCATTGTGAATAATACACAGTAATAAAAATGTGACATGCCCTGAAGGCCCTATCAGATATGCCAGAATTCGCATTTCCATAAAACCTAATTTGACTATCAGAACCTAACAGTTCACCTTATAGTATTTTCGGCTTCTGCATTATACTACTAAACTTTCCCTGACAGGTCACCCATGAATTACTATTACATAAAATTTACTAATTTCCACTTAAAAAACATTTGCTCCCCACTTTAGCTCGCTGTAATAGCAAGTTTCCCCCACTTTAATACAGACAATTTTATTAACTAGTAAGTTGTTTAATGACAAATGAGAGTCCACAATATTCCTCGCTTGTCTAATCCATCTGTGCAATGCCTTTGATATAGTTAGGAAAATCCTTGAAAATGACAAATAATTAACAACTAAACCGAAATTCTTCTCGGTTTAGTTGTAGATCATTTATATTTTATTTACACTTCAACTTCAAATACTACCATTCACACTTTAAACCTTAGATTCAGTATGAAAGTAATAAACTTTGTTGACTAGCTCCACTCTACACTTATAAGGAAGTATTATTATCGGATGGGAGGAGGAAGCAGCATCTTTATGAAGAAAAGGATTACGCTGTTCCAATTTTTTATAACAAAATAGACGAATGAACCCTCTCAAAGTCGTGGCCTTTTAAGTGAGACACAAATGCAGGAAGTAAGTAGAACTCGTCATCCTGATGACATGAAAGAATGAGAGTGAGATAAAAAGATAGGTAGGAAAATTTAGCCGCCAGTGGATAAAAAATAGTCTAACAACTAAAAAGGTATGAAAATTAAAGCATAGTAATTAGATTGTATGCTGCGATAAAGTACTACGTACTAAGCACTGCTACAAAGAGCTCAGAGTACATAATGTCCAACGACTATTAGCAATGCTACAGTTCAAATCACGCTTTTTACCAACAGTTTCGAAGGGTTTTCAAATAACTTCCGTAAAAGTAGGAAGGAGTACACAAAAGCTGTACTTTAGTCAGGAGTGGAACTTTTCATTTCCTACTTTCTATTTCACTCTTTTCCATTTTGCATATGTACACAAGTATACATTCAACCTTTTTAGCATCTTCTTTTCGTTCTGGGTTCATTCCTCTGCCACCGTCTTTATCGTCCACCAACTAAGCAGAGTTAAATTAGATGCTCTAAATTAGAAGGAAGTGAACATCTTTTTGAGGCCATGTAAGATTTTTAACTAGACATCAAAAGTTTTTTTTCTAACATGATATCATATTATAACTCGTTCCCATTTGATATAATTTATACACTAACTTACACATAAATATAATTTTAACGATAATTTGTAGGCACTCCTCGACATTTAAAAAATGTGCCACTGGTTTATTATTGCAGTCCTTTTTATAAATTTGTCTGTATTTGACCTGCATGATTAAAGTCGAGATAGGGTTCCCTTCCATTTACAAAAAAGGTAGTGGAAGTTGACTATAGCAAATTTTAAATTGGAATTTTATAAAACTGACTCCAGCCAGACAGGGTTGCTTCCTGTTTATATGCATGCATGCAGCATTATGCTACTTGTTATGTACAAAAATGTAAAATAGCTTGCATCAAATCCAGGCATCTGCATAGAAGCTCAGGAATGGTTACGACTAGCAGATCCCGTTGAAGAGAGAGAGGCTGAGCACTGAGCCCTGCCATAATTTTCCGGCACTGGTAAAAATGAAGCCATGAGCAGTTCAAAAAAGGAGAATCAAGTACCCACATTATTTCTACGGATGCATTCTGAACAAATTCTCTTTTTTGATAAGTGACTGGGAATGAGTATGAGGAAAATGATAATCATGGTGGAAATGTCGATTAATAAGAATTCAAAGATGTAGTGAGTGTGTATATCATTACAGCCGTTACATCACCATCTTTCCGAGAGACGAGTGCGGAAAAGGTGAAAAAATATTTAACTTGCATGCATACATTCTTCCAGAGAAACTTGAAAAAGAAGATGATTTTAGCTGGCATAATATGCTGGGCTATATGCATAGGATGCTGTTAGGTGAAGAGGAGTGTATC
Source organism: Orchesella cincta (assembly GCA_001718145.1). NCBI lineage: Eukaryota > Metazoa > Arthropoda > Collembola > Entomobryomorpha > Orchesellidae > Orchesella > Orchesella cincta. The sequence continues at coordinate 292,675 of LJIJ01000019.1, read as the reverse complement.
TACTCGCACTTGTGTTTGAAGTCAGAAAGTAGGATAGTACTAAATGATGGTTATTACAGGAACTCTCATTCCGTAGCTGTATGGATAAAAGTAAAGTGAACATTATTATTAAAAACTTTGTGTGTAAAAGCACTTGGACCGACCAGCCAAGAAGGAGAGAGGAAAGCTTTTATGACTGGGGAAAGAAGGAGAATCATAGACGTGAAACTACATAAAGCTGAAATTAAAATTAATATGCGAGTCTCCTTTTCGCATTTGCACATGATGATGATGATGATCATGACTTCTACGTTTTTGTTACTTTTCATACAGATCCTTATCTTTGCATCTCTTAGAAAAAGGGACTCTTCTCAAATTAAACTCAGACTCACAGATATATAATGCAACGTAAACTATTATTGTAGAATAAAAACATGCACTTCATCTCACTAATTTTTCCTGATTGGTCTCTCTCCTTTGAAGAGCATAACAAGTTTCGTTGCAAAAAAAAATATTCAATTCAGTTTTCACATTCGGAAGCAATGGTAGCACTTTTCTTTGAAATTACAAGGTTGCCAACAGTCTATCAATGCATAGCTACAAAAGCCATCAACAAAAGAAGTACAATCCTGACGGCCAAATATACCAATTGAATGGTGCATTCGGAGTTTCCCAAACTGAGCGTTCCCGCAAGCAAATTGGTTAATTACAGTTCCATCTCTGGTTTCGTTTGTATTTAGCAGGGAGTCGACCATGCGCTTACTGAAAGATGACGCATTAATCTATGATTGTTTTATATTTATTCAACCGTACTCTAGCACTGCACAAGCGTGTATGCATCTCACGTATTGAAGATGAAAGCTCACGTCATGCATGCTCTTTCGTTCAGATCTAGATAGAAAGGAAATATATTCATTATGACACAAAAAGAGCTACTAGCTACCTAAATTTATCGTATGAAGTATGAGGAGTTTCTATGCCTCATCTTTTTATATCCATTGTACTTCTCCTTCTCTCCTTTTTTACTTCCTAGCACACAGGAAGAGAGAAAATCACATTTATGGAATTGGCACCTTTGAGGCTGCTATACTAATAGATATTGTCCTTCTGGCGTCATGAAGGGCTTGGGCTAATAATATTCTGTAGAAATGGTTTGAGTACTGTGTGCTTTCATTGAATACTGAAACGGCTCTGGGTATACTTGGGTTAAGGCACACATGGGTTCCTTGCAATCTATTCTGCACTACTCTCTAGCTAAGGGTAAAGCGCTAGAAAATGAAAAGTGGAGAAAGCAAAAGAAAGAGAAAAGGAGAAAGTGTATTCTCAACACATTCAGAGAAAGCGCTCCGATATAATTTTAGCTAATAAAAACAGAATCGCACCCATGTTTTTAATAATAAGAGAAAGGGAAAATGGAATACAGAGTTATAGATCTCAGGCGTACTAGTCACACTCCGAATGAAGGCAGTAAACCCTACGTCGCATCTGTACTACGTTGCCTTTTCCAGGTTTGCAATGGTTATTCGTACCACTGTAGTAAAATCGTTACTAGAAACCGATCGCCGTCGAAACTACTGTCTAATAGATTGACTGTCCTGGTCAATTCAAATAAAATAAAGCGTTTAGTTTAATGGGTATGCGATTTGACCTGAAACTGCATACCATAATAATGCCTTTACTACAATCACATCTACATCCAAAAAGATTATTCTACAATTTTCTTGGATGGTCAATGCTACAGGGTTCATTTGTAAATAGATCACGTAAACTTTCAGCTCTGGGTGAGAAATTTGCCAATATGGAAATTGTCATTTTGATGAGACTCTACAAACTTTTACCTTTTTGTATTTTTCTCCAGCCACACATTCTTTCTGGTGGCTTTCTTTCTCACTCCGATTACTTACACAAATAGTTCTCTCTGCATCCTAATATTATTATTACTATTATTATTGTTATGATTCCACATGGATGCCACACAGTTTAGTCTTGTTGTGTACTTTTGCCACAAACGATAAAAGTATGTGTTTATCCCATCGCGTATGTGTATACATGTATGTACGAGTAGGTAGGAGAAAGCACACTTACACCACGCATAAAGCTCCGTGTCATGAAAAGCTTATACATACATACTTTATGTGGATTAAATATATGTAGAGGGTAGGCGTTATTAACGTTTTCAACATTTATACGCATAATAATTATTCCTAGACAGACAAATATCTATATACATAATAGCTACAGTGCCATAAAACTTCGTAAAGTCTACAATTCCTTTATTTTACATAAATAGTTTAAGAAAGTTCCATGCAAAAAAGACCAAAAGGAAAATTATAAAGAATAGAATGCCTGAGTGTATTTTGTATCGATGTGTTTTTGGTGGCTTTTTGGCTATATTGCTACATAATGCTTGACAATCTACGAATCTGGGGCGAAGACGTTACCGTTTTTGGCAGCTAGCCCTGGCCGACGCACTACAGCTACCACTTCTACTGCCACAGCTGCGAATGTCGTTGTAACCGCTAGTGGCCCTTCTGCAGCAGCTACAACTTCCTTTGCCGTCGCCTCTACTTCACTTGCTGATGCTCCTCCACCATCTTCTTCCACTGCTCTACCTACAACTTCTGGTACTTCATCAGACCGTACGGTCTACGTGTATAGTGACAAGATTGAGATGCGAACCCATCAGGTAAAATCTCCCTGTCCAAGAAACAAGCACAAGATAACACAAACACACAAAAAATACTCTAAGCTCGCACACCAAAAAAATCCACTGATGCACAAAAACCATAAATCTTTTTCGTACATATATACCTAAATACATCATACAATCATCATTTCATAATGCAACATACATCTAATTCGCCATGCATTGTAAAAACAGTTATGCCTATATTGTCAACCCCACTGTCCTTGCCGATTTAAAGCATATATCATAATCAATGAAACTAACTACTAATATACACAAAAAGTACATTTTAAACACTAAACTTATTCAGTCGGAAAATAAAATCCCAGCCAGTACCAGAACTTTACCGTATACAAACAAGTTAACACGTTCGTAAATAATACGTCCTTCTACAACAGTACCCTTACCCAAAAAACACTTATTATCCAGCAGACACCCCCTTGATTCGTTAGTGATAATCATTCACTCTTCATGCACTCTTCGATTGCAATAATACCCCCTCCTCAGTATTTTCATTGCCGTCGGATTTAGTTTTGTCTAAGATAGTAAACTAGGTCTAGTTGAATAGGTTGGAAGCAGTTTAGCCATAGACTCATTTAAAAGAAATAATACTAACTAACCACCAATATCCAATATAATTTCAATGGAAATAGATTAGAATAAAATTTATAGCCGACTTAATCTTTTCAAAGTGGAAACTAACAACCATTATAGTTCTAACTGCGTCGTTATTCTTCGGCCAGTTGAGTTATTTAATAAAAGACGCAAACTAATCATAATTCGTAGTCGTCTATTGTGCAATTTATTTTATATAGTTCGTATATTTATAGCCCTTATTTGTTTAGTCCTATAGGGACCCAGTGACGAAGTCGATATCCATACGACATGCAAGATATTAGCGGTATTTTGCTTGAACTAGTGATAGTGATTGATTATGAATAGGGAACAAGTTTGATGTAGATTAGCGTGTAATGAGTAGTGCGAGAAAAATACTTTAGTTTGCGTCAATCAAACCATCCCATAAACTTAGACCTTACGCGATTGGCTCCTGCGTATTGCATTTTGATTGTAGTTAGTTTGTAGCCATGTCAATTTACTTGGTCCTTTAGTATAATATCCCAGTCAGAAGTAGCTCTTGTCATAACAAACTGAAAAGCTATCCTTGATTGAATGTTTGAAAAATAAACCAAAGAATTGGTAGTGAGAATTGATGGGAATGCAAATCCAGCTTTACACATGTGCCTCAATTTAATGTTAGCATGAAAAACGTTTTACAGCATTTATGTGGAAATGCAGAAATTTAGAAAGTATCCCCGCTCCACCACACCAGTTTTTAGAGGGATCATGTTGCTTGCTTCCTGCAAGATGTTCCCTGAAGAAATTTCAACAGGATAGACCACTTGATTATGAGAAATTTTCCAGTTGTTTAGATTTTCCTGTGTATTCCCTTGACCCAATGTCTTGAGCATTATTATGTATCACACAAAAACCCTAAGGTTCCATTCAAACCAGTATCCAAGCATTAGCATGACCATGATGTTCTTGTGAAACTACTCGGACTGCGCGGAATTAAACCAAGCAAGATTTGAGGATCGGAAATACTCCAAGAATGACCCCGGGCCGCTCAACCTACTTGTCGATATTGCTTCATCATTCCTATTTTTGTTATTGTCATTTGCAAATAATAAGTTGGTCTAATTGTAAATAGATAAAGCAATGAAATAAAGCCGTCATGATTAACGCTTTGAATTGTTAGGTTAACAAATTTTAGAATGCATGGCTGTAACTACAATCATTAACACTAATTTTCGAAACTCGAAAGAATCAACCCTACCATACACAATCACGATGCACTTTTCACTTTGTTGCACCAAATGATTAACTAACTAATGAAAATAATTGAAACTCATTTAGGTAACAACTGCCCGGGTTACTAAAAATGGAATATTTTTATTCACAACTGATTCTAAACCTAAACACGCAAAGAGGGTATGTTTACACTATTTTAACACAGTTCATATACATTTATATACAGTTCAACACGCAGACTTTTGGAAAGAAATAATCGTTGACAATAGATGGACATGTAGTGAAGAAAAGTGACATTTACATGGTAAAATCATTCGGGAGTCGGCGAATGCTACTCAAGACAAACAAAAAACAAGACACTATACACTTGCCTAGCGTACCGGAGCTACTATAATTTGAGTTGTTTAGTATTAATATATAAAAATACTCACACCTATTCTCACAAAAATACATCAGCAGTCCACGACACAGCCATTATAATAATGTACTACTTTGACAATCAAAAACCACCAGCCTATTGTAAACCCTTGTGACCAAACCAAAAAAAAACAATGAATTTCACAAGGTTAGCAGAGTCACGTTAAAAGCACCATTACATATAGCAGTTGTCTAAAAATATAAACACACACTGACATCTACCAAAGCTTAAAGCACAGTCAAAGGGTTTCCTTGTCATCAAGCACAAGTCATATCATTTAATTAACCAGCATAAAAATTTTAAGTTGGCCTAAAAGTATGATACTTGATGATGATGATGATAAGTAATGCTTGAGGTTATCGTACAGCTGAATGACCTAAATTCTTACAGCTGTTTTAGTTTGCAGGGTATATTATGTGCCATAATATATAATGTAAAGCGTTACATTATGACGCTCAATACCTACTTGTACCTACGGATATACACTTGCGCTCATTATATTTTCCGCTACTTCCGGCTAGAAAGCTTGTAATTAATAAAATTGCATAAAATTACAGTGTAATTTCTCCAACCACTTACACCACAGACATATGTACGTACAGCAGTTAATGTAAATGCTACAGTAGTTTGTTTTTAATATTGTCATCATCAATCAAACCAAACATATTGGTTCTGCACTCCTCGACTCGCAGTGCCAATACCTTCGACAAGAGTGAAGCTTAATGAACTTCAGCTTCACTTACTTCGACCTGGTTGAAGCTATTGACTTTATCAACTACGTATTAAGTGGATTAGAGACGCATTAAGTACATGTCACTATGTTTATTTCGTAAGTAAATCAATTTGCTTTAAAACGTCTAATTGCATCCGGAAATTATTTAATTAAGTAATTGATGCAAAGGAGAACTCAAGGTTGAATATGATTTACAAATTTGGTGTTTGATTGTTCGCAATACTTACAAAATTTAGCAGAAATGTACCAACAACTTCATATGATTTATCAAAAGATTTGTTCCATTTAACAAAATTTGAAGTTTTCAGTCTGTTCTACAATTTTTGTGTGTGTTTACACAGGAATAAGTTTAAGCACCAATGAACGAAGCTCTAATAATATCTATTTTTTTTTTGGCATTGATACTTCAGAACCACTTCATTAGCTTAGAAGCCAATCCGAACTAAAATGCTTTAATTGAGCCTGGCTGTTATACGAGCAGTGTAAGATGAGTAAATTACAATCAAACTCTGAAGGTTGATATTTGTGGAAATAATGATGAAGTGAGTACTTAACATAAAACAAGTCACGTAAAACCAAAGCTAGCAAACAGGTATTAAAATTATTGCTAATATACCACAAATTTTGTATGCAAAGCCGATGCCGATGCCGAAATCCTCATTGGTACCGCATTAAAAGTCAATAATATACATTCACTTCACAATAGCTTTAAAGATGCCATTTACAGCTGACGGCCCTTTCTGTCGAAATTGAATTAATGCACCGATTACCGTAGTACTACATAGAAGTACCGTTGATGACTATTTTCTGTTGCAAGTAGACAACTATAAAAAATAGGTCACATTTTCTGAAAGACAGAAAAATGAATTAATTGGATAGAAGGCTCTTAATGACAAATCAATATGAGCCACTCCGGTCTCAAAAGCATACGAGGATGTTGTGTTGAAGGAGCCGAATAAGTAGCCAGTGACAAGATTAGCTGAAATATTCAAATCTAATTATTTCCGCAATTAAGACATACACAATTAAACTACATCATTTTCATATTATCAATGCGCTGTGACATGTACAATACTCCAATACACACTCTAGCAGATGCAGAGCTTCTTTTCTTACGTGTGTCCATCATTATTAATAACTACTTACTTAAGCTTGCAAAACAATATGCTTGTCATATATTGTCTTTTTGCTTTCACTTCTTCTTACGGTAGCTATCATTCGCGAGTAATGGTTGAAGTTGCGCATTATCTTGTGGACTCTAGTCCTCCAGCTGGACATGATATATCTGTGTTGCTCTCCAATAACCATACTTTACAATTTCTTCTCACTCTGTCGCTGTCCCATTCTGCTTGTTCAACTCTGAATGCTATGAATCGATGCCTTTTGTTCATGTGTTTTACCGCACACACAATGTACACCGTTATTTCAGAGGAGCCAACAAGAATGTCAAACTTGCTTTAAGTGTTAACTGTGTGCTTGCCTTCTTGATATATGTATGTTTGTGTACGTAGCATTAAGTTGCCAAAACAATATAACTTGTGCAATACTGGTGACATAGCAGGTGAATTTTGCGTAGCTCATCTCTTGAGAATGTATGTTGGATGACTAGATATATGAATTCGTTTCAGAGAAAAAATCCTACTTAATGTATCACTCTGCCTTTATGTATCTAATGGGGGCTCAATAAAATGTTCCTTTGGCATGATAATAAACTTATTGTTTCTGTGCTAATGCGAATGTCGCACGAGAAAACAACTGCTCCAACAATAACGTAACTATCCATGATTTAGCCGGTGAAACTTTCAAAACAGAAAATAATCCGCTCATGCGATAACACATGGTAAAACTGTGAATGCATCATTGTGCCTGTGAACAAGCTGCTTGAAGCATAAGTACTTGAATGTAACATTGATGATTGACAGTGAATTTGGATTGAGCCTACTCGAATTCTCGTCATTGTAAATACTATAACAAACCTGCCGCGAATGTACTTAGTTTTGCTTTTATTTTGTATCCCTGTTCACGAAATGTGTATGCAAGTATGTACTTTATTTATGTGTCCGAAAACTTACATTGTCATGACGAGTTTTGTCGTTCGCCAGTCCGCTGTGTGGAAGCAGATTAGTATGTCTTTATTATGCTAGCACAATGAAGACCGTTCGTTGCTTGCATTGTTGGTGTTTCCTTGATGTTTCGGCACTTTTTCCATTACCCTAAAACTGACTATACTTTCAGTCGATAACAACTTTCGCTAATTGTGATTTGTGTTGACTTGACGTTTATATTACATCCCGTTTCTGACCCTGTCGCACTCGTGAATATCATTATATGTTGTTTTACCTATTGTGTGTATTGGTCACCCTTTCAGGCTGAGCAAAACTTAATGTGTGTTTATTTTGTCAACAAATAATTCTTTGTATTATGCATTCTGTACTACTGTGTGCATTCATTGTCTTGATGACTTGATGATGGTAATGATTGACGTTGCACTACGTGTCTATATTTAATGTGTCGTGTACTTACTTACCTGTATTGTTGAAAAAACGGTTGTACTTTTATTGGATGTTGTATGTGAATCCAGCTTTACGAAACTGTGCGTTATGTCAAACTTAAAATTATGTGTGATATACTGCTTGGACTGCAACTCAAAATTATGTTTCCCTATTGGATTAATTTATGTGTATGTCAAGCATTTAAAACTCACGTCTCCTCAGTTTTTGACGTCTTCACTTACAAAACAAAAAAGAATGAAAATACGGACAACATTAAAAAAGTAAGGTATGAACTATTAAAGGGGGTAAATTGATAGGTTAGAATGAGACAACGATGCTACAGCAGGATTAGGTATAATAAAACGACCAACCTAAACTACAAATTATTTATCAAACAACCTTGTTTGAGCGACAGTATCAAGTTTAGTTTACTACTCATAATTTTGAAAGCACAGCAATGAGTTGAAAACATTATGAAGTTAGGTAGGCTCTTTATTGGTCCTCAATTTTATCCTCCCATCCATTTTTTGTTATGTAAAAATATGGGCTGGGGAACAATGCGCATCGGGATGAATTTGGAAGCAATCTAATATGAGTCAATTTTGTGGTGCATGTGTTTAGAAACATGGTCGATCGCATGAGCAAGACAATGCAGATGACGCCGATGAGTTGAATGACATTCAGATACGACTGAAATCTGACCGAGAACCCCGAAGTTCTTCCTCAGGTGCACAAATGTCGGCTATCTCCGGAAAACACATTGAGGAGCTATCAACAGATCGTTTAAATGCCACACAAAGCCCCGTTACTTCAGTGACAACAGCCCTTGTGACGCTTCCAGCTCCTGCCACAGTTGAAATGGAATCAAGAACGCCTTCTCCGAAACTTTCAGGTACCGGTAGAGGTGGTGAGGTAGTTGTTCGTCATCCGGTAAACAAGCTGTGGTTCGAATCTCAACATTGTGAGCTAAATAGATTATACTAAAAATTCATTGACTACATACATGCATTACGCTACAGACGATAAAATTATTATTATATCTATTGCTACCGTTAAGAAATTTATGAACAATACCAAAAAAAAGAAAGATAATCGAACATTGTTACTCATATTATATACATACATAAAACTACTATGAAATATCTTCCTTTATTCTCACCGTTCTTCTCCTTTTTTGAAAGAAATTATAAAAAAAGGCATAGAAATCAAAGCGGTATCGCCTCAAAGCTGACGATTCTATGGTAATAATAATATGCATATAAATGTGCATATTATGCGTAATCAGAGGTTTATTAAGAAACACCAATGCAGTTACAAAACTTTGTATTGACGAATATCTAGGGATATATTAGGTGGAACAATATACAAAATGTAATGCATAATTACATCCACATTTCATGCCAGCTATTGGAGTGAAATCAAATTTATGGTAGGATGTATTGTCGATTTTAATTTGAAACTTAAGATAACATGGGTACATATATAATTAACTAATGAGTAGAACATAGCGTTCAGTTTTTAAAGCAAAAATAACATCCCGTTACAAGAAGACTTTTGAGTGAGAACAACACAAGTAAGTGAGTCCTGTAAAAAAAACTCTTTCCGTTTATTTTATGACTTCATCTTTTGTAAGTAACCAGTACCTTAATGACTATAATCAAATAGGTTCTACGAGATCCCCGGCAGTACTACGTTAAATCATTAGTTGATTCCAGCCTGTAAAAATACCTTAAGCTACCTTCTAACCACACTTAAATACTCATAAGATTTAAAGCATTCAAATCCTCATTTTTCGAATCATTGTCTTTCTCACACGATGGTTGATTTCTATGATTGCAAAGGTTAAGGTGGTTTATAATGTCGTGCTTCCTGCCATTTTGGTTTACATTATTATCCTTTTTGAATTTCATTTTTCACTACTACTGTTGGATCGTTGTATACATGCTCTGCATGATAAGAGCTTAAAAGTTATTGGATAGGTTGATGAGTCCGATTCAGAAGACGTCACAGTTGAGTCAAAATCAAATTTAAACGCCATTACCACCGTTCTCAATAGCACTTGTTTTTTTATTGAAAATTATATTGTCTTCAAGAATGAAACCTTATTTGTTTGCTTCTGAACAGACAATAACTCATGTTTTACTTGATCAGGCATCCTATCCTACATTTGCAGATAATGTTATAATACAATTTGTAAATACTTAATATGATTAACTTTGTTCTTTTGGAGGCCGCTGTATAGGTTGAACGCTAGATAAAGTAAGCATTTTTTTGTCATTATATCATGTTATCTCAACCTGCCCCCTCAAACGATTAATTCCATCTTACTACAGCCATCGGGCGACTAGAGTTGTGCCGGTTGTGGTTGTTTAACGTGTGATTAGTGATTATTGCTTGGAGTGCTATGCTTCCTGATGGGATGTTCCATTTTTACGTACAGTACAAATGCTTAGAATGGGAATATTAAATGTGCATGCAATAAGGAGAATTTGTTTGAAATTATGGTATAATTGCCATAAACTGCAACTCATCGGTGCAATGTGATACTGTAAAAACCCACCCCGTACTTACTTCAATTGTTCCTGTTTGCTCATTTAAAAATGAGAGACGAATGTGGCAAGGGTTAACCTTTAGGGAGAGGAGTACTTAAAATATATTCTTTTGTCCATCACCAATTTGTTAAACTCATTGTTAGATTAACTGCTACTTGGGTCACACAATCAACCAATTATGTTTAGCTCTCAATAGCATAACTACTTATTATACATCCTGAAACCACATTGCTCCAAATATTCTTGAAATCAAATCATGCTTACTTTTATTGGGGGACAATTTGGATCAAACGGTCGAAGAGGGAACTTACAGGCGCGTAGTAGCGTTATTACAGATACATTGGATTATCATTAGTTAAATGAATAATGCATGCAATTGCAGAACGCAAGGGGAACATACTGGAACAGGAAACACGATACTGGAAATGTGCAGTAATGAACTTCATTTCGCTACTTGGTAGTGGAAATAAATAATCACTCCTCTACGTAGAACTCACTATATATATTTAAAAAATTATCAGGATAGCTACCGTAGCAGGATTAATGGTTAAGTTAGGCTACATTCGTGTATTGTGAAGGTGATTTTTATATCAAGTCAATTTTTGTACAGATCCTGCATTATTATTATCTAACTGTATACTTAATTACTATGTTAGCAAGAGTGACACAAAAAATTAACACTTACATAGCCTCCGTCATATCTGTTGTTGGTTTTCTAAATCGATTACATACAACTGAATGACAAGAAAATTCCAGTACCTTTCTAATGTGTTACCATAAAATTACATTACCAAGTCCTAAGATATAAGTACATAATTATTATGTAGTGGAGAATGGTACTATTGCTTTGAACTAGCTGTTTTTTAATTACCATACACCATACCATACTATATCGAATTAACAAAGAAAAAATCAAAGGAATCACCAATGAATTTAAAAACCATATAGATACTTATAAAGCCAATGATGAAATACTGGATTGTTGGAAGTTATATATCCTATACTCCACGAACAAGAATACAGGCAGTGGCGGAGACTACCGTTAAAGAATACTAAATCTACATTATTATGTGCATATTCAGTACCATACATTACAAACCATAAAGTTATAGAATTGGAAATGGAAAGTAGGACTAGTATTTTGTAGAAAGTTTATACGATACCTGTTGTTTCTTCACAGCTAGTCTCATATTTTTTTTGAAAAGGGGTGTATGTGACTTCGTCGCAGTTAAACCGTTGTTATTTATAACGACAACCTATAAATCTAATGATAGAGAGGTAGCTGTAGACTATTTAAGAGAGAGAAGGCAGAAATAACTACCAAATTATTTTTCACTTGACCAATGAATAGTTTATATGTATACTTAATATAATCAAATCGTAATACATGTGAGTATTACAAAAAGCGGGAATAATTACTCATTTAAAAAATTAAAAAACAACCTCTCACATGTTTTTTGCTAAATGCATATGTGTAAATATTGATAATATAGTTGTTACAGACATACATTTACGTGTCAGTGGTACTCTATACAGATACTTCTGTAATCATTTTCTCTTATACAATCTCATCAAGTCGAATTAATTACGATACAGAATCCATTTTAAGTCAGGTGCATGGTATAAAGGGTAAATATAAATACAGCAAGTATGTATATAAGTAACTTAGCACCACTAAGCTTAAATTAGTTAGACTTTACGTTTATAATCAGATCGGATTCCTTCCCACAAATCTGAAAATTGATAGTGAATGAGGGGGAAGCAGGTGCATGCAATTTTTATTTAGCTATGTATACTTAGTCTCTATTTTATCTTGTGCGTGCAAACAAACTCTAAATTTACTTACTTCTTCTATAAAATGTTAATTGTTTATATCAACTTATTGTATTATACTACATTATATATAGCTTAATTGCCAAAATGAATGCAAGATTCAGCTAAATCGATTGTGTTGAGTAAGAAAGCAGTTTGATAGGTAGGTTGGTTGTTTAAGAGTTTCTTCAGCTTCGTTGAGAATTATAATGTCACTGACAATGAGCAAGACACAGTCTCGAATGAGGAATCAATTGAGTCGATAGTTGTTATGAGTTTGTTTGACTTGTTGCAAAATGCCAAAGATTACTAGAGTTATTTGTTGTTTCCGATTAATCCGGATGTGTCAGCATGAAATCTGGGTTATATTTTTTAGACCAAACAATCATATCTTCCATGTTATTGATATTGATGGTATACAGGTCATGAGATGAATGCCCATAATGTTTTCAATTAGGTATGAGTTAGTTTTTAGTTGCCAAAACCAAACCTAGCCCGAGCAATTACTGATTCAATGGAATTCGCATGTAAGTTTATTAGCTCATTAAATTTCTTTCAAAAATTACTTTGATGAGTCAAAAGTATTACTATTTCACAGTACTTTTATGTAGATTTAAACCTGTTCTGAAATATTTAAGATTATTTTCATTTGTAAATACATGGCCATCTATCAGGGGAATTGATATGATCGACATGTAATTGCTCATATACAGTTTTAATCTTCCAGTCATGCCAGGCTTGCAGCAGTAGTATTAACAGGCGTAAGCACATAAATCCTTACGATTCTATTGTTTTCCCTTCAAGAGTAACAATCGTAGCAGCATCAACCTAAAACCAATATATCTCTTTTATTTTCAGCAGTTTTCAAAAGGAGGAAAGCCTTTTAAAAATTTAAGAAATGAATTGCACAAGTCATATAATTAGGGAAAGTGTTAAAATATGCGGTAAATCTGTTACATCCGTGCACATGCTTAAACTTTCACAGTTGTTAGAGCATGTTGTTTAAATGGAGAGAACTATATATATGTAGGTATAACTCAGGTGGAATATTTTTTAGTAAACTGTTTAATTCCATCACAATGGCTCTATGTAATGGGACCTTATGTAAGTGTGAATATAAATTAGGTGTCGGTATATGAGCCATACCTTATATACCACTACTTCCTTATCGACTGATAGTTACATATATTAAATCTCAAATCCACTACTCCGTTAGTGTTGTAACCGTTTTAGATGTTGAGGATGCATTTAAATTTAAACTTCTTTTAGCTTTCGCCTGCACCATATTGTATATAACAGGTACATATTCACGAATCTTTTATCTACACAACTATGTTTGTTGGGACAATTGAGTCAAAAACTTGTGATACAAAAATTCGGATCGGATCGTAAGTGTTAGAGGAAGTACGATGAAAATATTTTTGCCTGCTGGACTCTAAAATGTGACATCACACTGACTAATTTTCAACTGTTTGTTATTATTTTTTGGATTCTTATAAGAAAATAGTTTAGTAGTTGTACCTGCAGAACCATATAATTGGTAAGTATATTCAAGTGTTACAAATTGTAAGGTAGGTCTTAAATTCTTTGCTCTTTACTCACTCTACCTTTATATAAAAGAAAGCTGATACTTTAATTTTCTGTTATATCGTCAAGTCTTTCTGAATTCAGCCATGAAATTTTTCTATTTACTTCTGTCTCAAGTTTCCCCATTTCCTTTTCACTGTGTGCTGCTACACAAAGATTAGCATTAAAAAGTTTTCTGCTTCTTGTCCAACTTTTTTATTTAAAAAAATTGTGTTTATTTTTATAAAGTTTCTTTATGGACAAAATGTATGAGAATTCCAAACTTACTGGTTATGAACTTACATACATATATGCCTTTTACTTGCATATATAGTGGACGCGTATGTATTTACGTGTGGTACATAACAATACTTGGAAACCAAAAGGTTGAGAATAGTTATGGTAAAGGACCAACATTTTTTGCCAATACAAATTTACGTTTGACGTTGACACAAGTTGTAGAAAAGATTTTATTTTTCTCCGCCCCTATAAGCTATTTTTTAGTTTATCATTTTGTGTCAAATAGGGATAAAAAGTATACAAATGCTTTTATTTCGCATAGGTGGGAATGAATATGTATTATTATGGTTTAAACTTTAGCCACAGAGGCTAATATTTTATCAATATTGGATTTATCCTTGCAATATTTCCATTCACATCATTCTTATTTTTTATTGTTTTTATTATAATAACTACATTTATTTGAGCTGGGATCGATCCAAAGATTCTACGCATTTATAAGTTTCATTAGAGAGGGGCACGGTGAAGTAGGGTAAATAACCATGCTTAGATCATTCACAATCTTGTTTTGTTCATGAATGTAACAAATGCTAGTCTCATGAAACATAATTTGAGCACTTTTTGAAATTTGATTTCTTCTATAAATAAACACAGTGTAGTAAAAATTATTAAGCTTTATTTAGGGAAGTTCAAATTCCAATCACGTTTTCAGCTGCCTTCAGTGTCATATGGGTCCGTTGCTATATATCAAACATGTAACGTTGTGTTTTACTGAAATATATACACATTTTCAAGAAAATCAGTTTAGTTTCTAAGTTACTGTTAAGCGTTGTAAAGACCATTAACTGCAGGACCATTATTATTAGTCCATAAAAACTGGGAAAATAGCATTTTCATCTTGAATCTACAAGTAAATTTGAAGCTATTTCATACTTGGTTTTTCAACTTCTCACATGGTTCGTTTATGCGACTATCACAGAGTATCCCCGCATATACCATGATGATTGGTAAAAATTAAATTAATTTAGTTTTCAAACTCCATTTGCACTAAAATAGTGCTAGTAAGGGGAATCAAAATATAAGTCCAATGATTGCTACAAATAATTAATCTACCTAATTTTAGCTTAGCTATTTTCAACCCCTGTATTTTCTTGTTGCTGTCACTTTAAAATTTGTTAGTGCAGCTTTCACTTTCCTCAGTCACTTTCACTCATTTCCTTGCAGTCAACTATATATAGTCGACTCACTGAAGTTATATCAAATCTAGGTTTCTATGTTACAGTTACACAAATCTAGCACCTAAAATAACAGCGTTGTTTTATTCTTACGTGATATGCGAAACCGCGGGGTTTACAAATTTGTGTGATTTAATTGATAAGGCAGATGCGAAATCAATGACAGAAGTCAAGGCATAACAACACGACATGGTCGCAAAGCAAATATAAATGTAAACACGACTACTTTGTTAATGTTGTTGTAATATGCTTTATCAAAGGTTGACATTTGTTATCGTAACTATATTATATACTCTCCAGTTATGCTTTGTTTAGAAAAATAGTTACCTATATGTATCTATCCCATTTAGTATATTATGTGTACCAATTATTACAAGTTGATACCATTACGTATATTCCATGCGTTTTTCACGACTCTTCTTGTTAGGTGTACTGCAGGAGCTAGAAAATCAGTACTGAATATTTATTTCAAGTTACAAAAATCCAATCTTAATGTTGAATATTTGGAAAAAAGGAAAATCTCCGATTCTAGGTGACTATTGGGAACTTTGCTAAGAATCGACAAGTACCACAAACAAGACGGTGAATTTAATCATGGTATCGTATAATTGCGGACTACTTAATACTATATATTATGTAAATGTAGTGACTTATGGACGATAAGTACCATTGTTATACGGTCAGCGGTAGCATGTATAAAACTACTACATGAATATGAATATATAAATATATGTATTTGGGTGTGTAAATCTATACTTACGCATCTCATATTTCGATTTGTTGTAAGGAAACCAACAACTACATTGCTATGAAGTAAAAATATATTATTATTACTACATTATCATAATTATTATTACAATATACTTACATACATGCGTATGATGATGATGATGAATACATACATACAAATGTATACACAAATGGGGTGTACGATGTACCATTGTTAACCCTAATTTACTTTAAATAAATATCCTTGTATCGTCTATTTACTACCAACCCAGAATGTAACAATTGCTCGCATCATATAACATACAACCAGACGACGAGAAATTAAATTTTGTTTCTCTTCAAGCTCATAAATTTAATGCATCTCTTTCACAATTCGATGAGTACCATATTCGCTCGCACACTGATTAAAACATTTTATGCGTATAGAAATTGCATGTGCACAAGTTTCAATGTTTTATATGTTTACTGCAAACTCATTAAAATGTAACAATTCATGCTCAAAACATTCATAATAATGGCATAAACTTATTTCCTTAGTAGCTCACAAGTCATAGATAAACAATGATGGAATTCCTCAATTCAGCTTCAGCGACCTACGAAAATGAAGTGATCTTGGTTAGTCCAACTGCATGTGATCGTCGTGTTATATTTGGCTGCATCATTGGCGTAAACTGAGAATGTTAGCTTTACCTGAACTTGAATTGTTCGAACCTCCTGCATTTGCATCACCGTCGCGATGCCGTCTACTACGTTTTGCAGGAAGTGGACCGGCAACTGGAGTAGGTGAGTGAAGCTTAGCCGGCAAAGCTGGAACATTGGGCGTAGGTGCTGCATGCGAATGCGGAGTTTTATCCTTGGAAGTGCTTCCTCGGAAAACGTACGCTGTTGGACTGAAAACCGGGACGTCTAGATGCTGTTCAATATTAAATTTTTGTTGCTACTATATCTTCAGGTCCAAGGTAAACTATATTAATACTGTTTGCAAAAGTTTGGCTCGTACCTGTAAGCTATTATAATCATCAATATAATTTTTCACGGCGAACCAAATTTTATCCTCTTTCAGTAGTTTGGTAACAGCATCAATGTCCAAATACATCACTCGATCTTTGTCCCAATCTCTGAACATCAACAAATATCTGTATATCTTGGTCATAACCCGTAATCTCCACATCATCATCATCATGCTTACTGGCTGAGCCGTCGTTAGGTGACAACCTGGAATAATTGTCTACTCGCCATGCACCCATCTAACAACTACATTTTCGCTACAAATCCCAAGAATCGCCCACATTTTGCAAATAATATAAACAAATTGGATCGAATACAAAAAAAAATGAAATGAAATAGCAGAGTGGGACTAAATTGTTTTCAATTCCGTCCAGATGTACCAATAAAAGATATTTACGCAACTCGGAAAACCGTTTGTCAATAACATTTCGGGGCACTCTAAATATGAGGATCAAAGGAGTTAGTTAGTAGCAGCTCCTCTTTCCCAACCCCAGCTTGAATGACATTATTAACGAAACAACAAAGCAATTTGCCGAGCACAGATTGGCCATGCAGAAAATAAAGTGGATGAAGTTGTAACTCCACTCACTTTGCAACTGATCGCACCGCCTCATAAACCTTTTCCAACGGATCCGTTGTTTTTAAAGGTCGAAGAAACTCGATAGCTTGGCAAGCTGCAAGAAGTTCAATAGCAATTACACGCTCCACGTTCCGTACTACCTGTTGGTTGAAGAAGCACATGTAAACATTAGAAGATATATAATATGGATGATCATTTCGGTGAATTTGGTTTAGGCTTGGTTGGTGAAAGCAAACATATTATGTTACCAAAGAACGGTCAAAAGATTCGGTATTATATCATTACGTATAACTCATTAAATTGGATTGACGAAGGCCATTTCCATTTAATGCAATAGTAATAATGCATGAAAGAGCCTTCAGCGATATTCATTTCCTTTTCATATTTCATCCGAACGCTTTTATACACACACTCTCATCATTATCATCATCGTGGAGAAAGTGTGCGGTACAGCCAATAACCGCCACTGTTTCTACATTTCACAAATAGGGAAGTGGAGATTTCTGGAGATTGCAACCCCAGTTTTCTCATTCTACAGTATTGGAGGCTATCTTTGTCACTTTCATAGCTTGAAATTTGTACGCATTGAATGTACAGTAAGCTCAAAACTTGTGTGATCAACATGGTTTCTAGCGTGTTTGAAAAAGGCTACAACCAGAAATTTAGTTTTTATAACCTTAGCTCTTCCCTAACAGATTCTCTGAGGACAGGAAGGCATTACACACAGACAAGATGCTCCGAGTGTGCGTTCGCATATTCTCTTTCCTTCTACTTACTTTATTCCCTACCAGCTCCCAAAATATGGCGTAATAACATTATTATCATTGTTATTTTTATTATTATGACTATTATTATTATTATGCACAGTCACTCAAAGTCCTCAACACATTACTAGAAACAGTCCTTTTCTTCACCAAACAATCTGCATTTTGAATGTTTCTAACTTTCAAAGTTACTCTATTCTCTAGTTCCACTTGGTAAACTCATTTTCCCTTTTCGTTTCCTACACCGACAGTGAGTATCAATCGTCGGCTTCAGTGTGCATAGCGGCACAAAAGTGGTGACTTGGGTAGTACTCAAATTATACGGTTTGGAGTACAACCGTAATACTAGTAAGGATGGGGAAAGTTGAACCAACTTTGTTGACATATGCTTCAAATGGGAGTCTGAAATTCCTTTGTAACCAGTTTTTTTGCCTTGTCCCTTGTGTAGTTGCATTTGGCAGTGAATGAAATCTATACATTTGTCTCACCCTTTCCTTCAATCCACGCTCAAATATGTTCAAATATTCTTCGATTAACTAACAAACAGTGGTTTGTAGTTTTTACGTTATATCTTGTTCTTCAGAAGGTCAGAGGGCACACTTTCTCCAGAATAAATTGTTCAGAGCAGTGTTTCCAGTTTCATTTTAATCAACACTTGCTTATCACAAAGCGGGAAGGTGAACTGAAGGTGAAATTTAAATGGACTTAAGTTGGCTTATTGCAACATTATAAAAGTAAAGTGACCAGCTGAGTTGGGAAATACGATTGATGGCTTACCCCAAACTAATTATTTATTAATAATATAAAGAGTAGCTGTGATAATTATTACTGTTTTATAACAACTAAAAGGGATCATTTTGCCCCCAATCTAACAAACTGAACGCTTATTTGCTCATGTCTATATTTGCTAGTAGGCCATGTACCTTCTGGTGCAAAACCTGTCAACCAGAGATGCAAGTCTTCATTCACGTGAAGAGCTCGAAATTTCGTTAAGATTTAGTAGCTTTAGTAGATTAGATTTAGTAGATTTCGTAGCAAAGTTGAATTGAATGAATTCTGATAAAATTTAAAGTATGTATTCTTCACGAAAAACCTGATTTTTATTTTACATTTTTCGAAAAATGACGCGTTCCCTAGCGAACTCTCCACTAATTCTACAAGTATTGGTCATTTTTACTTAACAATAGACAGTTCTGAATCAATTTGACCAGTTTTAATTTGAACACTGGTAAAAAAAAGTTTGACGTACTTCAAATGATTGAAGATGAATGAAGACGAAGGTTCAGTTTTATTTGCAGATGAAAACTTCACCTTCCTATCTTCACGTGAATGAAAATGAATGAAGAGACTCTTTTAAAAACCAAATTAAGTGAAGACGCATGAAAAATTTGATGTGTTTGCATCTCTGCTGTCAACATTTTCAGTTTTCTCTGTCATCATTCCACATCCAATGGAACTCCAGAACACAACCAATGTTCTACCTTTAATAGTTCTATCAACCATCTACGGCATTCCATTATTTTGCACGATGCATCCGTGTGACATTCATGGAAATTTTGAAGGATTTAAATTTGCTTACTTTTAAAATGACCTATATGCACATACTTGTAGTCAGCGAAGCGCCTAGAAGCCAAGGTCCAAATGCATTTGTCCAATCTCAGAGAGGAATTGCCAGAGGCGACTTGTAACTTCTATTGTTCCACTTTCCAAAAACAATAGGTGACTCGAATCTGATTATCATGAACCATGGAACCATTCATATCCTCTTTAGTTGAGTTAGACATGAATAAACGTTGACAAATCAACGATGTGCCTATCTCCATCATAATTGAAATTTTTGCAGGCTAGTTATACAGCAATTTTTTTCAGGAGGTGTAGAACAATGTTTTCTAAACCAAGCAGCAGGACGAAAGTTCCAAAACAAAATTGACAGTTTACTCTTTGTTTGTAATACTTTTAATAGAAAAGCATAAAGCTTCTTATAAACAAAATGGTCGCACATTGTATTTTCATATAAATCCCCCGTGCTTTAAAACTTTGGTGGTGCACTGAGACAAATTCCACATGAAAGCAACTAATGCCGCTTTTCCACTTCTTGTGGTACTTTCAACCATTGTTTTTGGCTTGTTCCAGCAATTCGGTGGTTTTTGCTGGTTTTTTTTGTTTCCCACAACATCATTTTAACTTTGTGTATATGTTTCATTTATAATGGTGTATGGTTATCTACCCTATTTTTGGGATGTTTCGGGTTAGTTACTAGACTTTTCTACAATGCATGTGATCATGACATGAATAAGGTTAATGCGACATTACACTTCATTCCTTGGCCCTTTGAAAGGGCCCCTTTCATAGTTTCCTTTTTAGAAATGCCTTTGTACGATTCCATCAATTTCTAGTGTCCGTCTCCTAAATTTTTAACAAGGTGAATGTAAATAGTCTTACATTTAACACAATTCTTTTCGTCCGTTGCTACTGCTGTAAGACCGCAGTGCAGTAAAGAAAAACTAATTGTCATCTGCTCCTGCAGTTGTGATTGCTCTCAAAACCACTTCTAACCCATTAACAACCTACAGATGTAGTGCTGCATGTGGGAATGGGAAGTCGTAATGTCATCGTGGACTTTCTTTGGTTACCAAGCATGAGTCAGGATTAGTACGGTTTTTGTCTCTCCCTAGCTTTTATGGGGAGTCACCTTGCATTGTAATCTAGAACTTACTACTTTCACACGTGCTTTCACTTTGAGAATGATCTATGTTTGCTGTAATATATCTGCTCGAATCTCTTATGAAAAACCTTCTTTCAGAAGCATTATATCGATGTACCTTATCGCTACATGGCTATCCATATTAGCTTTATTTATGTGTTTATTGTAACTATCAATGTGGCTTTATATTTGAGAATTGGATTTTTTTTCAATAGATGCACGAATCTCTGATTGGAAAGCTTAATTCTTCAAACAAAATGTGCATGTAGGTGAAAGACTGTTCACTAGTGAGAGAGGGTATAGTGAGCCTGTAGTATAAAAAACATTATTACCTGAAGAGCTTTTCGTGCAGCGAATCCTCCCATCGAAACATGATCTTCAGTTCCAGCACTTGTGCTGAGGGAATCCACAGAGGCAGGGTGACACAAAACCTTGTTCTCAGAAACTGAATAGCATGGCCACCAAAAAACATACTCGTATTACTGAAATGCATGCTTATCAATCTAATTCCACTTGGCTTCAAACTCATCGGGTGTGATAAATGAAAAACTAAACAAGGCTTAGAATGGTAAACCTATACCCACCACAATTTTTTCGATTTTACTTTATGAGTCAACCTTTACGCTTCTTCCGAAGTACATACGGAGTCCTCTCCTCCATGAAAAGTAGGTAACTTACCCAGAGATGCTGCAGTGCAGTGAGCCATCATAAAACCGGAATTAAGGCCTCCATCGTTGGTAAGAAAAGCAGGTAGCTCGCTCAATGCTGTATTATGTGAAGAAGCAGCTCGATAAAGTTTTTGTGTTGGGTTGGAAATGATTTAAAAATGAGATTTTCCCATATATTCATAAATGGTTACCAGGATTAACCAGCCGCTCAATCCTACGCTCACTCATAGAAGCAAGTTCATGAACAGCAATGGCAAGGTAGTCTAATACTTTGGCTGGATACTCTCCATGGAAATTCCCAGCTGAAATTATTTCATTCCGTTCAGCAAAGACAATCTAGTAATTGTCAACACAGGTAATATTGTTTATATATTCTGAAAGATTAAAAGATTGAATGAAGCTCATATAATTATGTATGCATTTGTGAAACGTGCAAAACATACTGGATTGTCTGTGGCACTATTCATTTCGATAGAAATGACTGTGCGGACAAAGTCAATGGTATCATGTACAATTCCATGAACTTGTGGACAACACCGCAAAGTATAAGCGTCCTGTACCCGGTTGCAAAATCTGTGGCTGTCTGAAACGGCATCATGCACACAACTTTCTTAAAACCTTTACAGCTATGTCATATTTACGATTACAGTATACAGTACGTGCATTAAGATCAATTATGATTTATTTTCAAAAACTTGCCGGAGTTGGCTGGCTGGCTGTCAGCAAAGTATATAGTTATAGTATAATGCTCGCCTTTTCCCATAAATTCACTTGTATTGAGAGAACTCGGGTCTAAGTTTATTTCATAAGGTATGGGACAGTCGTACGGCATTTCATACCACAAATAATACATACAACATAAACCATTAGTTCTCAGGACATGCTTGGCTTGCTATAAATAGATTTCCGTAAATGTCAATTTCAAAGGGAAGAGCACGGATTTTTGCAGGTTCCAATGGGAATTCCGCAAAAAAGAAATAGCATCCAACGATTCCATTTACCAGAGGATAGGAGAAAGTATTTTTCATATTATTTATTTTACAAGAACCACCTGCTTCTAGCCGGAATGAACGTAATGGTAATATAATGCTGGCAAATATTAGAATGTGAAAGCTTACAACAATTTTCAATCAAACAGAAAATTGCTTACTCCATTTCAAGGGGTTTCATTTTACTTAGCATTAATAAATACTGGAGTCATCCATTAGAAACCACGGAATTCTTTTGAAACCACTTTCTCATCAAACTAGTATACGTGTCCAAAAAATAAAAAGTGTTTCTCTGTCTGTATTTTTTGTGTTACAAACATTGAAAAGCGTATGTTTATTAGGAAAAAACTGGCTCTATTGCATTTATATGATATCATTTTCACCTATGATTGGTTTTGATTCCCTGTTCGTGTGTTAGTGGGGGCAACTAGAAACTACAACCAGTAACCAATCAACTTTATAATCATAGTACAACAGACAATTTGAATGTAATCCTAAATACAAGTTTTCAGGGATATCCATATCGTGATTTGTTTTATGGGACTCAAATATACATGAAGTATATAGAAGATAATGTTGGATGTTGCATTCATTGGTTGATACATGTAAATAGGAAGATCATGCGAAGATCTGAAAACACATTTGCTTTTCCACCACAACCAATACGTATCTCATCTTTGCCGTCATGACAAAAGTTACTCCACTCTCGTAAGCTGGTTCACATCACAAGTTAACTAAGCAAGTCATGTCTGTTAGGGAAAATATATTGGCTGTCTTATCATTATCATCATGGACTGTGGCCATATTTAAGAGGTAAGGTCTTATCCTACCGCGTGTGTTGTAAATAATTGGCTGAGTAGTGAACGTTTAACTTGGCAAAACCTTTCATCAAATCGACGGATTGCTTTTGATACACTTAAATGAAAGTTAAGTGTGTTTTTTTTCAGTTGTCGGTCTTTTGATTTTAATATTGAATGAGGTTGCATAGTTAGGGATATTGAAAGGTGTTAGATCAACAATCATCAGGACTGACCCTTCCCTTGTAAATTGGCAAGCAAGGAGACACACGAGAAGGAAGGAAGGAAGCACGTAGTAGATAGAAAAAGAAGTGAGAGAAAGCAGATTGATAGATAGATAGTTCCATGGAAGGATGGATGGTAATGGAAAAGGGTGAAGTTCAAAGTGAGTATACAGTCACAGCATGCTACTTTTGACGACGCATGGGAGACTCACTCACACAAATAGGAAATTATATCGAAATATTACACAAAACTAAATGCATTATATAAAATGCCAGAATCTATATATAGACCTAAAGTCAAGCCATCCGAATATTATTGTTATTTGTGTTTTATCATTTTTTAAATGGTTGTTTGCCAGGTGTCATCACCAAGGTGGATTTTCTCAAAGGTTTCATTTTTCGTGGTCTTTACAAATCTGACTCTTTGATTCTTTTAAATGCCTAAAGTATTTAACGCTACCAGAAAACAAAGAAATCAACGACCAGCATAGTCTATCTTACAATGCCCACTTTCTTAGTCTTACTATGCCTCTTATTTGAAACTAAGCTACAAATATTGAATGGAAACAGTCTAAATTAAATTTTAAAGAAGTAATAAAAAACGAGTACAGTGACCATCAACACTCAAATCATCTGCAGTTTTGATTTCAACCAAGAAAATGTGCCACGACACATATAATACGTCATTACTTTCCTGGTGTATGATGACGCAGTCAGTTTCATAAAACTCTGGCAATGGATTTATACACTTACCTGCAATTTGGGAGCGATAAGTTGTTGAATGTAGAAGGGCACGAAGCCTCCGCGCAACTAGAGCTTGACCTTTGTGAGGACGTATGTTTTGCACGTCTAAAAATAAAAACGCAATATCGTCATTAAAATGAGCAACATGATCATGATGGGAATGTCTAGTATTGCACATATTAAAGTTTCATGAGATTGCACCCAACCAACAGTTTCAATGGCAAATGGTTTCGATTATGAGATAAATTAAAAGTAATACAATCCATCTCAAAAGAATTATTTCGTAGGTTAGAAAAATTAATTTCCGCCACTATACTAATAGACTTCGAGACAATGACGTTTAACATTTTGTGAAGAATATAGTCATAAAATAGAAACGACTTAAATTGGGCGTTTCAACCAAATTGACGATCTTGTATAACCATTTCCCCAATAACAGTTGTATAGCTGTTATCATTCAGTTTCTAAATTCAGTCCCATGAAAGTACATACAACTGGATGGTAATGATAAAAGTAGCTGATTTAGTAAATGCGGAAAATTCATGGTCCATTACCACTGTCGAAAGCCCTTGAGGTTCCCTTGAGTACTTCCAGAGTCAAGGCGGCAACGACATCAGCCTGTCTGCCAATAATTGATGCTCTCTCAACGGCTTCTGCTCCAAGAGATGTAATTAATTGAGTGCCATTAATTAGCGCCAACCCCTCCTTTGCATCCAGCGAGATGGGAGTTAAATTATGTGCTTCCAAGACCTGTATCATGCATCCAGAAAAGAAAGCGTAATGAAAGATCCGTTTTGCATGAAAGATAAAGAACGACGACGTGTATAACTACCATAAAAGTTTTATCAAGTCATACGCACTCACACACACACACACATGTAATGTAAAATACAGCCACTTCATCTGCTATCGTGCCTATAGACTTAAGATAAAGTTCATTACCTGCTCTGACTCTAACTCTTACTTATACAACAACTGCAAAGCAATCTTCTTCGAGACAGTAAGTATATCGTACTCTTTAGTTTGGAATACCTACGAAGAACACTTTTGCCGAGGAATGCATAACTATAGAAACCAACTAAATATTTAACAGTTTGAAAATGCATACCAAAATCCCTTTTTGTATGAGATAAAAGGCAATAAATAAACTGTGCTTTCACCATAAAGTTTTGAGCATGTCTTTTTGGAATGCTGGAAAATTGTACTCCATTTTACTCGTTCTGTTTTTCACATCCCCCATCACCTTCAATAATACAAGGGTACCCCAGATTGTCGACATAACCGTCATTTCTAATCTCGTAATATTGTCTGCTGGAGCATGCACATTCTCACACTTACACATAGGATTGGAGCAGGCTTAATTACATCTCTTAAAGAGTAAAACAGCTTACATATTTCGCTTCCCCCCAGCCCGTCTCTGTGCTCCACATTTTTCCTTCGCCCATCATTCCAAGAGCTAAGTGAGCTAATGGGGCTAAATCCCCACTTGCTCCGACGGTGCCTTGCTCAGGTACCCATGGTAGACAGGAGGCTAAGAACAAAAATATTACAACTAAATAAGCCCCTGTATTAAAATTCGGACACTTTTCTTTTTACATTCGGACGCGATGTTTGGGGCTAATTATAACTGCACAATGGCGTGTACTTTCGACTCAAGCTTCCTATGGCCCAAGTAATATCGGAAATGCGTCAACCATGTAAGACTTGATTGCATCGATAAGCAGTGGAAGTTATTTCCGATAATATTATCGATGAGAATAAAATATTGACATAATTTGGCTATTTTTAGTACGAAAGCACTTCCTGATTTATGTAAAGTAACTGGTTGAATAAGAAATTGATTAAATTTACCATTAAATGCATCAACAAGCTGAAGAAGGGTTTTCAGCTTAATGCCGCTGTAGCCTTTGGCCAACACGTTGATACGTAATGCAAGCAACATCCGTACTTTCTCCGGAGATAAGGGATGCCCGACACCGGCACAATGAGAGCGGATTAGATTTTCTTGTAATAGTCTATTAAAAGTATTAAATTTTATTATACATCCCTATATCAAAGTTTCGTAACAGCTTCTACGAATAATAAGAATGATCGTCAAAGGGACCAAACAATATTAGGTAAATGAACATATCATTTCAAAGCAGTTGACTTGAGTTACGTAATTTAGGTTCAGCCGAAATAATCATTAATGCATTAGAAACAACTTTGTCAAATTAATCTGAACTTACTTCAGTTTTTCAGGCTCAATAACAGTCCTTGCAAACTTTCCGAAACCAGTGGTTATGCCATATACAACTGAAACAAATACACCGCAAAACATAATGTATAAAGTTGACTTACTTGATTTTAAGTCTCATCTAACATGGGTTAAGATTTTATATTGAAAACTTTAGGAAGTGAACAAACGACGACTTATATAATTAAAATTAACGGCATTTCAATAAGAAAATTTATTCATTCTGTAACTGTCTGCGTCTAACGAAAAAACTTCATCTGGACTAAAGACGCTAAGTTTGTTAGATAGCAGTACGTACAACAATATTGGAAATTGTCCTTTTAAACCTATGAAAAATTTTGCAAAATAAACTTTCGTATGCATAGTACACCATTATCACATTATCTGTTAAAGTTATTCACAATACTTCTTGAAAGATGATTCTAGATTACATCCGTGTAATGACTGAGAATGAAAGTTTTCCCCAAAGGATTGCAATGATTGTGTTGTGCGAAGTGTACCTTAATCGAATGCATCGTGTTGGGAATACAATACAACATAATAATGATCAAGGATGAAACCAGCAATCTTATTATGGATGGCAGAGATTCCTATCATCATCATCATTATCATGATATCACGCAAAAGGAGTTATTTTGTATGCAAATCAACGACACTCCAACAAATACGTTATTTATCTTCAAATTTGCCAAATTCCCTTTTGCTAAGAACTTGTCATGCTGAATGGTAGCTCATTTTAATGCATACGTAACACGAAAGAACGCTTCTCCAAGGAATACAGAAAATAATATGCGTTGTACCTTTATTTTCCTGCAAAATCTTTTCAACCAAGCTCCTTGCATCCAAAACCTTTTGTTCGGCTTCTTGGGAAATCTACATCATTAAATTCATAACAAGAATACAAGTAATAACATCCAGTAGTCTGAAAGTTGGAATGCTCTTTGAATGTCAAAACAACAAATGACCTTTATTGTGTAACGGCCTCGACCAAGTTGGAGGAGATCATCAGTTGACAAGCTGCATCCATCAATAGTTATATACTGGAAAGGCGTAGATTGGTAAGTGGGATTAAAGAACGCAAAAAGTCAATCAGATGCAAACTAAGCTGATTTGGTTCCAATATTTAGCGGACAATTGACAAAAAACTGTGTTATGAGCAGTGCTAGTTAGTTTTGGAAACAATTTCCTACAGCCGGAGCCATTATTACTTTCACCAGTTCGTAAATTTAATATGCTTTTCATACAATTCATCCGCTCGGTCTAGATGCAAAGCTTGTTTAGAAAGTAGATAGCATTCGTTTGGAAAATGCATAAAGAAACTGATTCTGAGGATTATTTTACTCAAGCTAAAGTAGTCACACACACGTGGCAGCACCACTTTGTACTTATTCCCGTCCTGCTTCCACTTTGCAAGGTGGATACTATGTGAGTTACGAATGTAATACCTCATATCCTCTTAGGAATGCTTGAGGGATAACATTTGAGCCAGCAAATGGAAGGAGAGAAAAAAGGCTCTGCCAGTTGCTAATCTCAATGCTGCTAACTCTCTGGTAGTTGCTGTATTCATTAAAAATTCGTACTAAATTTTGTTCTCCGTTTGAAAATCAATATTCACAAAAGGATAAGACTGGAAGATTGAAGCTCAGAGTTACGTTGGGAATAGAATTAATTAGCTACTCTTACTAATTATAATACTGCCAGGAAAATTCTTATTTTAAAATTCTATCGGAAGATGTAAGACATGTGAACGAGTGTAATTATATTAAGTGAAGTCTTGAAAACTTTAGCAAGCACATAACACATCTCTAATATTATGGGCTAGAAAGTTGGTACAAGCAAGCAAAAGCAATCCGATCACAGCACTTGCAACACACACACAGAAACACGGATGATGAGATGAAACCCAAAGAATTTTTGGAGCAAGCGTTTAGCATTCGAGATTTGAAAACAAAAGTTTTATGTCCACTATCCATACCTCCTGTGGGTGTACAAAAGTTTTTGGCCTGGAAAAGGAAAATAATAGAGTTTATTTTATGGTGGACTACGTAAGTCCTTTAATTCTTTTGCAGCTGCACCCTCCCTACACATTAATTAGGTCGGTCATAATCATCATAAAAAGAGAGTTTATATCGCAGGCAGCTCATTTCAACTTATTTCAAATCATGGTAACTGGCAATTTATGCCTCATCTCGGTATTCTTTTTACGATTTGCTGGTGTTTAAAAAACTGGCTAAGCACAATTTAAAGAAAGTTTGTAGTTTTAACACGTACTCTTGCTCTGGAACGTATTTGATTTCGGCAGAGGCCATTACGGGATTCGGCCAATCACTCTCCAACACTAAAAAGGAGAAAGTTGACTTACTTTATTGCCAACTTTTATGACAATCCTTGTACTCCGTAAACACAATGTGGATGGGGACATGTGTATGCATCAATTAAGTAATTAATTACTTACCAACCGATACGAAATCATTATCATCCAGTACCTCTTTAATTAAATCAAGTGGATCCAGAATAGCACCACCTCGAGTTTTTCGAACGTCCGAAACTACTTCTTTCTTTCCAGCTTGTAATGGCTTGCCCCCGTGTCTCAGGTAGCGTTTCAAGGCTTGCTCACCTAGCCATTGTATTTTCTCATTTCCTGCACGTACCCCAAAGTTTTTGCAATCAAAATTCCGTTATTTACTTGAATAATATGGCCACTTTCAAACTATCTTCAGTTTTATTCCTTTGTCGTACTTTTTAGTATGCGAGCAATTTATATTCAACCCTAGTTTAAATTTGCGGAAAAGACAGCCAAAGAATGAAGAAATACACTTACCATCTTTACACGGAATGTGGAACCATTCCCCACGGACACGTACGGAAATCTTCATGATGGCAATTAAGGTTTCACCGGTGAAAATTGGGCAAGTAACCTTTTAAAACAATTTGGAACCCCTTCCCTATTTTACGATATGAATATTGGGATGATGATGATAATGACGATAGTAATAATGATGATATGGATACGTGAGCTGGAACAAAATTACTTGATTTTGAATTGATTCCGAATGAAAATATGTTTTTAAAGGTGTGCTCTGAATAGACAATATTTGACAGGAATTGTAAGCCAACAAATAATATGTTACATGCCAGCCTTCAGAACCGTATGGAACTGGTATGATTTTGCAACATAACTTGGATTTTAACAGAGTAATTGGGTAGTGGGGAGTGTCGAATCTGGCACATTATCAACATTCTGTGACATCCTGACAATGAGTACGACACATGTTGGTATTTCTAATCCCAGAGTTCTTAAATGCTTTGAGTAATATTAATGATGACAAGCTGACCTCAGTGTCACGACAGTAGATATTGTAATTACTTGTTTAAATGCCATTTAGCATGATTAACACTTTTGTAAGAGAACCTTGGGGTCAGAGTCGACACCACGTGGTGATAACTTTTCCTCACTGTAGAAATCTGATGAAATTCCGACTCGTCATTTAATGATTTCCTTAATGTGACAAGAGCAATATGTGAGAAGGTGATTAGTACTCAAGATAAATGCAAATTCAGGAATAACATCTGATCTGATCATTTTTTCATATTGTTTTTATTAAGCAATAAGTGGTATTCTGGAAGGAATCGATGTGATTAAGCAAACTTAAGATATATCAGCAGCTCAGCTACGTGTTGAACATCACATATCTGGGTACTAAACCATCCTGCGTCGGGGCAAAGTAAACTCTTTTGAGAGAGAGATGATATCTTAGTTCCATGGAGATTAAAAACATGTCGTGATCTTTGTAATCTGTACTTAAAATAAATATTTGGTGTTTTGTTGTAAGTACCATTCAACCCCTAAAAATTAAATAGGCGTTGGGTGATATTTGTATGCTCACGCTAATGTTCAATAATTTTAGTGATTGCAGAAAACGAAGTTTATTGGGGGATGGGCACAAGTGATACATTCCGTGTCACTTAGATTAGTAAGTCGAAACACGCCACCAAATAAATTGACGATAATAATGAGATGGAAATGATGAACGGAGTTGTCAAAAACGTGAAGACATTGTAATCATTTATATTTTTATTCAATAACTAATAATGTAAATTATCTCGACAGCACCATAATCATGCTCGCTTATAATATAGGTAAACAAATAATATTCTTTATGTCATTTCATTACATATTGCGCGCGGCAGATCATTGAAATAATTGATTAGGAAAATGGCCCATTTTACATAAAATAACAGACAGACTCTATAGGTATGACTAAATATTAAATGGTTCATGAATCTTTACAAAGAAAGCAAAGTTGACCGGAATTGTGGTTTAAGACTGTTTTACGCAAACAGCGACTACCTGCTCATCAAAATGTCTCCAGTTTGCTTTACAATGCACATTTTTATTGCTTATACTTATTATTAAATATTTATATGAGCTATGAATTCGAAACTTAAAAATAGTCAAGTTTGTTAATTTTTAGCACGGAGAAAGTAATGGAGTATGAGTAAGTAGGTAGATGCATTTAAACTTAGCTTAGTGTATGTAATAAAGGATCTCAATACTTTTTTTTGCTAATTATATCCATGAAACAGCTTTTTTTTGTAGGAACGAGATTGGTTTCCAATGAAACTTATTTCCTCACATATATCCGTCCCAAACGTTCAGCACCACTGACAGCTACATGACTACTTCTTACACATCGTGAATCTAGCAAGTTTTCCTTGGCTACTTTTAGTTCAATCAATATAAGAAACCATACCGATTATAATCACAGTAAGACTTGACAGCATCATATTACGTCTTGCTTTGGTAGAAAGTTGAGAGACATGATCAAAATGTACACTATAATTTCTAATGACATGATATGTGCTTTCATCTGATTCAATCGAGCTGTCAAGGAGGATTAAATACGCAAGAAGATGGATGATGAAAACTCCACAGACAATTCTTACAACCATCATCTTACAACCACTATACCACATCACTATACCTAAAGCCTTTCTGTATCCATGTAGTCCCTAATATTACTCTTTATCACAAGTAAATTACTCTCATCGTACAAGATAACACTAACTAAGAAACAAGATCATTTCTCCTGTGTATCAAATCTGGCTAGTGAACGACCGATAAAATACTGCATCATAATACATTTTTTTTCTTCATACCAGTATTCATGGTGTATATGTTATGCAGCAAGACAAAAAGTGAACTCATGTGTTCAAGAAACCATATAATAAACCGTGGCCATGCACATAAAACGAACATCAACGAGCGGATCATTAGTAGCACATATCGATTTATGGGATGATGACTACTACCACGGCATCAAAAGTTTTAGTACCTTTGCTGGAAGAATGGGTTGCATGAATTCAAATAAAAATAAAAGAGTTATAAAGAAAATTCTAATTAAACAAGAGGAGTAATACTTTCCAATACATGGAGCAGCAGCTAATACATAAAGTAAGTAAGTATCCAAAACCGAGAGAGAGGTGCATGGCTCAGCAAAAAATATCCTCCATAGTATTATTCACCCGCATATTACTGCCGCTAAAATGGTGCATTAGCGTTATTGTCGATCACATTGCTATTTGATGACTCCGTTGGCGAATCACTTTTTCTGAAACTGCGAAGATCTGCGAGGGCTGAGTGGATCCTGAAATGAAGACGTGACTCGAGTGCATACCCCTTGTAATTGTTCCTGTACATTAAAAAAGTGTAAAAGTGAACAAAAGGAATTAAACACTTTAATGGCCGACTTTTAATTGGTCATCAGGCCAGTCGCAATAAAAATTAGACTGCCTGGGTTATCATCATCACTCAGTCATCCAAGACTCCCTACTCATGCTGTGGTTACGGTTACGTTACTTACACCATGCATACACAAAGCATAAAAAATCAAATTTTTATGCCAAGGCTGTAAACTTGTTTGAGTAACCAAATAAAAAGCATTAGTTTATATATCCTGGTAGTAAAACTGTAACGTAACCACAGATTGTAATTTATATGTAGGTACGAGACACCACAACCCATATAAAAACCTTTTGACCTTACTTGGCATTCTCGAGAGTAACGGTAGCAAGGTGTAAGTCATTTTTCGACCAGTATAGTGTCCCCAACTCGTAAGTAGCGTACGGCACCAAGTAATGATCAGCAACGAGCTCTTTCTCACAAGAAAAGAGTTCCTGAAATAGCCTTTCAGCATCGCTAAAGTTTCCAAGGTACTTGTGGCACATTCCTTTGAGAAGCAGAAGCAGACATCTATTGTCCACGTAGAAGTTATTATCTTGAGCTATAAGTCAAGGTGGAAACAAGGAAAGGTATCATCATCACTTTCGCAATTAGATGTGTAAATTGTTGTGGCTTCCATCCACAGATTACCTAATTTACTACTATGCCATACACATAATATCAACATTTCCAGAAAAGGAAACGAAAAAGGCCTCGTTTTCATGCGAATAATCAAGCCCGTTTTTCAATGAAATCCATATGGTATAGATATATACAAATACACACATATAAGTAAACAACCGGAATGGCTTGGTGAAAATAGAAAAGAAATTCTATAGCCCAGAAAAGGTTTCATGCTTTCATCATCATCATCCACAGTAAAGAAAAAAACTTTTGCTAACATATCATAATAAAGAGGGAGGTAAGTGGAGTACAAGCAAATGCTTTTTTCACTGGAAAGCCGTAAACGTGAGAACCAGTTTAAAATATCATATACATGTAAGTACTTCCACACATGTAGATGTAGGAAGCCAAATTAAAGTGAGAAATGGCTGAGGGTCAGTAAAACAAAGGCTACTAATAATAGGAAAACAGGAATTCTCCCATGCTTTCCCTCCAACTCAAGCCATTGCCACGAAATGAAGCTCAAGAAGGGAGGAAGGAGAAGAGAAAGCTGCTACAACAGATTTGACGTCAGTTCAATACGAGCCTAGAGGATTAAAAGTGAAAGAGACTGTATAAACACCTGTAAACTCTCTCGCTCTGTGTCTCTACTCACTAAACATTTTTCTTGCGTTTCCTTTCATGATGGGGATTTCCTATTTCTTTGAGATAGCTTTATGTGGATGCAAGGCAACCACTAATAATGAAAGTCAACATTTATATATTACACACCAACATGAATCAGAAATAGGTGGAATGCTACGAACGATGGGAAGACTACACAAGGGAAAGAGAGATTCGAAAAAAAGGGAAAAAGCATTAGGTAAATGGAGTTTTTCTTGGTTTGGCAAGCACACATTGTACTACTGGGTTTAGTTCAAACTCTTTATTACGCTACGCAAAACCAAAGTCCAATGGAGCTATGTAATTTGATGTACTTACTAGCAACGGCCACTCTTTAGATACACTAGTGGAAGATATAAAAAAACTGTCTGGCTCGAAAACAAGCTGAAATGGTCTCTTGATTACCTCTCTCTTTCTCTAAGAGTTTCATGGTCTTTTCCACCAGATGCAACAAAGGGCGGATCAGCTCAGGTTGTTTGCCAAGAACTTTGAATCCATTCCATAAGTATAACAATTCAACAGCAGGCAACACCAATTTGTTTCCTTGTGCGAAAAATCGCTCACATTTCTTCACGGCAAACTTTTCCATTGGAATTGATTTTCCGGCGATCCTCTGTTTCCAACCAGGAATGTCCCTAGAATGAACAAATGCAACAAATGAATTATACGCCCATATGTGCATAAATTTTACGGAGATGGAGAGAAAAGCAGTTGGAATATTCAAGTGGGAAAGTTGCACAAGGCTTTCTCCTCCATCTCCTCACCCTTTCCCAGTTTTCATTTCTTTATTTAATTTTGGTGAAAGTTCAAAAAATATAGGTTTCCAAAACTTTATCACTTTTCGTGAACACGAAACACACATTGACAATTCCGGAGAATTCCCAAAGCGATAGCTCAATATGACTTATGGAGTGTCTTCCGACTTTCATGACACTTACCTAAACAGCTGCAGCAGTTCTTCATTTTGATCCCCTACTAGTTTATCCCTCATCATGCACATAAAGGAAGCCTTTTGGTAGCCATAAATCGTTCTAGACCATCGGCTCTCTTGCAGCAGCAAGTCCGCAAAGTCTCGGGCTGAACACCAATCTTGTTTGATACTATAAGCGAATGTGGAACAATAAATATTGCTAGTCAATTTGAGGCAACAGAACCAATTTCGAATTCCCCCTTCCATTTTAATGGGAATGTATGCATTTTTAATCCAGGAATACATTGCTTCCAACAGCCTTGTATTTCAGTACATTTTGTATGCAGCCGTATTTACTATTCATCGAAATTTTAAAGGACTCCTTCATGACGTGAATAAACAATCGATAATTTAATAGCATGAGTTCCCGAAGTGAGTATGAGTATAGCACATTCGAATGTCAATTTGAGCCATTGTAAAAAAATGACATTAAAACCCTATTTCAGCTCAAAATTACTATATATTCACATCCCTTGATGCTGCCCTCGCCAGGAATTTGTATCTCCAAGAAATTCTGTAAAAGCTGATGTTGATGAACTAGATAACGTTCATTCCCCTCGTAATCATATTTATAATTAAATCAAAACTAGGTCACTCACCAGTGCGCCCACATCAATTCCCAATAGCAGAGGTGATGGAACTGAACCCATTCGCTCTGACTCGTCCACGCTTTCATGTACCACTCAATGGCTTCATTCACATGGCCTTTGACATATTCTAGTCTGGCTTTGAAGAAGTTATACCATACACCATTTGGGAAAACCTGGATGGTAACAAACACAAATAGATGCAGAATGTATGAGCCAAACTATATCCTCAAAATAATGTCACTTCACCAGAGAGATGTTGCATCCACCCTCCCATATCCATTTATAATGGTTGTGTATAACTCAAAGGGAGCTGCACCAATTCCCATATTATAATATTTGGAGTAGTCATGCTGAATTTGAATTCCATGTAAACTACTCGTATTACCGATAATTGGTCTTGGATAATGACTTCAGCCAGCTCCAAGTCCCCATCCCCATATCCGAGAACGTAGAGAACAAAGAGATGAAATCCAAGGAGAACCATGGCACACAAAATTTGACGGAGGGATCCCCGTAATCCACAACCAACGCTCAGTTGCTTCAATCCCGTTTCCTGCAAAATGAGAAAATAAACTGGATGATGGAGCAAACATTCATGAATCTAATTTTCAAAAACTCATCATCACACATAAGTTTATATAGTATCTCATCACACACTTCGGAGGAGTATCACTTGTGGGTAAAGAACATGGTGGTGGCGGAATAGCTTTAAGATAATGTGCACATAGATTTATACTGGTTGGGAATCCTATTCAATGTCTTGAATATTTACTGTATATGAGCAGGGTATAAAATTTAATGAGAACGTGTTTGCTTCTCCGTCTTCAGATTATGTGCAAACAATAAGGGCTCAGCATCAGCATGCACGTAGCCATATTATGATTATGCTCCGTATTCCTTTTCTTTCTCGGGGAGGAAAAAAACACTTCAAATGCTCACATCCGAAGAAATGAAAGCGTTACATCATTTACAATAATCGGTCAAATCCTTTAATAGCGCTGTAATAGCGTGTTGCAAGGTTGCCGTTCTAAAATGTGCAGACGTACTAAGTTGAAATAGCCTTAACAGTTTCGCTTTGGCTGAGAAGTAGTATTGTGCCAGGGTCAATTGGAAACAGCACGTTAAAGCGCAGTTTACTTAACTGCTTTGAAACTTATTTTTGTAATGTACGCAGTAGCCGACAACAGGCTCAGACACACGTTTATAGCATGCAAGTCTACTAGAATATACCATTTTAGTAATTATTCTCGTTTACCTTGTAATCCTACATACGAAAGAACACAGATGACGAGTTGACACGTTGAAAAAAGAATAAATCATCCATATTTAATGTGATGTCAAAAAAGTTGAATCTCAAAATATTTAGTGGCACCACATTCTACAAACTAATTACCCAATTGATTTGAATACTTGCAAAAGGTAAGATAAGTAAAACCAACTTATCGGTAGACACAACGTGAATTCATTCATTCATTACTTATTACTCCATTGTTCCATTTACTGCGATTGTAAGATTTGTAAAAATTAGAAGAGCTACTTTTCATACAATGCAATTAAAAAAGCAAAAAGTATTTTCATGCATTCAAAATGCCCGTTTCAATTACCATTACAAATTTAATGCTGCTATCTGCATTGTCATTTTTAAATCGCTTTAGATATTTCGTCCGTGACAATGTGTAGCTTACAGTTTCTAATACTATCATTGCCAGAACTGTTTTCAGTGCATTTGACAGAAGCACTTGGATTTTTGGTGGTGGAAACATTCATGTGACCAAGTAATTATGATAAGTAGGAAACGAATACAAAAATCAGTTTACCCTATTTCCAGAAAATCCTATAAACTCGAGTAGCTTCATAATTCTCGCTGGTAACATCGAAATTAACTGAAACACAAACACACATCAAAACGTACCGTTAGATCATCTATTCATTCATAGAATTTGATATTCTCTAAACAGTTGCATAAATACGCATACATATCCATACCAAATTGTAAGCTCCGACACCCATCCGTACTCCGCTCTCGAAATGAGGCTTGTGTTTACAATCCTCCCAGTTTTTATTTTTCAGTATATTCCAACATTCCCTAGTTCATGAAAACAAATTTCATTTTACAAATCTCAAGGAACTCACTCTCAAGGAAATGGGGAAAGAAATTCATAGATTTCATTGGGGAATCATGCATACGAAGAAAATAAAAGTATTTTTAGATTCATTGTCAATTGTTTTTCGGTAAATAACACATTTCAAACAAGATTCTCAAAAGGAACCTCGAAGTAGCATGTCAAGCATATTTGTAAAACAGAGCAACTCAACTTCGAGACATCATCTTGCTTGACTGCACAATTTTGTCCCTCGCAATGAATGTAAAATAGCAAAGCCATTTCAACAATAAATCAAACATTTCATACTTGTAAGCGTTCAAACAGGATCTCATTCGGAGTCCACCCTTGACGAAGCTAATCAAATTTTCATCTTCAACAAATGTAAGAACTGCACGGAGGAGAAGGCATTCTGCATAGCATAATTCTGCATGGATTTCCTCT
Source organism: Orchesella cincta (assembly GCA_001718145.1). NCBI lineage: Eukaryota > Metazoa > Arthropoda > Collembola > Entomobryomorpha > Orchesellidae > Orchesella > Orchesella cincta. Next base: position 254,595 of record LJIJ01000019.1, on the reverse strand, counting down.
GCAAAATAAGAAAAAGAAACATAAATTTATATGGCCCAATAAAAAATCTCATAATCAGCGAAATGCAATCCTAAAAGTGTAACGCCGATTCCCGTCAAGTAATTCTACTCAAGAAGGGCACACGTGCGCTCAGATTGCCTCCAAGTGTTTCTTATTAACACTTAAAAGGCACCGTTGACAATAACAACTTGCGAGTAACAAGCTATGCGCACTGCACACACATGCCAAACTATAAAATGCTAGAACTTTCGTTTTTAGTGATCATTATTATTTTTGAAACGAAAAGTCTCTCACCTTCACTTAATGCATCATAGTTGGTTTTTTTCATGATCTTGCCGATGGACTCGTACACCGTGGTCTTTTTTCGATAGCGATTACATACTTCTACTGACTGTTCCAACGCCTCAGCAGCAGCCTCGATGTGTTGCTGGGTGAATTTTTTAAAAGAAAAAAGGCGTTGAAATTAAATGGCATTATAAGTTTAATTTTAACTTACAGAATATAAGTACTCAATTCAAATTACCGGTTCGAAGGTAAGCACCGCCTCTAAAAACTGAAAAGTACCATGTCCCAGGGCATGATACATGCTAGTACGAGCCCTGCCATTTTAAAAATATATTAAAACCTCTGTAATTGTTTTCATTCTCTGTCAATCGTTAAATGTTACCATATAAATATTCAAACATACCATGGCCGAATCAAGGTTCTTGCTTCATCAAATTTGTTATTCATGAAAAGATCCATCGCTAATTTAGCCTCATCAATGGCACAAGGAAGATCCATCGCTTCAGGTCTAAAAGTGTTCAATCAGAGCAGATATTAATATGACGTTTTTTATTAGTAGCAAAAATAATTTACACCCATGATAATGATTTCTAACCTCGCAATGTCCTCCGACGCATCGTGGAATGACTGAAAATCAAAATCAAATAATAAGCCATCATCCAACTAATCTGAATTAATTTGAACAGAGTATTTGAATAGGAATTAGATTCTTACTTCCTCATCACAGTCTGACTCTGACATCTTGGGAAAATTATTTTGTTGTGTTTCGTCGACAGTTGAACAAGATACTTTTGGTCGTAAAGTCAATATTGCATGAGAATTTCAATTCTAGGCTAAACTACGATGTCTTAAACATTTTGAGCTTGCTTGGTGAAAATATTACTACTTCCAACGCCTTTGAGAGCGTGACAATAATGCACTGTATTTTATAAAGTAAGGCCAATGGATTCTACCAGGAACGAGGAACGGTGATACAACCAGGTACTGTTTTGTAAAAATATAATACTAAATCTAATTGTCTCTTTAAGACAATGTCAAAGTTTCCCCAAGTGAAGGTTATGAAAATATTTAACTAGACTATGAAGTCAAAAAGTTGCATCATTTGATTTGCTACTTCAATGACTTTTCGTTGAATGTTGATTTTAAACCTTTTGTATTGCGATGCTTGTTATTTTGTGGATTGATCATTTGAAGACATCATCGTCCATGGTTCTGTAATAAATTAGTAATCATAAAATTATTAAGTGGAAATCATTCACAATAGCTCATTAACACAGCCCAATTATGCTCAATAAATTTCAAGGTCGATTCACAAAGTTGTACAAGTTAATTCAAAAGTCAAAACAAGAATTTAACATACTTCCATATAGTTATATAAGGTTATATAAACTGTTTTGATTACCGGTGATCAAGACCTTTGTCTGTCCCATGTGGGATACGCGGTAGGTGGTAAACCACAGACTCGATTCTGAAACAAGGAAAATGCACCAGGTTCAATGAACATGAATAATGCGCTAATAATTAGTAAAAATTATTTTGGTTTTAAAAATTAAATTATGAGTTGCCTATAGCAGTCACATGACCTCCTAATTTACTAAGCTGTATGTCAACCTGTAGAAAATCTACGACTGCCTTGCTCTACTTTATTATAACTTTTAGATCGGAATGTCGCAAGTTGCTTTGTTAAAGACGATAAAAAGTTGGAAGGATTATGCATACCACTTATTTGTGAACATAAGAATAGAATATGAGTATGCATAAAGATATTGCTCCAGAAAGGAACAAATGACAGTTTGTAGTGAGCTGCTTGAGGAATGAATTAGCCAGACTTTGTTGCGATCGTGATAAGATATGCTGCTGCTCTTCTCCACACCACTACATCATGTACTCTCCACTAATAAGGAAAATCATGAGCCTGGAACTAGTGCTGTGCGAATTCAATTTGGAGTATTGGATTATTGGGCAACCACTCAAGTGACACGCAATCTATAAGCACCAAAAGTATATATATTACACTGTTCGTCCTATAAATTGGTTGCATCTCTAGGCTTTCGACATTGGTTTCGTATGAAGTTCCTAGAAATTTTGCAACTCAAGACCAAGAATGAGTGCCTTATTGCAATTTCGGCGTAAAGTTGGCTCTGCTTCTTTAAATCGATCTTGAAATAATGACGCTCAACAAAACTACTAGGAAGAGAAAAAGCGTAGAACATGCAGTTTCTCTCATTTGCCTGAAAATGTGTCAAACCTTTTTTCCAATTTGATTAAGTTATCAGAAATGGAAATTAGTTCCAAGTATCATAAATATCCGGATGAGAGAATGCAGGATGTGAAAATAATACATACATACCAGCAAAGATAATGAGGAGAATACGCAACGAAATCATTTGATGGGGCTAAGCAGTTGGATGCATATGAAAATAATTATTCAATGGTCCTACTTACATACATTTGTATCAATTCAACCTTGAACTCAAAAATTGTTTATCTTTCCACTGAAATCGTACGTAATATGAAGACTAAGTCACGAATCGCTTCTGATTTTTCAATAAAGTCGTAGCGGATTAATCCTATAATTTCAATTTTGTAACGTCATGAGAATAATTTATAGCCCTTATCGTTTGCAAATTTGGACAGTGCTCCCTATTTCAACCTCCTAATTCTCACTCCAGCCTTTGGTTAGAAATCAGAGAGAAAGTTTTCATATAAATGCATACATAAATGAACATGTCTCAAGATGCTTCCATCCAGGTTTGGTTTGCACATGTACCTATTGAGCTACTGCCTAATAACTAGCATTGCTACATCTTATGGCTAGAACTTAGCACGTGTGTAGTATATACAATATATGTTTATGTGAAGTTTGCCAGCGGTGCGCTTCCCAAGTTCAACATGTGAAGCGGTCTCCACGTATAGCAATATTTGTTGAACTTGTAATTGAATACGTGAGTAATCATAATCAATAGTCCGAAGTAAGAAAATTGGTGTTCTTAATGCAACAACTTATATTTGGAGAACTATTACTAAACATACAACGTATTATTCCATAGTGATCTAACGTAAGTGTAGTCTACATGTCATGTCTTGGAATGCGTCTTTTGTCTCACTCAACTGCGTTCACTGGAGGAGAAACCACGACGTTGAGGCTCAACTTATGAAAACCTAGTTTTACCTCTTGGAGAAAACTAGCTCGTCTGCGGGCTTGACTTATTTCAAAGTACTCAAACTAAATTCCGAGTAAACTAACACAGGAAACTGCAGGTTATCTGGAAGAGGTATCGCTACAATACTCATCATCCCCACATGTTAACAACTGATAACGATGACTTTCTAACTGAAACCAATCAAGAGGAAGACAGAATTGTGTACACACCAATAATATCCAATTTGATGAGAATGGCTTCTTGTGTTAAACTACTTTCAAACAATCACTATGTTAATTCAGACTGACAGTTATCAAGTCAAATGTTTGTGATTCAAGATCAACTACGTTGACAGAGCTGCACTCGTAGAGTTGGATGCTTCAATAAAAACTGAAGTAGCGCATGAATTCAACAGAATGTACGTTTCGACTGATTTGATAGATAATACTGATCTCCACAAAATACTCATGTTGCAAGTGGAAGCTCGTTTTTCCTATCTCCTCGGTTTGTTATTGTGTTATTAGCACCCGGAGCATGGACATTAACTGTTTATCTATAGCTTCGGAGGAGAAGCAAATCCGAAAGGAAAACTAATGAATCATGATGATAGTATCTAAAGGTTTTGCACCTGCGACATGCATGCCCACACGAGCCACGACACTCATCCTTGGTAATTTTACGGTAGGCTGATGTGCACGAACTGGGAATTACACACATAAATACAATAACTTAGGGGAAAAGAAAGAAGCAATAATGTGATAACACAAAAAACTCCATCATGACCAGGGAATAGATATGTACCTCAATATATAACTTGGCTGGCAAGTGAAACAGGACACCACACAGGCTAAGTGATTCCAGAGGCTATGCTTAACATCTTGCATTTCGTAGACCACGAGAAATGTCCTTTTATCAAATAAAACACCTCAGCATACTTATTATTACGTTATAGCTTATGTGTGGCACATAACTTCCAGACATATACCAGTATTACCGTTAACAAAGTCGCTATCATGCTTCGTGAGCGGTGTGGTGAGACCATATTAAATACCACTACTGTGTGCAATTGCAACATCACCTTTGCACAAACATTTAGTCCACCACCGCGTGAGTTAGCATTGCGGAACGTTATTTTCTCTATTTGGCTCATATGGCCAGTAATTTGGAACAAGGCCTTCTTTTCCCTGTTCCTCGAGCTTGGGTGTTTATGTTTGTGAGCATTCCTCACGACTACGTGTGCAATCTGACTACCTCATTTTTTATCCATGCCTTCATGTCAGCAATGTATGTGTTTACGCTTTTTCTGACGCTGGTCTAACCTAAACTAATGTCAAAGTCAACAAACAACTCGCTAATGCACTCCTTCTCATCGAATCACTGAACTTATCCATTCATGACATGATCCATATTGCCTCTACCACAAACCAAACTGGATCATAAGACACAAGCAAGTAGTGATTGAGTAAGTTTTACGCACTCTTACTCGGTTATCAGATCACCAAGGCTTCTAATTTGTATAGGGGTAAATAGAAATTTTACAAGTAGGCAATGAAAACGTCTTGTCTGACGCATGGAATGCCAATAGCAACCAACTATTACACAACTTGTTTTAAGAATCACTTTGCCGAAAGTACTAAACTTAATAAACTTGTAAAGTCGTTGCTGAAGGAACTCATAGCTGTAGGGGAAATATGTTGACTTCAAGCTATCCAAACTAATACGTGATGGGAAAAGGAGTCAAACTGATCTATGATATCCAACTCATACTTTCCAAAAACTTTCTTCCATTATGATACACTTAAAGCTGAGCCATCCAAACGATCCATCTGGTCGACACAATATGTATCAGCTTTGGTGTGTTGTATAATTGCAGCACATGAAGGTAATTATTTATCACAAAAAATAGACCTAATGTTGAACAGATAAAAACTTCCGAGTGACGCATTGAATGATGAAACCTAAACCGTGAAAAATACAAGCCACGTTCTGAGAAAATCCAATTTGGAAGCATGTCTGTGTAGGAGGACGCCAAAAGCGTGCTGGAAATAGCATTATATCTGAAAGTAGCTTGACAAAATATAGCATTTTGCTAAATTAACGATCAATTGTTTAAGTTTGCCAAGTCGTGCGTGTTTACTGCGTACTTCAAGACACATGCCTAATGCCGGCACGTCAACATTTACTTTAGTTTTGTTGCCTTCATTAGATATTCTTTTTCATTTACTCATACAATACTGAACAAAGTGTCAGTTCGCAATTCAGTGCACGAGATTTATTCCCTGTATGTTGGAGTTGTATGCACCGAATGAAATAAGTATATTCTGACTCGGATATGCATACGTTTTGATTGACGTATTCTCTGGTTTATAGTTTTACATAACTAATGTCTGTGGTACATCGTTGTCATTCCCAACGTGTATTTTAAGAAACATACGCCTGCATCTATTTCTTATTATCAAAACCTGTTAAAATGTCGGGCTACTCACGGGATTTAAATCCGATTGCAATTTGGTGATTTACAGTTATTATTAATTGCAAGCGCATATACTTCTGACCTAGTATTTTAAGTTACTTTTAAAAAGCATGAACTTTATGCATGAACTTGAAAACGTTCAAATAGTTTCTACAATACCTTTTATGCAAACAATTATCCAATTCTGGGTCTATTGGTGTTTAGTCGATCTAAATATAAGTGATCCATGAAACACTGCACAATTTTACCAAAATAGTTATTTTGTACACGTCAAATCAGTTATAGCTAAGCTGCCACTGCAACAATTGTACAGTTTTCCTGTTATTGTGGTAACCTTTCTTGAGTAGAGGCTCCACTGTCTAACACGAGGTTCAATTCAGTTCAGTTCACGAGGAATTAGGTATAAAATACTGCACTTCATATTCACTACTTATGTTTTCTTTTCACACCCAAAACTTAAACTGAGCACTGGATAAGGGCCTGCTTTCGATTTTGCACGATCACGTCTAGCTATTTTTACGAGAGCAAATTCATTAGCAGACAAGGAGACAGTGTGCAATAACTGCACACAGCTTAGCCATGGTCTAGATAGAATATGGAAAAAAGAAAATATATAAAAGTAATTTTAGCAGCATTCTTTACATTTAATATATATTGAACAAGGGATTAAATGAGGAAATGAAATGTGCATAGGATTAGGGCTTGATCCTTTCGATATAATTTTGTTTGCTGTTCGTGCTCGCGAGTAGTGGCTAGCGTAATTCTTCTCTTTTATATGCATGCGGTTTTGTCTCAATCCTTTTGTTGCTCAAACAACACAACGCACATGCTAAGCTTTCAGTTTTAGTATGAAATAATAATTATCTTAAGCTAACAGTTTCCTACTAGCCATTCAACTACTAACTTCATCGTTCAACGTTGTTATATAGTAGTGCATTGTGATAGCTAGAAAAAAAGGAGTGATAGGCTCGTTTATGATTTGATGATACGTTGGGTTTAAAAATATTTGATTATCTACAGATAGAATTCTAAATAGAAATCGATGCCTATAATGTATATGTTCAAGTTTGCGAATGATAATGTTTTATATAAAATTTGCTAATAAGCAGGCGAGTGCGAAATCTTTGTGCACAAAAATAAATGCTCCACACCATTTCCGAGTACGTACCCTTTCTCATTTAGTGTTGAATGATAATTGTATTCCAGCAAATAAAGTGGAGGTTTGAAACGTTTAATGACATCTCTAAACTATTAGAATTAAAATTTCATGGACAAAGCCGTTTTCTCATTTCGGGATGATATCTACTCACGAAGGGTTGAAAAGTTTGATTCTATTCACGCCAAAATCCTTATTTTGTTTAAAGCGTAATTGCATGTTTTCCGATTATAAAGTATATGCTCACTCGCGAATGGATGCAAAATCCGTTAAGTGTAGTTTTAGCAACACAGCTTTCCGTTTATTCCAAAAAAAATTTAGTTAATACCTTCCGATGGTTCTCCCTATACGATATTATGCATATATTGGATGTGTAAGCGTGAACAAGGTTTGATTTGGGTAAATAAGATGAATTACATAAAACTATTGTGCATACGCCATAATATTTAAATGCGTACAATCTTTGAGATGATGGTCCACATCCCATACAATGACTGTTTTTAGATGAAGTATTAATGACTATTCTCAAGGTCAATCATTGAAGGTTTTCAGTCATAACAAGGAATCATTATTAGTTTATCTTTCACAAAATCTGAATGGGATAAGCCCAATGTTAAAGTTGAACGTTTATCAAGATGCCATCCAACGACGGTCAAATGATCCTTATGACTCACCTTCAGTTACTTTGGTCAACGCACAATATCATATGCATTAGACTTGTTGGAATGCAATCATGCAATTCATTCGAGCATGAAAAAATGTACCCAACTACGATTCAACATTAAAAGCAGGAAACTATGTGCTATGCATATAGTGAGTAAGTAAAAAATATTATCAGAAGGTTGTGCAATACAAACACACACATAGACAGAAATGATTCCTTTTTTATATAAAACTTGGAAATCTTTAAACTTTATCATTTACTTATATTAGCGTATCTCTTGGTCACTGTGCATTGCAGCGTAATAAAAACAATGTGTGGTTACAGTAGTTTGGGTTTTAATGTTTCTCGAAAATTGCTGTTTACTTCTTATCTACGTTCGAAAGTTAAAAAGTAATTTACCGTACCGAAGTATTACAGCTTTTAAAACAATTAACTACATCCTAAATCGTTTACAAATAAGTAAGATTTCTTCTACAGCCTAAAAGTAATAGATGTACCACACACGTATATAACCACTTGCAAAGTCAATGGAATTGCATCACAGCATTTTTCATGCGCTGGCTGAATCATTGCAAATTCAAATTCACTTGCATTACATGCAATATAATTGTTCATCTTTGAATTGCTTATCCTGTGCGTCAGAAGCACATGAGCAACTAAAGTAGTTCTACTAAATATGTGAAATTTCTGCATGATTACAAATTTTATTTAGCTTTTCTAGATGCATTTTGAACTTATTGAAATTATTCTTGTGCCATTGATGATTTCGCAAGCAGGTTGCTCTTGCGGCATCACTAAGTTGAACTAAATGTTGACAAAGATTCTGTGTTATAGGGTAGGCATTTATTGGATTGTAATTTACAGAGTTGTGCGTATTTCATGAAATATGGTAATAACCTAGTGCATTCTTCACCTTTCTAGTAACCACTGTTTTATTACAACCACATTAAAGTTTGCGAAATCACAACAAAAATGGAAAGATACGATTAGATAATAATGTATTCATGTACCTTAAGTTTATTGCAGGATCTCCACATCCAGGTTGGCAGTGTACCAAAGAGTATATTACAAATGAATCCCCTTGGGATTCAATATCAATAGCCAAAAACGATGACGACGTTTTGAAACCACTTGTCGCTAATCTACAGCGCGTGCTACGTAACCATTATTGCTGAAGGGATGAGCCCTAATGAGTAGTCAAAAACCAACGACTAGAATGCACCAGGTTGAACACAAAGACCTTTCACATGTATGCATGTGTACGTATTGCAGGAAGTTGCAGGTTGAGTTGACGCCAGTATTTGATATGCCTACTGAATAAATTGAACACATTCAGAAAGATTTGCTGAATAGCGTTATCGAAACGGTTATGTAATGTCAATGTCATTCATTGTTGCGTATTGAACACTTTATCGTTGTCTTCATAAAGATTCGTTCACAGAACTGTCCAAACTGGTAGGTAAAACGATGTCCGCTAACAAGATGTCAAACTAATTAATTAGTGTCACGTAGTCACAGTCACTAAATGGAGAATATTAGGGGATAGTTGCTGGATCTACTTCATGGTAAACACTAGGTCACTTTGAGTATAGGATTTTTTGGGGAGGGGGGAGAAAAGACAGGAATTATTGTGGAAAGGGGAAGAAGACAGTTAAACACAGAAGTGGAGTAAGTATGTAAATAGTAGATAGTATCCAGCAGTCAATCGGTCAACCGTATTATTCCATGGCCAAAAATTACATTGTAGTTTCCGATTTGAATAAATTTTCCAATTCAACGTTGTTATAGTTTGCTCACTCAAAAATGAAAACGGATGAATAGCCAAAATTCAGCAACTTAACTCCAGTCAGTAATGACTGACACAGAGAGTTTAGCACGAAACCTTTATTTTTGAATCCCGAAGAATGTTGAGGTAGCCCAGGTCTAACAATTGCCAACTGCGTTAGCAAGGCGGCCGTTGATGATGATAACTGTCGGTATGACAGCCGACGCACAACCGGGTTGGTTGTAGTAATCTTCTCATCGTCCGTGGCGAATCCACTTGTTGAAATAAAAATACTGCAGTCAGCACAGCAACACTGATGATGTTGACAGGAGACCTCGACTATTTCTTTGGTCTGGGATGCGCCAAGTGACATTTTGAAAGCCATTAAAAAAGACGGCAGTAGCACGAGTACTGGTGTGCATATGCATGAAAAAGGCACCTGCAACGTGAAATAATGTTTGTAGGTCAGTGGATACAATAAAAAAGGAGTAGTGAGTGGGGGTGCTTATGTTTGTAGTAGAATAGGATAAACATTCTGCAACAGCAAGCCCAGCCTTTCTGCAGGGAACAAAAAAGCATTCATACAATTTTCATTCCTCGTCACATGGTGATACACTATAATCATTTTTACTTTAGCTGCACATTTTGATTCACACTCATTATAAATGAAAGAGAAACATCTTCTACACAAAATATAACGTTCTTGTAGGAAGTGAGGGGATTTATTAGCAGTGAGCTACATCCCTACCATCATGCGCTCTCTCAGCTTACACATACATTGTTAGGTATCGAAACAATAAGAATGCAGCAGTCAAGTACAAATAAATTTTGAGTTTAAATGAGCTATTTCTGTTTATTTACCTTTAACTACGTGACGGATACACGCGAGGTTCAGCTGCAATGCTCAATCCGTAAGAAGACCATATATGAAGACAAGAAATAAGTAGATTAGTGAGCCTCCGTTGTAGTCGAGATAACTGTAGTACTGATAACTCTACACAACGTAGCCTTTTTCGCTTTCCCTTTTCCTCTTTATTCATGTGTTTACATTTCATGCAAACGGGCGGACGTATGTGGATCATGTGTATTTGCAATCAATAAAGCTACTGTATGCGGGATTTATATAGCTTGCTGAACACCTAGAGGTGACCTTGTCAAAAGTCATTGCTGGAGTAGTTTTTTCCACATTTCATCTTTTACAATTTAAATTTAAAATGAACTTGCTTGATACATTGTATTCTTCATATTCAGGTTTTGAAAATGAAGTATCGTATGTAGATACTGTTGAATTACTTTAGCAGTTTAGAATTAACTTGCACAGAGGACGTAGATAACATTTACAATCCTAATTATTTTTTGAATTGATGCGTATTTTCCACTTCTTGATTGACCTTGACCCTAAACGGAAAAAAACTGGATAACATTTTTTAAATTGCTCGTCACAGACATAATGAGCACACGGACGGACATAACAAAACCAGCAACCAGAGAAAGCTAGCTGATAATGCGCTTGATATACACATACGCACGTTTGTGCATGACTATACCTTTGTATGTGAAAGAAAGAAACAGTGTTGTTGTTGTTGTGTACTTGTTCACATAGTCCGTTTGGAAACATCGGAAATTTTCTCAATATTCCCAACACTCCGATACACTCGTTCATGCTTTTGATGTATTTGATTGGTATCGCTGATACGACCAATCATCCATTTCATTCGTTTCTTGCTCATAATCAACTAATCATTTCATGAATGCATGAATGCTTTTGTTCGTGAGTTTCTCTCAATTCGCATCAAGGAAGAAACAGTAACGCACGCATTTATTAGCCTCAAAATATGTATGTCAATAAACTTACGGTGCAGGTTTTATACCTAATCATCCTCATAGCATATAAGCTTAATTTACAAAAGACAATGAAATATACTCCCTTAATGTGAGCTACTTCAATGCTTTTATTGATCAAAATTACATACAAGTCTTTGCATTGGCCAATGCTAACTAATTTTACCAAATTGGTCGTGCAATTGGACATTCAGCATCCAAATTATCGCATTCATGGAAAATGTCTTTCTGCGACTTCCCATTATCAAAATAGGTCATTTTAATGAGTCATTAGTAATGACAATATTAATATTCTTAGTAGTAGCTGCAATATATCAATTTGTAATATTTGCATATGTTTATCTTAGTAAAAGTATACATAGTTCTGACATCCGGTTAGAATTTGAAGGTCAACTGAATTAAATACTAACTACTATCTATTGCAATCACGCAAGCATGGAGTTATAACCTTGACAAAATGAAAGGAATGAAATTTTGGCTACAACTACTTACTGATGTCCAGTGACGATTCCTGCTTTCACCAATATTTTGGTTTAGTAATGTATTCAGCAATCTGCTCTACAAAAATAATTATTGAAAGCTAAGGCATTTTCAAAACAAATATTCTTGACAGGTTAATAAACGATTTAATTTAACGCAGACTAGTGTATACACATAGTAAGCATCGCAGACATGCGACGATCCCTTATAATATTACAGGTCTCCATGTGTATCAAAAGGTTGCATAGTAATAATTAGTTGTATAACATGTCATTTTTTTGCATGAGATTTCCTTGATCAATTCATTTCGCAGTATACAACTGTTGGTTGCATAAAGACTGGTTTTTACTCTCGATCTTCATTAATACATAAAAATATAGAAGGCATAACTTCATTACTCATGATCGGTGAAACTAATGTTGAAGGTCTTTTAAATCATACATAGCTCTTTCATTAATACCGACTGCCGAGCATCCCATATAATTACTCCCATACAATTGATATCTATATCATATTATAAATTATACTTAAGATAAGCATTTTATTTACCATTTGATTGCCTACAAATAAAAAGTCGGAAGATCCCAACTTTCAATGCCGATGATGCGGAATAAATCAACAAGGAAAGTAAATTAGAACATATTTTTTTTGACATTTTTTGACATATGTATCTTGAATTAGGTTACACTCCATCTGGCTCCTAGTCCCACTGCTCTGCAATACGGAGAACGTAAGGTGAGAACGAAATGGAATTAAATTACCTTTCTGCCTTGATGTTTCGGAATGTCAGCAAATATTGAAATGTATTACAAGTCAGTCGTAGTCTGATCTGATGAAAAACATGAACATGAGCACACTACTACAATGTCGAGTAGAGCTAAGCAGAAAGCTGATGTTGCTGCTACTATAATACTACTACTACACCACTACCATCACCATATCCTGTATAAACAACACTCTCTCACTCACTCACCCACCAGTGGAATACTATACCCCAAACACAATACATTTTATTTGAGATTTGCGAAAAGTACACTTTGTGCATACAGATATTTTCTTCCTTTGCAAGGGAGAATTTGCAGTGGAAGAGGTTGTAGAATGACAACACAACACATTCATTCTACTCACTAACAATATAAAGGTTTTTATAACCTTATATCAGCAGCAGCAGCAGCATTAGTGAACAAATGGCATAAATTCAAACTTGTGATATTTTGGTTTATCTCTGTTTGATTTGCCAAAACATCATGATCATCACTATAATCATCGTCCACAACAATTTTGAACTGTTTTAATTATTTCGCTTCCCTGTCAAAACTCTGTCCGTTTTATTTTTCGGTTTCAAGAAAAGTGCTACGACAGTTAGGAATTGAGTAAAAGATATTTTAATTTATGTACGTTACGTTACATTAGAATTAGGAAGTCTCATTGCTTTGTTGACATTGGTTTATCTGACGTACTTCCACATCAGCTGCCAGGAAGACATAAATCATGTGCCCAACTTGTAAAAGAAAATGTATCCCGAACCTATCCGCTAGTGGATAGTTGATATTTTAAAAGCCATCTAGTATTTTGGAAGGAAAAACTTTTCTTTGAAGTAGCCATTGTGTTATTTTCCAATTAGTTGTTCTGCTGCTAAAATATAACTTGATTTTTGGGAAATGATAACAACGACAGTTTAGTTTTCACCGGAATTCAATCTAAAAGAATTGAAATGAAGTGAAACAGTGAAGATTTTTTATTAGCATACGTTAAGTTCAATCTACCTTATTTATTGTTACGGCGTATCGGCTTTTTAAGTTTAAGACGTGCTCCATATTTGGCAAGCTTTTTTAAAAGTAGTTTTGAATATTAGAGAATTGACTACCAACGCATTAGCTAAATGGGTAAGATTTAGATACAAGATTTTAATTGGCTTTAAACCTACTAATCAGTATCCAAACAGTAAATGGCATAACAACTTGATTTATCATATGTTTGGTTTTGTTCAGGTTGTATTTAGAGGATCTTATAATGGCGACAAATGTTGATGCGTTTGTTCCATTGTTTCTTTGAAGCTTGAATCACAAAGTTTGATTACAATTCAATCCTTATTTAATCAACTTTGCGTTAATTAAACGGGAAACTTGGACAGTTGTCTATCAATATTGATGAATGTGAAACAGCTGTAGCCGTAACCAGTATTCTTAACTAATTCTGACCAATACGTTTTGAAAGGACTTTAGTTACCGAGGTGAGTAGGAGAGATTTGATTATATTTACTGTATATTTTTAAGAATACGTCTAGCTTCCTTGCATTGAACCATTACTCTACCAGTTTAATATATTTAACGTCTGTCTGATATATTGCTCGTATTATGATTCAATCGTCATTCAGTTTAGTATTGTTGGCAATAATAAATGTGCAGAGTGTTACTCGGAGTAAGCACTTTGAATTTTAATGAGATTTTTATGTATTGATTATTAGAAAGATGTCAAGCTGACGAGTATTCAGGCAATTGTATTAAACTGTAGAACAATGTAACAATGCACGGCTATTGCGAAACAAACAAAGTCTTGAATAAAATCATAAAACTATTTATGGTTTTAGTTTAGGCATTAGTTTAATTTGACAGGTTTAAACGTTCAGTTTTCCTTAAATTATTTGTGGTTTTTGCTACACTATTAGAAAGAAGGATTAATGGAGAAATGTGGGAATAATAAGAGTTCAAATCATGCCGACTCGGCAATGTCTTTCTGGAAGAAGAACAGCAAAACAGTCCCAGGAAGGTATGCATCAGCAACGACTTTATATTTATCATCATAAAATTATTTTTAATTAGTTTGAATTTAACTCTAACTTTTCCTGTAAACTTAGGCCAAGTCCAAGCAAGGAGAGTCTGTCATGGGGAAAGCCAAAGTCTTCCGGTGGAACATCATCCTTTCAGGATTTTCAAGACAGCGTGCGAGATGCTTGGGACATTGAAGATGACGAATTCTCAGTTATTTCTGCAGGTGCGTTTGAATTTGGTTGGTAATTAATTTCAAATTCTGCAGGTTGAACGGTAACCTAACTAAAGGTATTTTATTTCGTTAAGCGGATGTAAAAATCAGCAAGAAGGTCGCTCAATCTACTGCACTCAGTGTAATCAACAGTCATCGAAGTGGTTCCATTAGTTCTCCTACTAAATTATCTTCTGTTCAGCCTCAACCTGATGTTCAGCATACAAATCCCGTGAAATCTGCACCTTCCTCTACTAAGCCATCTGGTACAAGTAATTCGGGTCCAAATCCAATTGTGAATGCAAATATTGGTAAGTAAATACGCATTATGTAATCATAAATCAAATATACTCAACATGTTTATTAAACGAATATTTTATTTTTGAATTTCGTAAATAGAATCTGTTTACAAACCCGAGCCAGCATCAGTATATTCTAACCTACCGAATGGAAACTCTGAGATACCCATAGTGCCTGGTGCCCTCAGAAATAATTTAGCAGCAAAGCCAAGAGTTATTAATAGACTTGGTAGGGTTTTAAAAAAAAATTATTCTATAATAGGTTTTTGTTATACAGATTTAATTTAATTAAGTGTACTTTTATTTGACAAACGAAAATTTACATAGAAACGGAGAGTGAAAAGGTAAAGGCTGACAAAATTCGAAGTCTGCTTCAGGGGACAGGTAGTACAGATCTGAAAGAGTTGCAGTCTCTCAGCTATTCAGGCCTTCCAGTTTCAGTACGCGGAACGACCTGGAAGCTTCTAGCGGTAAGTTGTTCAAAAAGTTTCAACATGCATGACCAATTTCCAAATAAAATATTTGTCGACCTTTCATGGCTTATTTATACTTTTTCAATCAGGGTTATCTTCCAGCTAACATTGAGCGAAGGGAACAAGTTTTACAGAGAAAACGTGAAGAGTATTGGAAATGTGTGCAGCAGTACTATGATTCACGGAAGGAGGAATCCCACCAGGATACTTTCCGCCAGGTCAGGCTAATTAGCATTCTGCGTTTAATTCCTGATCTACAAGTTTTTTGCATTTGTTTTATTGTTCTACGTATTTGATTTTTCTGCAGATTCATATTGATATACCTCGAATGTGTCCTTTGATTGCCCTGTTTCAACAACGAGTTGTTCAGGAAATGTTCGAACGAATACTTTTTATTTGGGCTATACGACATCCTGCCTCTGGTTATGTTCAGGGAATGAATGATTTGGTAACGCCGTTTTTCGTGGTCTTCCTGGAAGAGGTTCTTCCACCAGGTGAGATATGTTTCACCAAGCATTTTCAGTGCTGACTGAATTTTTTTTAACTGAATCGCTTTCGTTGTGCAGATTTGGAAGTGGAAACGTTTGATGTGAGCAGATTGAAGGACGAGATAAGGAACAATATCGAGGCAGATTCTTATTGGTGCATGTCTAAATTTCTGGATAGCATCCAAGTTAACTACATATTTGCTCAGACTGGAATTCAAGAAAAAGTCAAAAAGCTTAAAGAACTTATCGAGCGTATTGATGGTATGTGTAGGTTTTATAAATAATATTTGTCGTACAATTTAAATTACATGGCCATTTTCATATTTTTCATATGTTTAAAATCCGTTGTAGCCCCGCTGCATCATCACCTTCAAAGGCATGAAATTGATTACCTGCAATTTTCATTTCGTTGGATGAATAACTTGCTTATGAGAGAGCTGCCATTGCGATGTACAATAAGACTCTGGGATACCTATCTTTCTGAACCGGATGGATGTGGTTCAGTGCTATTATACGTGTGTGCCGCATTCCTACGCCATTGGCGAGAGCAACTAACTCGTCAAAACGACTTTCAGGTAATTTCTTATTACTTTTGCAATGCTTTATAGCGGGGCTTTATGGATCTAAATTACTTTGATTTTTTTCATCAGGGATTAATGCTTCTCCTTCAAAATTTGCCTACTCAAAATTGGGAAAGCTCGGAAATCAGCCTCATCGTAGCAGAAGCTTATAGACTAAAGTACACCTACGACAATACCCACTGGCACTAAGCCTGCGATGATGAGGGTGCCATGAAGAACAATCAGTAAATCTGCCGTTTATACGTTAATGTAAAATCCAATATTCGTCGTTCACCAACATATCGACCTTGGAGAAACTCTAAAACTCATTCAAGAAATTAAAAATATAAAGTTGGCTAATCGTAAGAAATCTAAATTTTTGCATTACGGTGAAATATAACAGGAACGGAAATGTCTTTTTTTAAATCACTTGTAAGTTCGCATAACTTTTTTGAAAAATGTGTAAATTCGGTCTTTTCCAGTACGTTCGATAAATAAAAACAAAGAGTGCGAGTTGTATTGTGCACGAGAAGCATAATACGTACCTTAACTTATTATTTGTAAACACATACATATTAACAAATGTAGCATCTTACTATAATAATATATTTGTTTGTTGCTAAATTACCCACAACACGATCATGTCATTCAACCTAACAATGTAAACAGGTTAGTTTTTCATGTTCAGTATTGGAACAATGAGTACATTTTTTTGCATAAATTTTGCACGCTACTCCAAACTATATCCCATCAAACCCAACGTATACATACATACATACGGACGTACTTTAGGGTCTTTATAAGTTATGTAGATCATATTATATGCTACTAGGCTCTTATGTGTCTGTGATTTCAGTGAGTTGTTAGGTACATAACCTTGCTGTTTTAAGCATGTATGTTATGCATACCTAGATGAGAACTTGAGCATCAATCTTTTTAAGCATAACTTACGCCTTTAAAAATGGCTTTTCTGCACGAATCAGATCTGCATGTAAGGTACACATTGTTGGATGCACACCATCAATCATATCAAATCATACATGATCTATACATATATGATACGAACACTTTAGAGAATGCATCCTGCTCTTCACAACTCTATTATAGGTGTAAAATTTGTATAAAATATATAAGTATAAGAGCATCCACATACATACATACAAACGCCACCTTAGCTACCGATGCCCGATCAGGGCATAGTTCACAATGGATTTTAACTACCAGTTTGGGTTTTTTCCACTCAATTGTCGTATGTAAAAAACATCTAGCACTAACTATAGTTAACCAAATAGTATTTTAAAAGTTTCAATTTGTATAAATAAAACATTGCATTTTTGTCATAAGAACTGCATAGCATGTGGAACTGCATATGGTGATATATGGAGCAACCCTTTTGCATGACCACCAAAACAACAGAGGTTTCAGGTTACACAGGACAGGACTGAACACGGCGGGGCTTAGAGGGAAGACAGAGCTCTTCGTTTTTGTCTATAGGAGCTGCAGCTTCTACAGAGTTAGTTTAATTATTTTACTGCTTAGGTGTAATTTATCAAATTTTAACAAGTCAAAGCGCAATTATAGAAAGGCATATAAGATTAAAATTCATCGTTTCAGTGTTCTTTATGCCCTTGTTACTTCCTCTTGTATGTTAAAGCCCCGTAGTGATTTTTGCGAGATTTTGCGAAACGAATATGTAGCGATTAAAGAGCTCTCCTGTTGCACAAAATAGGAAGCACATGCAGCAACCAAGGTGTATATGCAAACAGAAAAAAAGCTAACTTTAATCCAAAGCGTTATCATTTATTCATTTTTCAAGTGCAACTGAAAACAAATTTTGCCAAACGTAATAAAGTTATTTTATTAAAATAATTTTCCATAAATCTCAATTTCCTTGGAATTTAACTACATTGTGCAGCTTTTAAAATGGTGGGAAGTAAACTAGCTGATACCTTTCAATCGGCTACAACTCTCCGGCAGCTAAACAATCATGTAGACATTTTCTTCTCATTCTGTCGCGATCAGTATTAAACAGGAAAGTGTTCAATTAAAAAACTGTTGTATACCGAATATCTACAAATATTCACATTCCTTACAAATGTAACGAATGAATTAACCAATTTTCACAACGTGTGTTCATATACTCCAAAAAACGAATGTAGGATGTAGCTAATTTGGTTAGTTGTGGGCCAAGTGCCATTATCAGTATCATTTTTATACGTCAAAGCGGTATTTTTCGTCGAAAGTTCCGACAAGTAATATTTTCAACACTTCGGCCACCGTGTCTTCAAGTTAAGTTAAGGAACAAACTAGTACAAAAATACGACTTATTACAATGGACGCCAGGTACATTAGCTAAATAAACTTTTTATCCTATCCCTCATACCAAAATGTTTTAATTCATATCTAAATGCTCGAAATTGAAATCACTTTTTATTACAGCGTTGCAGACCAGTCCATCCAACAACCTCACCAAAGTAGTGGTCCAAATCAGTGTCGGGAACTCGCTACCCCTGCTAGAACTGTTCAGGGTGAAAACAAACCACAGAAACGGAAAAGAAGGGGGAAGAAAGCAACCGGGGGAGTTTCAGAGGAAGATGTTGAAGTATTTGAAGACTACAGCGGTCAAATATCGGACGAAACACGAGATCAAATTCTGAAAATGAAAAAGAATCGAGACCCTTTCGATGAAGGGATACAACAAGTACAGTTTCCCTGACTAGTATGTATTTATCTGCCAAAAATATATTTTTTAGCTCTTACCTAACGATTCTCACTTTCCCTTTCAGATGGTTAACGATGTTCTCATTATTATTGGTAAAGAGAAAGGAGAAGAAGTTGATCTCGCTGAATCAGCATTATTAGTTTCAGGCGTTTCACAATTTATCGGCAAACAAGTGAATACGCTCTATGATAACGTTTTGGATATTGCTGAGCATTGTACTGGACGGTGTGTTTTAATTCTCTAAGCTTCAAACCACTTAAAATTAAATAATTGTAATTTTCCATTATTTAAAAACAACTATTAAATTGCATTTCAGACCAAAACCACAAAAAAAGAATCGAAAAGTGAAAGTTGAAGGTGAGGAGCAGGACAATAGCACTGCAAATCAGGATGAAACTGCCGAAGGCCAACTGCCAAATGACGAAAACCCCAGCAATGAAACCGACATGAATGGAAATCCAGAAACTCATGACGAAAATGCCGAAGTTGTAGGCGATCTAGAAGTTCCTATGCAGGTCGTCGATTCCACTGAAACTGATGACGCCAGAATGACTGCAGATTGCAATGAATCGCCATTGAATAATGACAATTCTGCAGAGACTCAAGAAAATTCTGAGGTTTTGAATCAACCTGAGCCAAATGAGAACACTACTGGTGAAAACTCCGGTGATGTTGGTAAGCTCGTGAGTTTATCATGCATTTCAATTGCAAATACTGCTTATACATGATTTTTGACGCATGAAATTCATAATTTGTGCAGAGATTGGAAATGCGGATGAAGCAATGCCAACTGTTGAAGAGGCTCTAGAATTGGAGCAGCAAATTCTGGAGGAAATCCCTGGTCGTTGTACCCGACGGCAGTCGGACCGCCTTAAGAATATATTGCAATTGGAAAAGGTAATGCTTTTAGCTTTCATTCTATAGCAATTCAGTATTGTATTAAGAATGTTGTCATAATTTAGAATTTTAATCAAATGCAGGTAAAGGAGAGAGACTACACTCTCAAAAAGAAGAAGTTTGATGAAGACCCACCACACTTAACATCTTGCCATGATGAAATCGTTGCGAATGTTGAGGACAGCATTGAAATTGATGAGGAAGAAACCTTACCACCAGTTTTGGAGATAATGGTCGGGCGAAAAAGACAGCGGCTTGCCATCAACATCAATAGTGAGAATGATGATGACGGAAACAGCGAAGCTTGCCAGAGTGACATGCCAAACAGTACAGACGTTGAGGAATGCGAAGCCACCAATAAAGAACTAGCCATCCCATCCTCTTCTGATCCCGGCCCGGGCTACACGTCATTGGATCATCTTTCAAATGATGTGCAAGAGCAGTTCCGTATGATGGTTGAAAAACTGCATGCATTCCCAACTGTCATTGCTACGGCTGACACGACAACGCAGAACCTTTATCAGAATCGGGTGTCTGATGCTATTGAATTATTGAGAAAGAACTGTATTGTAAAGACAAAACAATCTGATGAAGGTATAAAAACAAAGTTGCCTACTGCTTTTATCAGACTGAACTAACTACGTTAAATTTAATTAAAACACTAATCTTATTTGCTTATTCATTCGCAGATAATTTAAAGGCTAAGCCAGGACCTTCGAAACTTACCACTTTCAAGAGTAAACCTCGCTTGATTCCCATTGAGGAGCTGCTTGTTCAAGCTCGTCAGCAGTCGAAAGAGGATCATTGCAAGTTGACAAGGACAGAGACAGCATCTGAAGCAGAAGTTCCAATGAGTCTAACGGTTGCTGTCTTAAAGCGTATTGTTTGTAGCCCCGTAAGGAATCGTCTTATTGTAAGTTACCTTCCTTCGGACACCTGAAAGCTTTAAAGAAGAACATTGGTAGCTAAACATAAAATTGGATGTTGCAGAGTATTGACAGTGACAAAGGCACGTACCGTCGATTAAAGGCGTTCGCAGATAGAGTGGGGCCAGCTATTGAAAAGGAGAAACATCAAGGGCAATTTGATTTGAAAAAGTATGAGATGGAGGTGATGGACGTAACTCTGAAGGAGAGCCAGGAAGCCTACCCAGACGAATTTCTTTGCCCTCTGACACCAACTGTGGCACCATCTCTATCTGAGGATCCAAAAAATCTCATGTTGATGAGCTCACCCTCAAGATCAAGATCTTCAGGTAATGGAAGTATGGATGGATCCAACTGGGTACCAGCTACAAACATATTTTCTGGCATGAAGGCACCACATGATCGTGCTGAAGTATGCCGTACCTTCACCGCAATGCTTGGAATGGTAAAATTAAAATTACAACTTTATCATCACTTTTTATTCACAACATCAACATTTCCAGAATGATGTTACATAATCAAAATTTTGTGTTTCTTTGTTTTCAGCTTAGTAACAAAAGCTTGGTAATCAACTACGACACCTTGCCTTCCGAGGAGTCAGCCAAGCTGATTACCAAGTTAGCTAGAAAGTCTCAGACTGGGGATATTGAGAAGTATCCTGATGGTGCAAAGATTATGACTAGTCGATGTCCCGATATGGATTATGATGAAGTGTTATTCACACCTGGCTTTATTGCATCTACTCAACAAAGTTTTGAGCAAGATGGAGATTTGAGCTCCTCCGGTTATCAAAGTGATGGTCAAGCAAGTTGCAGCACGAGCGGAGCTAGCTATTTTCCAAGATCCCAGCAAAAGTCAGTCGCCGATGCTATGAAGGAATTTGTTGCCGACCCTGATGACGACAACTCTGCTCCACTAAATATTGATGATTACCTTCCAACTCGGAAGCGTAAGAATTGAAATCCGTCCAATATTCAATCTTTTATCTCGGTTTGTTAAGTTTTAAAAGTTTTTTTTTCTGTACAAAGTATATCTTACATGCGAAAGAGAAATCGAGAGAATACTTATTTGATATAAATCATAAATATATATTATATTCCTTAGAGTCTTCACATTTCAAAGCTGTGAATGCTTAGCATTTATACAATGCAAGGCTAGTATACTGTATCTCACAAATTGTCAAGTGGGCGAGGCAATAGCGATGTCTCAGTCGCATTTTTGAGGTGTTCTAAAGTTACCTTAAGTACAATTTGTGTTCATACGTGATATGAAATTGAATCCTACTTAAAATTTTTACCGAAGAAACATAGCATTAAGGACTAGAGTAGTTTAGTTTTTATATTTGCAATCCAGACTTTTGGCAATAATAACAAAGACAATTTATCAAATGACGAGATCTGCAAACTTTTTACCGATGAAAAAGTACTATAATTATAGACTGTAGAGGTGAATATATTTTATATTATGCCCCAGCATTATGTTGAAAGAAAGTAATGGTTTTAGGGATACACAAAGTCTTCCATAATGCTATTAATTTACTTCAAAATGATTACCGAGTGGCCAACAATCTTTAACTTTACATGATCCATTTAAACCATTTTAATAAACTGGATTCTATGTCTTTTTCTAGTTAAACAACATTTGTATAGTGCTACAATTGTCAAAGTTTATACAAAGATTTTATGCATGAATAAAAAATTATTTTAAAATACAATAATTTAAAGCTCTCCAAAAAATCATGGTATTAATTCACTTCATTCATCAACTATCAACGTAGGAAATTAATGATGCATTGAAACGTACTAGAAAGATTTGCACATATTGTCGGTGGTATTTGACTGTATAATATATAGAATATACTAGAAACATCCATGTCAAACTTCGTTAGCCATGCAAGCATCCGAAAGGCTGCTGAACTCTCCAATAACCTTATCAAGGAAATTGTCCCATTGAACTTCCCATTTCGCGAAAGCATCTTCTCTCTCAACGTTACTCATCGCACTAAACCTGTAAATTAATTAGAAAACAGTTTGGAATTGAAATGGAGAGCACTATTTTATTTATTGTAGTTCATTAGTTATATTATTTACCTTATAGAATTAATTGCAAGTTGCTTCAAGAAGCGAATGTCAGCTCTCCTACCAGCTATAGCCATGAAAGCCATATACCAATCGTGAGACAAGGCTGAGCTGCCCCACATACCCGGGCCATCACTATTTAAAGAGAAGTTTCATTGAATTTTCCAAATAATGGAATAGGTTGTAATTTTTTACTCGAGTAACATGGTGTTAATGAGAGGTCAAAATTGAGAAATCACCTTGCGACTACAACAGGAAATCCCTCTCTCAAGTAATTGGTTGCTGGATGGTTTCGCAAATCTTCAACTAATCGGAGAACCTTAAATCATCAAAACAAATTGTTCATTACTAAAGATTTCCCATTAAATTTCAAACAGGGCATCGAGAGAAATCTCACCTGGTTGGAGATAGGGCAAACCTCAGTTGCAATGTTATTCCTTTTAGCCATTTCATATATGTAGGGATGGCTGTGCAAAGCATAACCATGAGCAAAACGGGTTGTGTTTAAGAGAGCAGCATCAATAATATTTTCATCAATTTTAGTTCCGTGCCAATCTGTGTAAATGCATTAAAATATGAGACATGAAAATGCGAACTGAGCTTAGATGAAATTCAGCGAATTGGAGACTTTCTACAAACACATTGCGAAATAAAATGTTCTAGACGTACCCGTTTCTCCGGAATGAAAGAAAAACTTAATATCCTTTGATGCTGCATCCAAGAGCTGTGGAAGAAAGCCGATTAGCGGCGTTCCCTTGTCTTCTTGTCCCACCAAATCAAAGCCAGCAAAGTAATCAGGAAAAGTAGCCTTCATAGTTGAAGCATTGTTAACCCTAAATTTTCCATTTGCAAATTACTTCATGAAAGTTACCCAGCAACAAACTTCAAACGCTTCCTACGCAAATATGAGTAGAGGCTTACATTTCCTGGAGAGTATCTGGAGTATGAAAGCGATGTGGAGCATAAATATATTTTGCTCCCCAGAAATCAGGATGATCACGTACAAACTCGTCGCTAGTTTCCTTGAATAGCCTCAGTGTTTCCAAAGTCGTCAGCGGAGTTTGGTTTAAAGTGTAAACCTAAATATTTTAGCGGAATTAAATTTTCTAAACTAGGTATATTAAGCGGTTAACATCATTTCATAGATTTGCTTTTAAAACTTACATCTGACAAAAGTCCTCGCATCTCAATGTACATCACGTTGTCGTCATAATGCTGTTGAAGCACTTGGTAGTAATTGTCCTTCAAGGCTTTATCATAATTGATAATGCCACTTATTGTGGTAATCTTCTTTTCAAAAAAATCCCAAGCAGCATTGGTATCCGGGTACGCCACTGTTCGTACGAAAGAGAAATTCCGAGAAATTATATTGAAGAACTCATTTGCCAAAAAGCTGTGACAGCATTCCAACATGTGTATCTGGCATACATGTGAGCTATTATACTGTTCTACTATACCTTCTGGAGTTGGGGTGATCATAGACATGCTGGAGAGAAACCAGTTGTCAACCCATTCTTCACTAGAAGCCTCTTGACGAAGCCTTGCAACACTTTTCCACTGGGATATTTCAGAGCAACCTTCTGTAGGTTGGCTATCGAAGAAGCGAAACAAAAGGTGATCCCAGCCTTCTACACAATAATATAAATTTTCCCATCTCGTCAGATTATGCGCGATATACTGGGTATCTCCAACGGTAGCGTCATGCATGTGAAGTCCAGCCCCTGCCGAGAATGTTAATTCAGTCGGATTTAAATATATTTCCTACACCCCCAAAAACACTATTTGTTCCATGTTTTTTACCTTTCGGCATCATTTTAATGATTTTGAAAACATTAGAGCCATCAATTTTAGCTTTGGTCGTGGCAATGACAAAGGAAATGTGTGAATAACTTTGCCTTCAGCTCGATGCAAAAATTGCCTAGACTCCTATTTGAATCCAATCCTGCTCATGATTCAGTATTGCTCTTGTTTCATTTCCTTCTCTAGCAACATCGTCATCAGTGTAGTCCTTTTTCATTTTCCGGCTATGTCAAACTAAAAAGAGTCTAAAGTCTAAACATTTTTTGCTATTGAGGCTAGCTTCTGATTAGGATGAGTGGAACAGCATCTCACGGGAGTCAGTGTGAGGTATCATCCTTGAGCCCGCCCCTAGAATTCAGGTGTCGACTCATCATGGCTCCAGGTTTTCTGTCAAAAAATTGAATTCACGCTGAAGCACGATAAGATGTTTTCAAAAATTTCTTCTCCATCTCTCGCTTCAGAAAACTCATAAAGTGAGGTCCGAATTAGTAGGTTGGATTCTGTGTCCTAATCTACTGCTAATATGAACTGGACCAAGTACATGCTTCTACCGTTCGCTTAAACTGAGTACTCGTGCCACGAGTAGCCACTGCATTTTGCACTGGAATGGAGGAATTGCATAGGCCACACAGCCCACACCGAGAGAGGAAATCAAAGTTAGGCGCCACCCACTTCATGATAGTTTTTTTTTTGAAAAATCGTCTTAACACCGCTCGTCCTCCTACGTTAAAGATTAAATGTATTCATACTCAGATGGTCATCATTCTACTCCATCCGTTTTTTAACTTGAATCGTTATAACATCTTTTACGATCATTCGGCTCCTTTCTTGCTTAAGTGGATTTATGACCTCCGCCCTTAATTCTTCAGAGTCACAGTCGTCCATTAGGTTATCTTACATGTCTGATCTTGGGTCGTGGTATATAGGGAAGTGGAGCCAACGGCCATCCCTTTGTTTATCTCGATGTAGTATAGTGAACTGTTTATTAAGGGAGAAAGAAAAGAACTGGCTTCAGAACGCCGTGTAAGGACAAATTTCTTTTCATGAACGTGTGAAGCACCTTTTATTGTGTTATTTTATTTTATGTTCAAACATGAGCTCTGCGCGTCTCCTCTCACGTAAAGCATATATATGTAAGAGACAAATACAAGCCAAATTTCTACTTAGTTTATTTTTCATCAGCCCATTCCACGCGCTAGTAATTACTTGTCCTAGTAATTTAATGCGGACTCCGCCTCCTAGACTATAGTTAACAGAAAGTTCAGACTACGAACTCTAGAACTCGTGAAGAAAATCTAGGATTTATACTGTCTAGATTCCTTTTGTACTACAGTATGACCGCAGTTAATGGGCACCCGATCAAGTTGTTAGAAAAGACGGACTTGCTTTTAATGGACAACTTCGCCACGGAAGATAATAGTTGACGGTGTGAGTCATTCGGAAATTAGCAATCTGTTCTACTGGACGCAGTGACACAAGATACAGAATACTGGGAGCAGTTTTTATATTGCCAGAACCCTGTCCTTAGTATTACATCACACTCAGGTTCTATGGCTTGTAGGTACAGTTTACACGATCACCACTAGCAAAATTACCAGAAATCAGGAAAGTGGGAATGAGCAGGAAACTGGCAAAACGGAAACTAAGATAAAATCGCTTATTTTTTTCATCAAAACACTTCTATATACGGTGACTAAACTGCTCAACAAAAATATGTTTTCTCGGTGCGGAATTGCGTAACCTTCTTCTTCAGCCCATTTAAAGGAGAAATGAAGTGTGTATGTAGGTACACATATCGGTAGCTCAGACACTAATATCATCACACGTTCAGATAATGAGTTGAAAGACTGATTGTGACTATGACGGGAGATGAGATTGAGATATGGTCAACACTAAGCTGCACAAAGGAGCTGTAATTAGTAGGTGTAATGCAAGCCTAATCATTATTATTGTGTTGATCCTCAATCAAAAACATTGACAGAGTCAAGCACCATGTTCAATGATCAAGTTTCCTACTCCAACCGTAGTAATAAAACATACCATATTATACTCCAAATTTTTATAACGGACGGTAATATACGAACGATTTATTTTTGGAAGATAAATTATTGACGTGACTTTAAAAACATTGACAAGAATATTACGGACATTTCCCGAACAACATTCTTCTTTTCTAACTAGTTAACACAGAAAACATAAAACTACTGCAGTTATTAATAATAATCAGCAGTATAATCCATCAATAATAGAGATAGTAAATAACAACCAAGTTGTACATTTTCACATTCATGGAATGAGAAGATTACACCTATCCATTCACATAGACACGTATTTTGTATTATGTAACATAATACGGCTTAAATTTGAAATGATGATGGCAAAGCGCAGACAGCACCATTTTCCATTATCAAACGAAATCTGTTGCGTGAACGTACTTGGATATGTGTCCCATATACGTAGGTCACTGACAGTTTCCATGAAAAAGTTAAATGTTTCTTTTAATTTCATAAGCAGTTGCTGACAGTGTTATGATAGTTTATCGCAGAATACTCAGGACTATAAGTACTTTTCTGTAAAGTTTATCTGAGCATCATAAACTCTCTTTAAAACATTTGTTTATGACTCTAGTTGCAACAATTACATAATGTATATAGGTGTGTGTTAGTTAGTTAGTTACAATACAGTTACCTAGCTCAATACATTGACGAATGGGGAATATTATATAATGTGTTTATATACTTATAGTGGTCTCCAGGAGAGGTTCAGCATTATTACAAATATATAGGAAATTCACCGTAAAAACACAGTCGTTTATCTCTTTAAATTACTGTATATTTATGTGCATGTAAACATCAACATCTCATCTTGTTACCAATAAGCATTTAGTTTCTGAATCAGGATTTTGATTATGGACTTATGACTAGCATATAGTTTAACATTCTGATCAATGTCGATCCATAAGGCCCCGGTAGCATCACTGCCAGCCTTAAATTTGAGATTGCTAAATACATCAGTATCTAATTCGTCGAGGGAGAAGCTTATGGCTTCCGTTTCAATCCAAGCATTGTCCGTATTCCGGCGATCGTCCACGTAACCCTTGTAGACCGTCTCGCCACGCATGAACACATTTTTCAATGAATCTTCGAGAGCAGCACGCTCATCATCTGTGGCTTCCTCGCTGCTGAAAACTTCCTCCAAAAATTCCCGTTTGACAGCAGTCATTGCATCTTCCCCAGCGTCAATCATACCTCCAGGAAAAGCAGAGTCCCCAGTGTCCTTGCGAATGATTCCAATAAATTGAAGCTGAGGTTTGCCATCGATTATGACCGCTGACCCATCCTCATGTTTTTTCCATCTAGTGATAATACAGTCGGCTGCATGGTTTGTTGCCCAACGACCCAAGCTACCCCGCCCCTTGATCCCAGTCCGACCTGCTGGATTGAGAGGATAGCCATCATTATCAGTCCTATAGTTTCCATGATGACTCTTGCGGTTAATTCCTCCATCCTGCTGGTTCCACTTAGGCCAAAGTCCAACATCCGTCAGCCGAAGCTCCTTGTCTGCCCAGTCCTTGTCGCCAATCAAGATAGATTCTGTGGTGAACTCAGGAGGAGAGTAATCTTCCCAACGGGAGCTCCACTCGATCTTGTCATCCGGGATGGGCACACGTGCCGGCCCCCCAAACGGATATATTGGACTCAGGCTATTCCTCAAATTCCTTAGCTCCATCCCCGCATATGAATTGTTACTATAGAGCAAGTTAAGACAAAAATGAAAACCAATTATAAATTTCTGCGACCTATAAAAATCAAAACTCATGAATTTTGCGTCCCCATTAAAACTGAAATGACGCTGAAGAAGCATACCACTTTTGAAATTTTACTACCAAGTGCGTACTAACTTCTGTAACAGTTTTTAATTTATTTGCTACTTGCACTGCGTCACAAAGTAATAAAGCAGTGATTGATTTACTGCTTTCTTTATACCCTTTAGTTAGTTGGTTGGTTACAAGAAGAGCTATGTTACATCCTGCCATAAAAGAATAATGCCGCCTCCTCCTCATTCAATTTTACGCTTCCTTCACACGCTCAAGACAAAGACGTAAAATTGACTATGACTAAAGAGAAATTTAGAAAAGTGATCCGAAACCAATAAAAAACTTACTTGTACGGGACCCCGTCCATAATGACAATTTTGGTTTTGGCGAGCTTAGCAGTCATCCTCGTGTCGAATTGTTGAAACGTGTGAAAACCTCTGTTCAGAGCGTAATCATATGGCACCCTCGTTCCACTGCTGAAGTGACACTTGGCCCAACAACCACTATTATGGTTATGACTTGATCTTGTAGTGTGCTCAACTAGCAGCTTGAGTTTACTCTGATTTGCTGCAATCACAGTCCTTGGGCAGAAGTTGAAGTTATTTAAAGCGCTGGTAATGGACAATGATTGGTCTACAAATTTACAAAATAAACCTAGCTTCAAGTTGGACAACAACAAAACGCATGCTACGCTAACCCTGCACATATGTAGCGGCTCAATCTCAAACTGTGAATGCCGTGGTGACGGAGTCTGAGGTTCGTGTCGTTGAGAGAATCACAGCCGATTAATAAAATGTGCATTCAACACACGAACATTTAGATGTCCACTAGTTTGATATTAGTCACACAGGATGGGTATTAATTAAAAGACTACTATTTACGGCGTATATCTGTATAATGCAAGTTTGCCACCTAATTTAGTTTTGCCTACAGTCACTACGCAAAAAAACAAATGATTTGCTTTGTGTGCAAAGCTCGAGCTGCTAGCAGGTGCTGTGTGATGAGATGAGAAATGTTTTTAAAAAACAAAACCGTATATTGAGTGAGTATACGTACAACGTATAGGAGCAGAGACTAACATAAAAATTTCGGCTAAGAGAAAATTCAAGTCAACAAGTATCCCTCCTCAGCTTCTGCTTGCAAGTTTGCAACTGAACTCTTACTCTGCTCTGTCCCACTACCACATCTCTTATTCCTTGAGATATTCCAGCTGCATGAAACGAATCGTCGTGTTGTCTCATCTCATCATCTCAAATTTGCTCAATCAAAATTGTATGTGTGCTTCCCTTACTGAATGCAGATGTCTTGGATGAAATTAAATGGGTAATGGGGATGTAACAATGTACCTTTAAAAACATATCAACGTACGGATATTTATTATTAGCTCATGAATGTTACTTTACTGAATTTTGCTATCATAAACCCTGGCTATTAAAAACTTGCATGTACATCTTATTAATACCAACTTTTTAAAACTTAAGGTTCAAGGGTAATCAACAGAGTGAGTATCATTTAGCAGTTTATTAACAGTTAAACTTTGCGTTGTAGAAGAAACTCGAAATGATATTTTCTATATTCAACTGTTATAATTGACCCAAGTTATTAACTACAGAAATAAGACTTTCAAAAGCAAATTTCCTATGCTCATTCCAGATTGTATGGCTGACAGATGGACAAAATATTTATTCTTAGTGTGTATATTTGTAGCTTGTTTGCTCATATATTGCCTCTGGATGGTGATGACGATGATGCTACTAAACTAGCGTATTATGGATTTTGGTAAGTTATGATCATCATAATATGATGACTAAGAAACGATATACATACATAATATAAATACAAGCGTAAACACGGTTGTCGAACGAAGGCAATATACTAAAACTTTATGCAACGTGTGCTGTGAAGGGGAGAAACTGAAATTTTAATATCTTTTGCTTCCACTATCTATGCAAATTAGCTTACATTTTTACGTAAACTATTGATTCCTTTCTATTCTCCTCGTTACTTCGGATTAAGTTTATCGAACTGCAGTGACTTCAGTATGCAAATGCAGTTATCAACCTAAAAGATTAGGGTTCAGGTTTGAAGCAGAGTTTGTATTAGTTTCATTCCATCTCATCTCATGCCAATGCGTCAACACCTCAAAACCATTTTTAGCTTTGACTTTTTAAATAAAAAGTGTCATGTTATCACACCAATGTTATCATGGAGCCAGAGAGAGTAAGTATAAAACTTAAATGGGTATAATATTTTGTGATTAAGCACACTTTTATCCCGAGTGAGTTGAGTCTAGACTCTAGACAGTAACTTTACCAGACTGGACGTGCGTAGAGTAGAATGTGTTTTTTTGACTGGTTAAAATGCAATTCAGCCCGAATCCCTATCACTTCCTGCAATCAAGTAAAAACAGGAACATGAGGATTCGATTCGCAACATTTTTTTCAAACGTGCTATTTCTTGTCGTAAATCGTTTTGTTGGTAACCATTCATGTGAATAACATTTGCCTGTTTACTATCCACTAAAATTTTTACGCAGTTTTGTAGCAGAAAAAACAAAGCTGTGCTTTACGCGTTTCTCATTACCCCAATACGCATCCAAACACATCATTACATTAGTCTCGTACATCCTCTGGCTCTTTTTGAGTAATAAAAATCCGATGGAGGCGTTAGACGCTTTTTACACTCGGCTTAAAGGGACTTCGGACGCAAACTGCAGACTTTCAAGTCCCCCGTCCACAGCAGGCGAAGGATATTTGTGTAGTTCTGCCTAGTTTACAAAGCGATTTGTGATCTTGCAACATGTCTATAAGATGCTGTCTGCTGTAATATGATATAAATGAAAATAATGAGCACTGAAGGCTAAAGTAGAAGAATGTTATCGGAGTCTCGTCTCTTTACATGATGTTGTTATGATACTTCTTTCCATATAAATATCATATGCGTCAATTCACCATGTCTACGTTTTTTCTACAGGGATAAAAAAAACCTTTTGATGTATTATTCTCGTTTACACTGAACTCTGCCTTGTAATAAGCTTACCTATATTTGGAGTTAGGTAAGATGTCTGGCCCACTTTCCGAAGAAATTGTAGTTTCAGTCAAGGATTCTTTATGACAAATTCTTCATAAAATGGTAAAAATACTTTTCCACACGCCAGTTTAATCAATAATCAGTCCTGATGCGATTGTTCATTTTTCCTTGCTGAATAAATCCAGCCAGCGAGACGAATTGAAGCAGAGACTGGTGGTTGTTAACGTAACATTGAATTCGAAGAGGAGCTGGAGTGGAGTGAAACTTGTCGCTCAAAATTAGAGGCCAAAGAATCGGTTCTTCGAACCGCTAGTCTTTTCTCCAACTTCCGTTTGACGTCCCACACATTCTTTTTCATTCTTTCATTAAATGTAGGAGTTTTTCAGTTGTATCCAGTAGTGTATCATTATGCCCTCATTTCCCCCCATCCTCTATAGTCTGTAAAATGAGTCGCAGATATCAAAGTGATATAATTTCACATCTATCTAGACTGTTGGCATATTTGGCAGTTAGTTAAGGTAAAATATTACTTATAAAATATTTAAAAAACCTACAGCTAATGTGTATAACTGCCGCAAAATAGAATGCCGTAATTTAACGAATTTGAAACAAACATTTGATATGATTCTGAAACTAAAATTTAAACACTTAAAACATTAAAAAATTTACTGACAAAATACGCAGCAGAAATTGCAATGAAACTGAAAGCTCCGAAATTGTATCATTCTCATAATGCGACATTTAATATTGTTAAGTGGATCCAAGAAGTACTTGATACCCAGTTACATGCGTGATGCCATGCTCCATCAGTAAATTAAGCCCACATCCACTTGTCTGAGAGATCTCCCTGGGCAGTACCAAAGACGGCTGGATGCTTTAATAGATTCCAAAGAACGAAACATATCCTGGCATCGGGTCGGCCTATGACATTTGATGTAACACTAGAGTACAACATCAACGTGATATCTATCATAAAGCATTCGACGACTGCTCAAGCTGCTGTCTGGTTATGAATGTATACTGAAGAAATAGTTTATTTATACGTTTAGTTTTTAGTGAAATATATTCCATTCTTCCTATTGATTTTATGTCTTATTTTTATAATCTTAAGACAATTGAAGAACGATGCATGTAGAAAAATATTGACTACGTGCCGTTGCGAGTATGACAGAGAAAATTATAACGAGACAAATTCTCAAAAGAAATATTGATATAGCCCCCCAGGTTGCGTGTTGATATGAAGGTTTTTCATGTACCTACTTTCCTTTTGTGCAGAGGGAAAAGCGAAATAAAGGGAGATATTGAGAAGGCTCAATGAATTCATCTTACATTTATTGAAAGATTCAAATAAGCTTTTACAGAAACATTAACGTCATACACAAGTACATATACTACCTCTCTCTCAGCAATAATAACATGTATAATGATCATACAAATAGTAAACTAATCTACACATAATTAAATTAACTTGATGTTGTAACCACACTTCGCGTAGTACAAATTTACAATTTCGAACTAACCTTTGCTCTCTCCGCATAATATCCTACAGAGGATAATATAGATTTACAAATCATTGTTAAAACTAGCCTTGCTCAAGTAGACCTATATAGTTCGTGCAAATAATCTTTGAAATATGTAGGTACTTCTTTATAAATTTTATCACTCAAACGTAGAGAGAAGCACTGACTTTCTCTTAAATTAAGCGAATCCAAAGCCCTCCGAGCACTCATGAATAGCTTTTCGAAGATAAGTGCACAGTTTATCGTACGTTTCGTATGCTGGCAAGTCCAACTGGTTGAAACTGAAACAAAGATATATCGTTTCCAATTAGACATTAGTTTAACCTTTTATTTTTAATGGGAATTAAATATTTTTAAGGGTTGTTAACGTACCACGTGTGAGCACTTGGAAGACGATCTGTAGAACGATCATCACGATGTATTTGGAACTTCTGCACGCCGTTCATTCCTTCTAGAGCTCCAAAACCTTGAAGAGGCACTTTCGACGTTCCTGTAACAAACTGCAAAAACTTGGCCCTCTCAGCTTGATCAAAGGACCGTAGAGCTCTCCAAAACCATTGAATCTGAAATTCAGACAAAATGCGTCATCATGAAACACGTGCTCAGACATACGATTCGGGTTTAAGCACATTCTGTAAAAAAAAACCCTCACCTGTAGAGAGTTGGGCTGATATTTGTGATACTCAGTGTTAGCTTTCAAGTCTTCAATATCGATATTAGGAAGTCCTGAAATAAGTAGTTCCAACTCTTGCTCGTTGAAAATAGAAATCAGTCTTTTGGGGATTATATCGTAAAATCCTTCCAAAAAGGCATTGAGTCTAAAAACATTAACGCAATGGTAAGTTAATTTAAATGGTTAGTTTAATAATTTAAATTTTAGTTTATGCCACCACCGCCATGTAAATAAAACTAGCACGTACTGCTTTCTAATGGCACCCGTCATCTTCATTTGACACACCAATCGAATGTATTCCATTTTGTTCTCTTCTGTGACAGCAATGTTCCGTCCATTTGGAATCAAATCTCTGACCTCGGTCACACCAAACTCTTGCACTTCCGTGCTGAACGTCAGATCATATCCAAGCTCAGATATGTGGTGATCCATTAAAAATACCAAGCCTTGGTAAAAGCTATAGTCTTCGCTCTCCATATCTGTATACTTGACATGTTTTCCAAGAATGTGCTTATAAAACGAACGGGTGAAGTAGCACTCCAACAATTTGTTATCGTATATCGCTTTGGCTGAAATGGGCAAAAGTCAATGGCGTTTTAATAAACGAGTCAATTTAATACTACTTGGCTAAATCCTAAGCTACTACTTTTCCTTTTAAACTCACCAATTACTCGACCCACGAACTTGAAGTAGAGCAAGTGAGATGAATTGTAGTGGGAAGACGGATTGATCATGTACGTCACACGATCTCCAGGTGAAGTTGTAAACAGTGCATACATTGGATTGAATATCTCCCGAGAAATAATCACATACCATTCTCGCAACAAGCCTCCAGCATCCTGACCCTCCTCACCTGTTAAAAGTTATTTTTAAAAAACCATGTCACACACTGCATGTTGCACCAACCTCTAACTAAATAATTATATATAGGATAAGAATGCCTTGCTTACCTTCAAAGACGATGTAAAATCTATTCTTCCATTCCTCTGCACGTCGACGTTGAAGCTCGCGGAAGGAATCCTCAAAGACATGTGATCTACGTACATGGACTGCAAGATCCTCACGTCTAACTCCCTCATCCAGTCTTTCTAATTCAGTACGGAAATATCTGCGCTTAACATCGAAATCTAGAACTCTAGTGTGGTCAACTAACACAGAAAATGGACCATCTGCTAGGTGCTGAGTTGACTGGCGTAAGATCTGATTTAGCACCGTGCGGTGTGTTTCTAAAAAAAGAAAAATGAAGCCATGAAAAAAGAATCCACAGTAGCATAGGCAATCACTATTATTTGTATTGTATAAAGTGCGTACCAGCAAACGTTAAGAACTTCTGCGTATCAGGAGACAAAGGTGTGTTGATTACTCCCGTAGAATCAAGCAGAGCGGAACTGTGGGGATCAATCATTTCAGTATCACGTTGCACTTCGGCTTCGGCTCCACGACTCGGCTCAATTGGGGACATAGGTGGTAACTCCTGGTGAATGTGAGCTAATTGAGCTTCTCTGGTTTCACGGATATTAAGTTTCTTATCCTCTCTTTCGCTGGATGATGCATGAACCAAGAAGAATGCTTCAACGGCAGGCTGAGAAACAATAAGAATTTTTTTTACTATAGCTTATGGCAACCCCTTTTTGCATTCGTCTTCATCACCACATTTAGATGCCTACCTGGAGAACTAAAACGGCATGATGGTCAGGAGTGTGCCCCAGCTCAAGCAAGCACTGGCTTAAAGTTTCCCACAATGAATCTAGATCTAACAGAGCACTCAGCCGTGGTAGGAGCTTGGCTTCATCCACAATACTTTCATTTATCGAATCCTTCAGTTCACTCGCAGAAGCGTTTTTAGAGATGTTCCTATTCTCAGAGCGTCCTTGACCAGCTCCTTCATCCTCTGCTGTTTCATCAGCATCCACAAGTGGTGGCAAAGAAGAAGATTCGTTGTTCTCTCCCCCTTCGGAGGCTGCACTGCGACGGATTCTAGGTACGCGAGAAGCGGATGTACTTCTACTATAATTATAATTGTAAAAGGTATGTAAGCTTTCTCTGTACAACAAGCTACTGCGTTTTATCTAAAACATTAGTTACCTGGCATCTCTTGGTTCAGACGTATCCATAGAGTCGTAAAGGAATGGTTCCATGTCAACATCCATAGGCCAACCATCAATCTGGGGGTCTTCCACCGGAGCTCTAGATCTATCTCGCTGTCTTGCTGGGGTTGTTACAGCGTTGCTAGGGCCAGCATCACCCGTTCCGCCACCGCTTGGTCCGACGATTGTGCTTGACATGAGTGGTGGTCCTCCAAGATTGCCTACAAATGCGTGCATACCATGAGTATCCGAAAGGCACACCACAACAACTAACTCAACTTTATCTGCAGTAGAAACTTGAAACATACCTTTTTGTTTGTGTTTTTTGATTGCTGCACGTATAGCATCCCTTAAGTTTATGATTACTTTCAAGAGACGGAGGAAAAAGGCTTGGCTGGATGACTTTGATGTTAAAGTAGCCATTGCGGGCAACTGGAGCTCAGTTGGTGCTTTCCCTTTGCTTGCCGACTGAATGATAACTTTCTCCTTAGTGAATCTATCAACAATGGTTCCAGCATCCGTCTTGTAACCCTTGTCACTTTCGTGATCGGCGTTTGATGATCCTTCGTCAGAGGAGCCACTAGCGTCCTTGCGAAGCGCTTGGAGTTCCTTTTGTAAATCGGCAATGTGAGAGCATACTGTGTTGCCAAGATCTCTAACACCATCAGTAAGAAGCTCCAGAATCTGAAAGCATGAAAGAAGAAAGAGTTAAGAAAATATGAAAAGCGACAACTGAAAGCATTGAAGAGTTATAAGTTATAACTACCTTATTTCTTGTGGATGGAGGACCATACGACAAATTCAACAATAAAGAGGTGGCCTCCTCCAAACCTTCCTCGGAACAGCTCTTGGTAGTGATAATATCTATAATCAGCTTGAGATGAGATTTCGAAATCGACATAGATTGATCCACCGGTGTTTCTGGTTCCTCAAGGAGAACTCTACGACCAAACCCTGACGTATCAGGTATTCCCAGGGAGATCAGAGAGAGCAATCGGAGTAACTTGTCAGTGAGCACAGAGCTTCTGCGAACGTAGGGATAAGCGAACATGGATATGAGTTGTCCAAAGTGTGATGCTTCAAACGAGACAGACGGAACTCCTTGATCGATTCCAGTGCTCATGCTGGAATGCGTCTTTCCTACAGCCTTGCCCTAAAATGTAATAGAATCGAGATGTTAATGAAAGATTGTACGTTAAGGTTGGGCTAATGTTATTTTAAAGAAAAAATTTGCCAATTTACCTTCTTACTACTGGATACAGAATCCAGTTTCAACAAATGATCCCAAAATTCAGCCATGCTCTCCACCGCCTTGGACTTTCCAGAAGAACAGCTTCGGCTCTTTGATTCTGGTGGTGGAGTAGGTGGTTTTTTCTCCACAACTCCGGCTGCTCTGCCAATACTAGGCTCTAAACAAAGTAGGGATGGACGGCCCTTCGAGGGGAGGAACTGAGATGGGAAACTCTTCGCAAGGTTACTCAATACATCCAAAGTGTGTCTAAAGAAAATGCAATACGTTATTATTCTGTAC
This sequence comes from Orchesella cincta, assembly GCA_001718145.1. Lineage (NCBI taxonomy): Eukaryota > Metazoa > Arthropoda > Collembola > Entomobryomorpha > Orchesellidae > Orchesella > Orchesella cincta. The sequence continues at coordinate 216,904 of LJIJ01000019.1, read as the reverse complement.
TATGTGTAATATATGTGAATTTTCATGTTTCCAAACCCTGATCATTCTTACCTGCAAATAGTTGGAACTGCCTGAGGATGAATGAAGATTTGTCTGTGCTCAATAGCACTCTTTTTACCACCGGATGATGCGTTTTTCTGTAGAAGGAATACATTTGCCCGACATCCTAACGCAGCGTCCAGGCTAATGTTTAGCCATGCCGGGGTATGACTATTCTGGCGACGATCCACAGCGTTGGGATTATCAACACGGATTGTACAACTCTTGGAGCCAGATGGCAAGTGATCCAACTTCTGTCGTGTTGTAACTACACCAGGTGGAGTGTTGATTGTGCAATCGTTTGCGCGTTCCATCACAGATAACAAAGACTATAGAAAGAAAGTCATCAAATTAGAACCACACTACTAAAAACTATTAGGGATTTAGCTCTCCACCATGATAGTAGTAGCTTTGCTTACCCTAATTACCCACTGGCGGGTGGTAGAATGATAGCAAAGATTTCTTAAAACACGGTGAAGCCTTCCGGTATTAAGCCGAGGCTCGTCAACAAAAAGGAGCACCAAAAGACAGGATAATGTTTCATTATCAACTAGTTGTTTCCCTTTGACTTTTCCACCAAGTATTCCTGTATGAGTGGCCATAGTGGTCGGAGCTCTTGGCCAATGAGAGGACCACTGTGCACGCTGGGCGACGTTAGCAATGGAATACCGGGAACTAATTCTCATACCTGCGAATCCAATTAGTATGATTAAAGCTCATTATTATTAAAGTTTTGTAAACAAACCAATTGATAAAAATATGATAACAATCTTACCACTGTTTCGAAGAATGGATGATAATGTGGTGTTCGTATGGTGACCATGAGAAAACAAGCGATCTTGAAGAAATTGACGATTTCTGCTCTCCCATTCTCTTCGGAGACTCTGTGCTTCAGCTGCTAAATCTGGAGGCAGAGCAGCTATTTGGGATTCTTCCATGTCGGCTAGTATCTGAAAAAAGGAAAAGTATTTAGAGTAAAACTACAACTCAACATTTGTACTACAAAGTATTTAGACTTGTCTTGAACCACGTACTGCTTGTCTTAAGGATGGTTGCAAATTGCGGAAGAACGCTTCCGTATCCATGGGATCGTTAGGGTTGCTAACAGTAGCAATTCTTCGTTGTTGTTCGATTCTTTGCTGAGCTAAAACCTCCTCTTGAATGTTTGGAGGGAGTGCCGCTAAGAATTCAGGACTGACATCCACAACGGATGTAGTTTCAGTTTGACCTGTGGCGGCTTGAGGTCTCGCTCTGAGAGACTGTAATCTGTAACAGCATATAATAAAGCAAGTATTACAGCATTGATTCTGACTACAACTCAACCTAATACTCATTAAATTTAGCACTATATACCTTATGTGCTCAGCAATAACTTCTTGTCGCATATCTTCTGGCAATGCGGCCAGGAATGACGGATCCACTCCTTCTGGTATATCAATATCTCCTAAAATGTTTCTGAAATCTTCATTAATCGTCTGTGTACCAGATGGTCCAGGAACTGGCTCACGTACTGATGTTAAAGTGAGTGCAGCAGCCCCTAAAATATTAACAAATGATGGTTAGACACTTATCGTAACAAAAAATGCCTTCTTTTTTGTTAATAACACAGTTAAAAACAAGTACCTTCAGCTGTGTTAGTGTCTACGGTAGGGGATTGTACTAAGTTACCCAACTCCACCTCGGCGGAACCTTCCACTTTAGTATCCCCACCTGCACAATACAGTTACCGTATGATGCTTATGCTAACTAGCCTAAATATTTGATGTACAAATATTTTCTTTTAAAAAGGTTTACAACACTAACCTCCATTAGAATCAGCGGGTTCATTGTCTTTGGTTTCATTGACAAGATTGGTTGAGTCAGCTGCGCCTGAGGCATCCTTGGATGCGTCTGGTGTGGCCTCTGGGGCGTCGGTCTACAAAAATGGTTTTATGTAGTATTACGTCACGAGCAACAAAACCCAACCCATTTATTTTGTATGTTGAAATCAAAGTAGCTACTTACCGGTGGTGCACCGGACGAAGAAGACGCAGCAGAAGCTGGGAACTGAGAAGAAGCCACTTCCGTTTCAGTTACATTATTGTCCATGCTAATGGGTCCATTAGTATTGGGTTCACCGGTGCTTGAGGCTTGGCCCAGCGGCAAGAGCAGACGCAATATCGGAAATTCCTACTTCTACAATGTTCCTTTCCTGAGTTGTCATATTTGTGAGACTTGTTGTGCCTGCTGTAATAGTATTGTATTGTTAGAATTAAAACACAAAATATATAAAACATTGCAATTTGTTGTAACAAACATTTTAAAAACCAACCTAAAACTGGACGTATATCAACCATACGCTCAAGAGTTCTCTCCAGTGTCTGATACTCTTCTGCAGCAACAGCTTCAACACTTGGTGCTGATGGAGCAGTACTTGGCGTTTTCGAAGTTGTTGGGATTGGTTTGAAGTCTGCTGCAGCTGTGTCATAAAGAAAAGCAATTAAAATATATCCAATGTTGCATTACAGCGCATGATTACTGAAATAAGGGGTTAATGAACTCACTTCGCTTTTGTTTTTCTTCTGCCTGCTTCTTCTTCATTTCACGGCGCATTTCAAACGCTATATCACGACAGTACTCAATGCATTCCACAATTTTTCGCTTGCAAGCTGTAATAGTTTTAATTAAGCTTTCAGCATCACATTTTCATTAACTCATTGCTCATGATCTTCCAAATGACAACTTACCAACGACTGAGTCGTGAAGAGATTCACCATCAAGAGCCTTAGCTTCCTCACACCACCAGTGGAGGGCTGTGTAGTTTGAAACACAGCCACTTGAACCAGAGGCGCCATTGCGGCTAATACCTTGATCCTATTTTTTGAAACAAACTTTAATTAGATCAGGTGTGCATATGCAAGAATAAAAACTGAAGTCAAATAAACAACTTACTGCTGTAGCATCCATAACTAAGAATCTAGCATCTCTCATTCCCTGGTTCAAGGCTTGGCCAGTAGTCAACTGAATAACTTCCTGTGCCGTCGATGGACCAAGCAGCCGTTGAAGGATAGCAGGAGGATGAGGGTGTCTCGGATTGAATTGAATGTATTGGTAGCGCCGCTGTCTTCCACTTCGGTGACCACGAGTAGTCACTGTTCCAGTAACGGGCTGATCAGTAACTGGTGGCTGGAGAAGTGGGTGACTTAGTCGCAATCCTGTAAATAAATCATTTTAGTATAAACATTTCACTCAAACCAATCGCAGTATGTTGGCTACTATTAAAATATTAAAATATAAGGATTTTACCGCTAGAATGCTCACTGCCCATTGGATCATCAAACAGGCCGACATTCAAGTTGTATGTGGCATTATTAGTGAAGAAAACTGGGGTGTTCTCTGGATCCTGTCCATACTGGACCATGAGTAAATCTTCATCGCGATCGAGACCAGTGAATCGCATAAATCCATCATCCCATTCTTCCTGTCCGCGGTCATCGAAATTTGAAGCACCATCTTCGTCATCGTCATCCTCATCTTCTTCTTCCTCGTCTTCATCTTCTTCCTCTTCTCCTGAGAAATAGACAGCAAATTCTGATTCAACACCTGTTACCTAACACTTGCACAACATTATGAAATCGCATGCAAAAAAAATTACCTTCTTCCTCACCATCGTCATCACCATTAGATGCCTCGGATTCGGAATCACTAGTATCATTATGATCATGATCTTCCTCGTACTGATTGCCTCCAAAGTCTCTAGAGTCCCTCTGAGTGGAGTCTTGCTCAGTATCCATGCGATTTGATGAGGAATCCATCATTGTGTTTTCAGTAATAATCAACTCTTCTGATGGTCCAGTATCCCTATTAATAAAGCATCACAATGTTAGTAGCCCTTCTGAAATATATGAACTTTGACTTTCACCATAAAAACTGGATGTGCTATCTACCTTTCAAGCAACTGATCCATTATTTCATCAAGCACATCATCATCGGGCGCTTCCGGCGCATCGTGCTCGTGAGTATGACTTTCAGACGTTGCGTCCAGCAAGCTTTCAGCAGCGGCAGAGATGTCATGTTCAGTATTGTCTGCATCTTCCACAGTTTCTTCGCCTTGTGCATGCGTCATTTCGGAGTTGCTAGTACCTCCTATGAAAGCCATAATAGCCATTTGAGTTAAAGCAATAATATTGAAAGCATTGAACAAAAATGAAATGCTACGCCACGATTCGTACCCGTGTGTGTATTGTTAACAGATTCTTGTACTGTCGTCTCGGGTTTAGTCTTTGGACGGTTAGGATTGGTAGCAACGGGTTGGTTGACGATTCTCGAGATAACTTCCAAAGGTTTTAAGGCAGCGTTGACAGTTGTCGCCATGTAAGGACTGGATAGATCTAGGCTATGTGGAATCCTGGCTAAATCAATGGTGACATTCTTACGAATGAGTAAACGAACCACTTGGTTCATACTGTAAAGACAATTTTTTTGTTTCAATTAAACAACTTTTTTTAATATTTACAGTTTTATGAGTAAAGTTAGTTCACGCACCATAAGGTAGTAGGTTTGAGAACTGGAACCATCTGCGTAGGAGGAGCAGAAGGGCAAGTTTCAATCATCGTACAAATGAGAGCAGCCAAGCCTTGAATTCTCGAGTGCTTTTCAGGTGACTCCCTCATGCTCAATGCTCGTTGTAAGGCAGCTTTCACTTCAGAGATAACAATAGCTTGGGCATCTGGGATGTGATTGCAGCCAGCCATCGCAGATATTAAATCCCTCACTGCAGTGGAACAGTCTTTTTCGTTAGAGTTCTCCGATGCTGGTAGCATCCTATCAAGTAAGAATGCCAGAGCCGTGCAATCCTAAAAAGAAAATTTGCAAAGTTACATCTACATTCATTCTAGCTTTATTTAAAAAAAAAGTGAGATTTATATAAATTCGTTTGTACCTCTTGGAGTCCAGATATGTTTGCCCTGTAGAAGGCATGCTCGGCAATAATTTTGCATGGGAATGAATATGAATGCACAGACTCTGCTAGCAACTGACAAATTGCATACTTCGGGATAAGCTGCTTCTTCTTTGGATCGTCAGCCGCTGTGGATGAGCTCTTCTCACTTTTGCTGATTGTTTTCACTGATACTGAATCAGTTTCCATCTGTGATTTAATGTGAATATTTCAAAGTTAGAAATATATAAATAAACCAATAGTTAGTAGAACTATAGAGTATAGATGTATCTTACAGATTCCTCTTCGTTGGATCCTTGAGGAGTTTCCGATTTCTGTGTGCCAATATCTGCCGTGGTAACGTTAGCCTGAGCAGCGGCTTCGGCGGCTTTCTGTTCTTCATCCCGAGCATTAGGTGCAGCTAGCGCATCTAGGAGTGTCTCAATTGCGTTACGTGCTTGTTCTCCAACAGGTCCTTCAATGTTTCCCAATTTACAAGAAATTGGTTTCACAATTAGACGTGTGTCTTCCTCTCCTGCAATAAAAAAATGACAAATGTAGAACACAATCATTTAACTCTCAAGTGTAAACATTTTATAAAAATTAAACGGGTGAAAGTTCACTGACCTCTTCGAGTAACAAAACTAATGTCCACACGTAGGATACCTCCCGCAACCTCAACAAAGTAGTCCTCATGACGACAAGCAATTGGAGCAAGAACTCGGAGCAAATAATGGAGCTCTTTACAAGTAGATGCACCACTACTTAAGGCTTTAGCTCGTATCATCTAAGAAAATATTCACGACTACTATAGCACTTTCTCCAACAAACTCCCTTTTAGTTTTAAAATTGCTTATATTTATTTATCTTACCTTTTCGATGGCATATTTTAAGCTCTGTGAATCCTCCAGCACGTGGCGAATCAATAAGTTAGCAAGGGGGAAGAAGCCCGAAAATCCCGAGTCTGAGGTCAGTGTTGTTAAATAGCGGACACCGCCATGCTCTGAAAACACCTCAGCTACTTCGTATGATCTTGTAAGACGTAAAATCAGTCTCATAATTGCATGCAAAGCATCAGGATTAACTGGCCAACCCATCAACATTGTGGTACTCCTATAAAAACGAAACCAATTAATTTTCACATTTGCTCCCTTTGTGCTTCCAGTCTAAAACCTATTTAACTCATGCCAACTTACTCTACAATCTGTTTCTTTTGAGTCATATCCAAGCCTTTCAGTCTTGGGGTTTTCCCAGTATCTACGTGGGATTCTTGCTCACTGGTTGTGCTCTCTTTCGTCAGTTTTGGTGTAGGTTTTTGGACAACTTCAGGAACTTCCTCTGGGCCACCCAGCAGTTCTTCGTCTTCACCCATGAAGGAATACAGATCACGAAGTCGTTCCGTGTTAAACTCAACAGCCAACGCGTTCAATGCCGTTGGGCTTGGTAGGGGCAACAACGGATCCACAGTCACATTCTCATTGCTCTTCAGCCACAATGTAATGGGGCGCCTGTTGCTCGTCTCTTCATTGAGTTGGATCATCGCAGTAAAGTTGATCACATAGCGTCTCCTCCCAGCGTATGCCTCACCAATTGCTTTTCTCCGTCCCAGGAATGTCTTGTCAATTATTAATTGGTTTTTTGGGAGAGTTATAGCACCAGTGTTCCTCGAGTTTAAATATCAAAGCCACTTCCAATATATCAGTTCCTGTACAAACCAAAGTCAAAAAATTGTAAATCATATTTTCATGGCCCAGAACTTTGAGAACAAGCTCCAAACTATCAAAAAGATATACCTAGACTCTGCATCACTCGTAAAGCGACGCTTAGCAGGGCCTACAGCTGCTTCTCATATACAGTCAACTCATGAGGATTTCCAGGTGTGCAAGCCCAAGAATGGATTCGTTTCTTGAGCTCCTCTTTTTTAGCGGCTGTTCACCGCCCCGTATCGGTGAAATATCCGATCAATTCCAATTTGCTGCTTCACATGACCTGCTTCTTCTACCAAAGCTATTGCACTCATTCCTTTCAGCTCCTCAAAACATCAGACTGAAACAACAATGGATACGATGAGCGACAGGGAGCGTGACTCTGTTATGAATTGCCGGAGTCTAACAAAGACCTAACATCTGGGTGCGAGGCAGTAAAAAGATCGTCTCAATGCGGCTTTCAATCTGTGTGAAGAAGTATATAGAAAGAAACAGTTGTTACATCAAACTAGTATGGGTAACAGATAAAACATTAAACAGAGCAGCTACATGACGTGTGCTCACAGATTCCCCTGTCAGTGTTTCTTTTCCCATGCCATGCGAGCCACTTGCGCTGTCGCAATCAGCCACTAATAAGCTTCACAAACACGGTAGAACCATCTCGGCACAGTATCCCATAATCTTAAACGACTGGTCCATAATTGTTTCAGTAAAAGAGTCCAAGTCCTCCGCCTTCAAGTGCTCAACGGTCTGTAGATATAAATGAACAAAATTCTAATTTAAACTGCAAAATAATTATTTCTTTAATATTAGTGTAAAACTTTGGGATAAGAATTAAGTACAGCTTACCTTTCGACATACCTCTTCACTGTTGTCTAGATTTAGTAAAGCAGTCTAGCATCTCTTGGTCTCGACAGAGTCTTGCAGTGGGAAGTTGTTGGTTTGTAGTCGTGGTAGTAGTCGTCGGTTGGGTGTTAGCATTTAGCAAGTAGTCCGTTGCTTGATGAAGGCATACTGCTTGGTGATAAGGCGCTTCAATACAGCATTTCCAACAACGCGAAAATCCGCATATCCATTGGAAGTGTCTCAAATGATCCACATTAATCCCAAGCTCGTAAGCAGCTGTCATGTGGCCCGCTGCAGATGTTCCACTGGCACCCAGCAGTAAGAGACTGCGCGCAGGCGGCTCTACTGTTCACTGTTCACAGCTATTTCGCGGTCTGCTGAGGTGGTTCTAGCTGTGGTTAGTGTCTCGTGGGTTGACTTCCAGGCTCCACAGGTGTGACAGTCGTCTGAGGAGTGGGAGTAGATTCCGAGGTGACCATTAGCGGTTACACTCCTCAGTGGGCGAGCCACGGGAAGGGCACACTGGATGATCCACAACACCTGAAGACACCAGCCTGACTATTGTTTGTAGATGATTGGTCGCTAGCACGGGGATGGACGTATTAACTTCCGGTGGGTTTGTTAAATCATTGGTGGATCCAGACCCTGAAGGATTATTTTTGTCCAGGATCTGCTTGTTGTGGCTGATTCGGGGGTTGCTCTTGGCTTTTTTTCGGCACCGCTTCAACTTGTGAGCTTAGACTCGTTCTCGGTAAACGCAATATGTTGACGTATAAATTGCCGAACATTGAATTCCACTGCTCGCGTGTTCCATAAAGCTTCAGATCATATACGAGCCACAACACATCAAGCATCAAAACGCTCTCTTGGTAAATTTACAAATGAGAAATTAATTAGTACTTTCACTTTTGCTTTCTCTTTTCTATTTTTGATTGTAGGCTTAGTGCTGTAAGGTTTGCTTGGTACTTGTGGCACATTAGCTAAGAAGAGATTGGCATTAAAAGGGTTCCTCAAAATTGGTGATTTTAATGGTAAACTATGAGGACTTTCCAGAACCAGCTTTGGATTCACGAAATTTCTCCCATGAGGCAGGAGCCAGGGAATCGAGAAAACGTCAACCTTGGTGTGTCATTGGTGTAAGGCAACATGGCCCTCCTGCATCTGGTGAACTTTCCGAAATCGCCCAATAAAATACCCTACAATAAACAAAACCACATTTTAATCTCAGTTACAATCTAGCCATTTTGTAGCTAAAACCAAATCACTTACTCAAAAAGTGCAGATAATCCATCTGCTTCCATAAATTGTCGAAGCATTAAATGATATGGATACTTCTTCTCATCAAACAAAAGTGGAGCAGAAAACCCCACTGCGCAGATACTGAACGTCAATCTCTGGGTGACACGGAGAATTGGGTTTTGGCTGGCACTGTCAATCCATTATTGAGTAATTGAGCCAGAACTTCAGCAACCTGGGTCGCTGTGGGTACTCAGTAGTCCTTGCCCCATGGCTTGGCATTGATGACCTCCACGGCTGTCTATAATGGTGAGCCCAACGGCATTAACTACAATGTTTTTAAAAAATAGCGAGAAGTTAGCGTCAAATCTTTTTTGAATTCTGAATTTCTGGGACTCCTACCGCCTAATTTCAGTCAAACAATTAGGTCAATCAATTTACTTTTGACTTAATAGGTGCGGAAAAGTTCTGCCAACGGCTCCTCTAGTCTGAGAGACGCATCAGGACATTGGCTTAAGTAATTTGGCATAGTGCTGCAACGTATCACTAGCACTGCTCTTCTCTTTATCTTGCTTTGTACTTGTCTGAGTAGATGAGTTGACCAGGCCTGGATTTGTGGCCATATTGGATTCCGAGTCAACATCCATCTGATCAGGCCATGGATTGTCTGCCGTCACAGTGACAGAGATAAGTTTGCTGGGTCTCCATCGTAGAATTAGAATCTTGGGAGGGCGATGACACGATGGGCTGGGAATCAATATCATTTCCCCCATCAAAACTCACCTCATTTTCCTTCTAAAAATCAAATACACGTGATTATATGAGATAACAACGACAACAACGATCGTTGCACGTACCTTTGTGTCGGACGGTGGAATCAGTTTGTCTAGATCAATGCGACCAAACCCATCTAGGTCGGTTGGTACTCTCCACTACATAATGCTAACAACACGGTACTCTCCCACACTAAATTCAGGTAAAGCTTTGAAAGCAGTCTCAGAACCTCCAGCCCTGTCTTGGATCCCCAATGGTTGATTGACAAAGTTCGTATATCACTCTGCAAATACAAAATCCAACGGTTGCTCAGTTTGTTCCACAAGTTTAGAATTCTTTTAAAATACAACTCTGACAAATAAGGATACCTTAACTGGCCAGTGGTCGACCAAACATGAAATAAACATGAATGATTAGCGAATGCACGGCAGTCATATCATGGAGAATCGGTGTTTCCAGACAGTTGCCAACAGCTTCGACAGGATTCTTTGAGTTAGCAAGCTCTCTGAGCAGAACACTGCTTCCTGGACTATCTATTGTTCGATCGAGAACATCTAGGCGCATCAAAACAGCGTGAAGCTTCTCTAACGGCTTTGTCGTAACACGCAAGCCTTCTGGCGTAGGTTCTGTAAGAAGTAAAGAGAATTATTATTACAGGGACTCTGACTTTACTGTATGCGCTCATTCTAATTTTTAAACTAGGGAAGGCACTTACAAATATTGACTTGGCATGACGCGAGGAAACTGGCCTGACATGCAGGAAGAACTTTATGGGAAATCACAAATAGGACGATTCTAAAGACCACAAATATTGAGTAAAGGATCAAGTCCCTGCTGAGTAACAAACTCCCGGCAATGGCATCATTGAGTATTTACTAAATAAGCAAATCCACACACTTCATCTGCAGAATTAAAATGATTGGTGAATGGAATTAGCAACTCTGATAGGAAACTTGTGGATCATGAGTAAATTGAGACGAGAACTTACCACATTCAAAATATAGTCCACTAATGGAAGAGGAAGTTTTTCATCAGTAGCCTTAACATTTCCTAAAACCCACTCGTGAGTGCGACTACCGGAGCTGCGTCTCTACTGGTACTAGGAACGGCTGGCGCTGCTGCGGCAGGTTGGGTGTGAGATGCTGTTGATGTTCCTCATCGTCAGTCATCTTCTCATCGCTACTTCGGACTTCGATGTGTCCGGCTCTTGCATTGCCCCCGAGGGTGGTGACCATTGGCTTTGCCTGGGACTTCATGCAGGTGTTGGTTGTGTCTCCTCCGAGGCAACCGAGGTGCTTCAATAGCTAAAGAGATTAAAACTCCAGTATTCAAATATATCTGATGATATATAACTTATATCAAAAAGCCTAGTCTGGTCTAGTGCACTAGCGTACCTGTATAATAGCCGTTGTAGCAGCAACTTTCAAACTAGGCTGATGACGCATGAGCTCATCCATTGCGTTGCCTAGATTTGAGGCTGTGTCCCCCATGGGCTCCGCTGTGCGTCGTCGTCGCATTGCTGGGAGATATTCCGGAGATAAAAGAACTTTAAATAATGACTGGAATGGGTTGCATTTAATGAACGCGTTTAATCCTCTACTATTCAAGCAAAGCGCAGAAAACACATTAGGCATGGACGAAATGACTTCTCGAGTGGGAGGTACCTACAAAAAAACCATTGATATTGTTAGATTCTGCTATGAATATTAAATCTCATTCATTCCACGTGCTTTTCCTGTATAACTCACATCTTTCATCAACAGAGCTTCGGTAATGACATCTGTCAACCCATTGTCCTGTAATGAATGGAGAAGGGATGGCTCCTGGAAAACGTAAACTGTCACAACATCAATGGCCAGAAGGAAAAGAGATGCGCCATAATACTCGGCATTGCTGATGATGTGCTTCAAGGAGTTTGGTAAACTGCTCTCCATGATGTGACGAATGCTATCACTGAAAGCTGGGTCCTGAATCACTTTCTTTAGAAAGTTCAGCATTGATTTCAGTAAGGCAGCTCTCTGGGGCAAACAAGTGGTTCCATTGTGGACAAAGCTAGAAGCGCTTCCTGGGTTAACCAGAGGAGCTCCATCCTTAGAACTTGCTGTGTTGGCAGTTTGCTCCTGGAGAAAAAAGGCAAAAAATTGTATGGTCTTTCTGAGTAGCGAGCATGGTGAAAGTAGAGGTATGAAAGTTTACCGTCATAACGTTGGTGTTACTATCCGTTTCCATCTGTGCATCTGCACCTTCCTCTCGACTGCCGTCAGCTTCAGCTGCTGCAGCAGATTGTGACCTACTGGCGGAGGATATTTCCGGTACGATCTCAAACGGTTGATCAGCTCTGCAAGCTGCTACTTCGATCTGTACAGAAATGAGCGTCAGTTACGATTTTGCATTATGAATTTCGAACTACTATGGTTTCAAAACTTACTTCTAAGCGATTAATGAACGACGTCAATCCGTTGTGAGCTTGGAATGCTTGCATATCCATATTTGTGATGAGATCAATAACTCGAACTGCTCGAGTTACGAACTGTAAGGCAACAAGAAATACGGAACATTAATGAATGGATTGAGGGATTATGATGTCTTTGTAAACGTTTGGAAGGAGCAAACTTACAGTAATGTATTCCACATCAGACGTTTCCCAATTCACAACCTTCAATAGACTTTCCAGCATGCCACAATTGACTAAAGCCTCTCCACCTAATTCGTAGCTGGCTAAATGGTACAAAAAACTGAAGAGCGCCGTCGCTAAAGGTAGAGGGTACTGCTGTGAGGCATCTGGGGTTGAGCTTGTAAGTGAGTTGATGCAATTTCTGACCATCATTGGCAAAAACCCATGATAAGAGCCAGCACCGGTAGCTTCAATAATACTGAAACACATTCAAATATCAATCATGAATTATATACATCTAGCTATCAGAGGTCAGTTAATTGAAAGCATTAGATCTTGATATTCTTACTTAGGGAAATTGTGTGCCCGATCCAAATGAATGATAGACGTTAAAGTTCTAAGAGCTGCAGCTTTGATGTCAGTTAAGTAGTCTTGACTAAGTTCCAAAATGTCTACCAATTCCTCCATCAGACCACTGTAAAGCAATTGCTGAATGTTCTCCTGAATCGCATTTGCATACACTAGAATCGACAGGGCTTGAAGGCGAGCCTGCACCAACTTTACGCGCTCGCTCCAGACTGGAAAATAATACGCTAGCCGCAAATGAGTCAGAAGAGAAAGCTGGAAGGAGAAAAGAAACCAAGATATCATAATTCGCTCCTCCTATATTTATATACTCTATCCGAATTTCAACCAATTTTGACGACTCACTTGTTTGTCTTGTGGAACATCGTAAATGTCAATGCACTCGTCGAGAATCCGTGATGGGGATTTATTCATTAGATGGACATCTTCAATGTGCAACACTGTCCATGATTCCGACCGATTTCGAGCAGCAGTTCCATCCCGATAAAATTCCATATGAACTGTCGTTGCAGTTGGAGGATAATCCTATGATATCAAACCATGCATAATATGAAAAAACCCGTTTCATATTGAGTCAGAGTAATATAACTTTGTATTTTGTATGAAATTGTGGACATACCTCTAATGATCGCTTCAAACAGCAAGCTGCAAGCCCAAACCCAGCTTCCTTTCCACCCCAACTCTGAAAATGTAACAATTTTAGCCATAACTAACCTGCTCCAAGTCAAAAGCTAAAATGCATATAATTTCCTCTTGTTTTACCTCTGCCAAGGCATACAAGCCCTCTAATAGTAGTCCGCGTTTGTCATCCGGAAGGCGAGTTAACAGGTTGCTTCTCTTACTGAACATAAATAGCAGATGGAGATTTTCCAGCAACAACGTCAAATCCGATGAGTAGAGAAGTTCCGTCAAGTAATCCATGGAATTATAAACAGTTCTTGAAAACGAGTGTTCAATGAGTAGAGATGTGAACCGGAGTATCTGGAGGACACATTGTTTGAGCTGGGGCCAAATAAAATATGATTAGGTACGCTCCTTCCAACTCCTTCCCCATAGGTACATAGCTGTATACGTGTCATGGGTAACTTACCTCTCTTCCTGAATCATCATTGACATCACAGGCCATGGCCCATCGTCCATCAGCTCTGAAGGTGGCCTTGCTGAGGACAGCATCAAACCGATCCAATGCATCAATCCAGTGATACAACTCACACTTTCCATACGTCCATGTTTGTACCCCTTTCAACAACTCTGTGAGATCTTGAGTCTCTTTGCAATCCACTATTCTCAGAATCAATGATTTGCAATCAGGAGGCTGAAATCAGAGAAAAAGGTTCTAAATTCACTTTTCCGAACAGGGTCAATGAAGTAGGTTTAGCCCCCACCTCAAGTGACATGACTCGTAGCATGTAATATGCTAGTGCATGGCAGCTACACAAAACGTTTTAGCAACTATGAAAAAATGAAATATGATATGTCACGTACCACCTCGGTGGTGCTCCTCTTAATTTTAGAGCGATCAATTTTCATGATGCTTGCATTTTTAGAGTGCCTTTAGTGTTAATTTAGATATTCGAAAATGTTCGAATTCGTCAAAGACACTGTTGCGCGAGTAAATGTGGAAATGCCACTTGTTTCTCACCTACACTAGCTCTAACCTAACACAAACTAACTGTAAGTAAAATGGAACCTAATGATTTAAAACCGTCTTTTCACTATCTTACTCCCTACAGATCATAGCTAAGCATAGGTCAACTGTCAGGAACGGGAACAACACGTAATATTGCATTCCCAACTCAGGTATCACTGAAAATGGACAGGAGCTAGCTAATCCATTTTCCTTAAATCTCACCACCACCACCTTCTCCTCCCATATTCATTTCAAAATATTTGAACAGTGACAGTAGCCCAACTGCTCAGTCCTGAGCTTAACCCTAGCGTTTACTTTCCAACCTTTTACACTAGCCAGTTATTAAACTAATTAACTGATTACAAACTAATTCGTTTAAGATTTTCTGCTGAGGCTGATAAGTCAGATAGAATGATGATGCATTTACGATTCGCACACACTGTGTTTCGATCAGAAAGTGTGTGTACTGTGTTTTCTCAGAGTGTATTAAGTTTACAGTCAGCTTCCTCACATCTCTGACTCTTCTGGCCCTAACAAAAAGCGTTTCCAATGAATACCACTACATATTCGTCTGCCCTGAGTTCTCCTATTTTCTCTTCATTCATCCTACAAATTTGAAGCCCATTCGAGTAACGTAGCATATACTTAATATATTCTACCATAAGAACATAGCCTTACCCGATCGATGCACACACCATATCAGAGGCATTTACAGAGAGAGCGTATATAGCATGGTGGTTAGGTTTTTTCAGAAGCGTCAGTAGTTCAAGCACAAGTTCCTTATTCTCATATCTCTAAGCCCTGGTTATACCCACATATCTTTAACATGGGCTACATGGTCAGAGCTGCAGTTTTGCTCTATGTGACTGGCAACTTCAGATCACCTCAAAAAAACTATGATACAACAAACGTGGTAAAGAAGTCTAAAAAACTCTGAAGGGTTTCAATGCTGCCGTTTCAGTCGCAGTTCTAATTCACGAGTATGAGGAAACCCTCTAAACCTACCTGACAATGTCAAACTGATACTCCTACTTGAACTCATTCTAAAACCCACAATGCTCATACCAAATATATAGATACATACATACTATATAGACTACTGAACGGTACATCACAGGCCTAGACTCTCTGCTCTAGTATTATATTTAACAAATTATCTATAAATTGAAATATCATGAGTGAATTGCAGATAACTGTGATTCACGCAGTGTTTCACCTTTGCATATCTTAAAACAATAGGGCATCACACAACGCGTCATTCTCAACCAATTACTTGGACACGCGTAATTTACTTGTAACCAATAGAATTACCGAAAAACTAAAATGCTAATGTGTAATGCAACGAATAGCTAAAATAGCCTCAACTCTCTATACCAACTCCATAGGCAGGCTTCAATCAAAACTGAAAAATATATGCCATCATTGCAACAACCAGAAATGCGACATAAGATAACAAATTATTTCTCACCAAGTCCAAGCCTAATTCGGGGCAGTCAGCATCTGGATCGTCACAACACGATGCTTTCACGGTGATGAGCACCATTGTCTCACCGAAGCAGGAAACTGATGCTATAAAACGAACGATAAGAAAAAAATTAATGCAACGTTCAAATTTCAAGTACAAATTGTGAATGGAGTTTGACACAAGACATTTATGCCATCATCATCGTTCACTCCATCCGAATCGGATGACAAAACTACTGCGCAGTTGAAACAACTCATTGGATGCATGGACCCATTCAAACCCAACAAACAATAGCTTAATATTGCGACTTTGTGACTCCAGTTCTCCATCATTCATTAGAAATATTGGTATTACAAATACAGAAAAATATGCATAAATCACATAGTTCCTTACCTCCAGCACACAACTGGGCAACTAGACTCCAAACAAATATATTCCCACAATCAACGTTGCCTTTGACTTCTTGAGCGATAACGTTATCAACTACGGAAACGAAAGAAAACGCTAATTAGCGATATTACCATATCAATACTGGTACTGATCAACAAATCGTACATTCAGTCTGGTCTGGTCTGAGTTATCAATTCTTGGTACAATAAATGACATCATCATTCATCATTGTTCTCAAGCTTACAGTGAAAAATGTATAGAATATCCGATAAAGGATATAAGAAGAATGAACTACTCTCAACCCGTCTTCCTTCCTTCGTACCCCGACGTTTTGTGTTCCTTATCGGTTGTCGTATAATGTAAATTGGAGGATCCTTATCAGTTTCAACTTTAAATAATAATACCACCTTTTAAAAACCCGATAAAATACTTTTGAAACTGATGATTTGATAACTAACTGAGGATAAATGATTAATTAGTAGCTGACTAGAAATGATTAATTAGTAGCTGACTAGAAATGATTGCCTGAAAGTTTGAGTTTTGAGCAACATCTTCTCAAAGTTCACGAACAAGAAAAAAGAGTTGAATGAACCAAGTTCAATCCTGATTTTTGTTCTCTCCAGAAAGGTCGAGATGAAATTTACCAAAAATTGAGCTGTAGTTTTTGGCTCCAATTACGATTTGGTTATGTTTGTTAAGTTTACATTATTTACGTTACTGAAAAATTCGTCAAGATCGAGTCATGATGTAAAATGTTTGAGACAAAGGAGCTCAGCTCTGTGTCAGAAATGGGGCACTTTCATCTGTTTCACTTTGAAAACACTAGGGTGCGGTGCAGTGCTTGCCCGAAATGCTTGAGTACATTGAACTTGTACATTTGTACATGAACTAAAGTTGATGGGCCGTACGTAATGGTAAGGTAATGCACATGAACCTGACTTGGCTAAGATCACGTATGAGTTTGCAGCGTAAAGAAATGTCTGAGCTGTCTGTCTTTTCTGCACTGTCATTCATATACATTGTGGAGGAGAGTAGACCCTCCATTTGAAATGCGGGAGATGTCGTTGTCTCTCTCAATTCAGGTGAAAAGCTGACCAAACAAAGATAATGAGTAGGTACCTTAACTTATCAATAATAGCAAAATAAATGTTTCTTACCCTGACTCAGTTGACCGTTTTTAACAGTATTATAAAGGCACCGCAAAACACTTGGCATAGACGGCATTATCATCACTTTCGATGATCATTTGTGACCTCTGGCATGTATATTTAAAGTTTCATTGTCTTGTAGTAGTTACTTTAGGATGTACGACGACTTCAACACTTCACATTCCCAAACAAAATCGGACAAAGTGAATAAACCAATCGATTTCGTTAATCCAAATCGCGATGTACATTTCCAATTCAAAAATCAAATCAAAAAAGATGTCCAGAAAATAGTCCAGCACGTCTGCAATCGGCAATAGAGCCCAACGCATGGCACGGTTGAAAGGTTCCGGATAACAATAACGGAATAACCACAAGAAACACATGATAACGACAAAATAGATAAACCACTCCATTGCGTAATTAAAATTTAAAAAAAAACTTTCAGAATTCTAAATGAACCACATCGTTAATTTTGGAAGGGACGATGTTTTGATTACATCTGATTGATCATCCATCCCATTTTTGTTTATGTTGGGGCGATTTCGCAATCGAATCTAATGCATATTTGATTCTTCCGATATATTTACATCTGAAACACCGTGATCTCGTCCAGCCTCTCATGAAATGGATACAGAGGCACTTTTTGCAGTTTGATGTATCTACATAGCAGTACTATTGTTGCATTGAGTTTGTTTTGCTCACTGCTCAATCCTTCCTTTTCTTGTGCATAAAAAATATATCAAATACTATGATTTTTTGATGAATGACAAATGCATTAGAACTTCCAATGTGTGCACATGTTATTTACTGTCTCCAGTTTCTGCATCGTCTTCTATGCAAAGCATATTATGCCATCGTCATTATATTATGTCAAGTGCATGCAGTAGGCCAAGTGTCAATTTCTGTTCGCATTGATGATGCGTCAAAATGATTTCTTCCGAAAGAAGGTCTATGCACAAAAATTTTAATGATTCATTAACATATAGGCATGTATTCACATGCAGAAAAAATGACTTCATATATATGTAATTTATCCACCAATTTTAATTCTTTTAATTTTTTCATTAAATCATCCCACGAAAACTGTCACTCCAGCAGTTAACGTCATGGTACTAATTTCACATTGTAGAATTTGTAGAGACCCTTGTACAATAAACTTTAGTGTACCAGTACGACTGTAAGTTTGATTACAAGCGTTTAACAATTAAGGTATACCGATCGGCATGCATTTTGTTAACTCCATTCCATTGTGAGAATGTTACCGGTTATAACAATTTTAAATACATAAAAAGAAAAACAGTAATGATAAGTGACCAGCTCATCCATCACGTGACTACACATTAATTAAATAAAGAATTAAATAAAGAAACAGCATCGAGCTTGTAACAAATAGTAAAGAAGACACCAATATTACAATACAATTCGAAATGACTCGTTTGTGCATCAACTTTATTTCTACTCAAGGACATGTACTTAACGTTGTTGAAATAAATGTTACTTAAAGTTTTGTTTTATCACATATATGAAATACGCATCCGTTATTTTGGTTTCGTTTGAACTTCAGCATTCTTCTCTTCCATAACCTCTTCTTTTGCCAACAAGCTGACTATATCTTCAAGCTGTTTTGAACTCACGTCTACATGCTCACGTCCAATCACATCGAGTACCTACCAAAATTATTATTAAAGTTCAAATTTCAAATTAAACTTGCTAAAAGATAAAGAAATGTGACTTTAATTTTGGTTTTGTACCTTAACAAGATCATCCACTTCAATCTTCCCGTCGCTATCGTCATCAAGTTTGGACAGCACATTAGCTATCCTTGCCAACTTGTCGGGGTCCTCGACATCCTTAATCATGCGAACGGCTGCCATCAACTCTTCAGTTGCTACCAGTTGTTTCCTATTGTTTGATAATGTGTCAAATTAGTTGCATTAAGGATGCGAATTAGCCAACTTGTTAGTTTTAAATATTCTTCAAATTTTACTGGAATTGGGTTTTCGTTTCTTCCACATCTACAGTTTTAACTCTAGTCTCCAGCTTAGAAACCATGTTATTCAACTTATTGAAAAGCCGACGAGCACCTTTGGATTCTCGAACCTAACCATGAAATTTTAAAACAAGCATATTAGCAAAGAATGTAGTAAGGAATCATCTCAGAAATTTTGTTTACTACAAAGCACCTTTAATTTGAAATCTTGGTCTGTCACTTGTTCCAGTTTCTCAACATCCTCTTTGTAGTCGGACATTTCCTCTTTCAAATCTTGAAGCTCTTCTTGCTCGATTACGTTCTTCTTCTTGCCGAGCTTCTCGATTGCTACTTCAATTGCATCAAAATCATCTGCCGTAATTTTATCCTGTTACACAGAAAAACGTCAAGTTGGTTAAAATGTTATTTACTTTGCAAAGACTTATTTTATAACTTGGATCTTCAAACGTGACTACATCTTACATCGTATGAGGGCATGGGTGGACTTTTTCTTAGCAGCATCCTGCTAATCACACCAGCGACGGAATGATCATCCTCTGCAGGATAGTATGAGATAGGTGCAAGGTGGGTGGAGAAAGGTGCTACATCAGGCCGTGATTCTGTGGGCGTAGGTCCAACGAACTCTGGTTCGGCTGGCTCGACTGTAGAATTTAAAAAACGTCATAAATGAATGGATTCAACTGGAATGTTCCACATTCATTTTTACACAAGCAATTACCTTGTTTCTCTTTCTTGGCTGCTTCCAATTCTTCCTTCAATTCCTTTTCCTTCTTTGCTTCTTGTCTTTCCTCCTTAATCTTACGTTCTTCTTCCTTGATTAACTCAATTCTCGTCTTGTGATCAATTTTGCCTTCTCTTTCACCAATTGCAGCCTTGGTTTGCAATGTCGCAGAGTCAGGAAGAGCTTGTAGCGTAGCTTGAAGTAGTTGCGTAGGTGCCAAATGTTCTGGAAGGTACATGGCCCTTGTTAGAAGCAGCAATGATGCTGGCACTTTTTCATGTAACGAAAGTGTTAACCACTGATCTAATTGACGCCTCAGCCTATCCTCAGGAACACCAACGGCACGCATGCCTCTGGCTTTACAAGCGTTTTGCAGTTCTGGCAGATCCAAGGCATCGATACCTTCTCGTTCTATGGTCTACATAAAGCAGTTAATCTATAACTGAGTACTGAAATGAGTAAACCTGTATTGCTTGATTAGACACATAACGAACACTTACTTTATCATCTATAGCCAACCTTCGAAGTTTCATTCGTAATTGAAATCGTAGCATTGTTGAGGTTCCAAAGGCTGGAATTTCTATTACTCTTGATAAGGCCAGTAACTGTGGTCTTGACAGTGAATCTAATGTTATTTCATCTTCAAACAGTTTACTGAATTTGAGAATTTCTTCGGTTGTCACTTCAGCACCGGAAGTTCGGATCTGTTAAAGTATATTCATTCATAAGCCTCTGGCAGCTTATGGCTAAAAATTTTAATAGGAGACTATTTCGTCAAATTATATTACTACCTTCTCAATAAACAGTGAGAAATCTTTAGCGTCTTCTGAAGATCTGCCTTTTGCTTGCGGAGCCATTTCATCTAAAGTCTGTTGAAGAAACTTTGCCATTTCTAATTTTACCTTCAGCTCAGCTTTCATTTTGGATTCCTGGATTTACAACAAGTCATTATAATTAAGACTCAATATTCATAAATTAAAACTTAAATTCTCCTATAAGTTATTGCTTACTCTGTCTTTAGCAGACTGAAATGTGGAAGGTAACATGCCAGGAAACATCGCGATGAAAAACGGCAACAGCAACTCCATAAACGGAATAATAATGAAAACGGAAAATGGGACCAGTCGAAACATGTCAGATGTTGTTCGAAGCAGCTGTTTATGTTCCCTCCTACTTAGCGACTTCCCATTCAACACCCTCCAAATCAAATTTGCGGATATCCTCATGTCAATAAGTAACAACCTAAATCCATGGTAATAGTGTAGAATCTACAGGAAAAGGAAATAAAAGAACATTAGTCACCTCCATTTATTTGTTGGTATTAATCATTTAATCATATGCAACGTTTACTTCATCCTGGATTCTTTTCCAAAGTGGTCGTTTCACAGCAGGAACAGGTGCTTGCTTCTGTTTCTCAAGCTCTTTCTCCAGAACTTTCACAGTCTCCTCAACTTTGGACGACGCCTTTTTACCACTCCCACTATTTCCCTCCCCATCCTCCAACGGCTCAGTGGAGTGAATATATCTAACTAAATGATTAACGCCTAGTGGGTGTAGTTGCGAGTCCGAATAAATAAAAGGAATATGATTTGTACGATAACTGTTTTGTTGATTACTCCTATGAAAAAACTGATTTGGCTGATGTCGATGATAACACCGATTTACACCACTGGCTCCATAGTACCACCGCACTGAACTCGAGTTTACGTTAAACCTATGTATATTGTACCTAACTATGTTGCTATAACTTGCCGGCCTACACACACGTGATTTAGCTAACACGGATATCATTTTCACTAGCTTTGGTTGTGATTTACGTGAGTAAATCAATGAATTTCTGGTTCTGTTAGTTCTTTGAAATCGTCATATATTTTGTGTTCTAGCAACAATTTCTGGAATTGCATGTAAAATAGGAACGATAAATGTTTCAGTCATGAATAAACAAGAACACTTTAGCAACGTCACTGTAGACTGTTGTGTCAAACTAATTTTCGTTTCGTAAATACTGAGAGTTTTCATAAACCAGAACGTGCTCAGTTAAGCTGATGTAATTTGGTGTGTTTCATTGTCTGGATTGAATCGGCTGATGATTTGTTTCGTTCAGGAAATTTCCTTCTGTTCAAGCCAAACACAGATGTAAAGGCAGGCATGTGTAAATGCTCAGGGAAAGCAGTGGTGGATTGGATGATGCTTATATGCTAAGCAAACTTTACCTTTGAGTATGCATGTCGTGCTGATACTGCTGATATTATATATTTCCTTAAAGGTTATGTTATGTAGGTACGGCTCATGCACATTATATCCATATCTCAGCTCACCCATCCTACATATTGGCAGTAAGGTATAGAGATTTAGATACCAATGGCATAGTAAGCTCTACTACGGAAAGTGAATTCATCCAGTCTCCAGACCAGAACTTCTATTTCATCGCATTGACCCAATGCAATACATTTATGCTATACTCCACACAACTCGATATAGAGTTGACTCATGATATGATGGTTTTCTATTCCAAAGTGCATTGGGTCTATCATCTCTCGTCGTAAAAATGCTGAAGTGTTCTGAGAACGATGTGATCTGCAAGGTGTGAAGCTAACGCTGATGTTGCAAAAGATGTTCACCTCAGAGTCAGCCAGACAGAGACGTGCCGAAAATTTGGCATGCCTCTGAAACGTCAACGTGATATGGCAGAAGTTGGCATTGGTAGTGCATCCAATAATTGACATACGGTAAAAGATAAGATAAAAAACGCATGGCTATCGGAACATGGACTGCTATATCTGCTAATCGCACATGGAAGTCTAATAACTGTCACACTGAATATGCTTTGGAGAAGTCTGGCCAGCAAGTAATAGATAAGGAGACATGAGATTAAAAGGTTTTACAGTGCGTACCTCTAAATTTAATTTAACCTACATTCACATGGCAATGGTAGCAGTCAATCCAATGTCGAGGACTTGCTGATTTCTAACACAGTTATGATAAAACATGTAGATTGAAAATAAGAGCTATATTTTTACACGAGATACGAATCAGCACTAGCAACGTTGTCATTTTTTAGCACACTTGCATCATACATGCGCACTTGTTATCGTTGCAAAACGCTTAAACATTTATCACATGCAACTTTACACAAGTAGCAACAGTGTGGCTGCTCAATCGCAAGCAACACCAAACCGATATCCTAGAACAGGTACAGGCTAGCAACTCTTGAAAGATTAATAGCAAACCCCTACCTAGGTCAAACTGTAGATGCTTTGACGACCTAAACTTTGATTTCCAATATTCCGATTAAAGGTCAGAAGCTTAATATCATACCAATTTTCGTCGTATAGTCATGTATTTAATCCAAAAAGCTTATGAACCTGAAGCATTTATAAATATCTGAAAAGTGTAATGGTAAAGCCTAAACACTTGCTGCAATTCTGCAAGGTGAGTTGGGCGCACAATGTGCACTGCACATGCCTAAATGCTTTAGTGATGCACTTACAAATACTTATAAGCTCTTGAATGCAATGTTGAAATCAAGTTCAATTAAACATTTGAACTTTCATAGAGATCCATAGGCTTTCTTACGGATGCTGCAGTACAAGTTCCTTCGTAATGTAACCAATAATAAACACAATAATTGCCTTTCTACAAAGTCTAGGTTATGCGTAATGCCACACACGTGACCACACTGCCAATCCAACCTTCTGTCAATAATATAAAATGGAATAAAGAAAGCTTAATAATATACCATGTGTAAGCTCACGCAGACAAATGAATGAAAATCACCAGTTATTCAGTTAGTTGTTTAATTTTCTACCGAGCATTTAAGATCACATACTTTATGTAATATTGATAACATGAAAAACATTCGACGTCATGTCATGACTTCATGTGCTGTAATTATGCAAACAAATTTTAACAAATCACGGAGACCGGTTGCTTGTCTGCGCATGAAACATTAGCATTAATTTCATAATCCATAATCACGTGCTTCTCAGGTTTGACATTGGTCGTTGTTTTAGGCATTATCCATTGCGTAGGATTGATTGGTTTTTTAAACCACATAATATCAATATCCATGGTTAGCGTTTTGTTATTGTTCCAAATTTTGAAGATGGCAACATATTAATTCTTGAAAGTGACTTGTTTTTGTCGACGTATTCAGTCGCCGATGTTAAACATAGTATGCGAATTTAATTCCAATTCAGTGATTAACTGAACAATGTTTTCTACTACCTGATGAATTCATGACTCATGCAGTCTGTGTGCTAGTGTGAACGACATGTAATTATGCAGGCAATAATCAGACCCGATTTAAAACAGGAAAAGTATCCTGCATTCCATTTTACCGACAAACTGCAATCTGCAATTCTTGTTTTTCATTAAAGAATAGAAATAACTTCAACAAAACACCGGAACCAGTAAAAATGAGGACATAAAGCACTTCAAACACCTTCATTACGACGCATCATTTGAGAATATGAATGAATGGCCATAAATTAAATGCTATCTTGCTTCCTTCTTTCTAGTGCATTCGTGAGAAATTCCGAGTGAGCAATCATTTAGTATGCAACTATGAAAATGTTTTTCTATGCTTACAACTTACAACTATTACCGTCTTCACGTCATAGTTGCAGCCAGGGTCATTCCATATTATGTATGTCCTGCTAAAGAACAATGACTTGTTTACAATCCCACGCATACCATCATTCTGTTATCATGATTCCTAGCAGGTTGACGAAGAGTTTAAGCTATTCGCGGATATGATTTGGTCAGGTGAGTGGTGACTCATCTTTAACTATTTGGTGTCATAAGAAACGGATTTACTGTACTATGTTGATACCATCTATAGAAGGAAAAATATGGCTATCACCAAGTATGGAAGTACGGGAGATACATTATCGCGTATTGACTCTCTACCCAACAACTCTTTTATCGCTTGATTAAATCCTCCTCCACGACTTTGCTATTTTTATTCCTAATTCATTCTCGTTGGCAAATAACCTCTTCGGTATTTGACGGCAGTAAATACTATCAGTTAGCCAAAGAGGATTAAAATAGAAACTGTTTCACGAATGCAACATTCGTAAAGTCCATGTAATTCATATAATTTATATTCACGGATGCTTCAAATTCAGCAATATGTAGGATGAACCAAATATGAATAAATATTATGCTTTGCTTACACTTTCTTTATTCTTTTTTACTTTAATTGGAATTTTCACTGAATTTCGTCCAGTTTAAACTTCAATGTATTTGGAAGCATCAAATTCTTAGGATTAAATTTGAAGGTTATCAAGCTCGGAATTTGCGTGACAGAGCACCTCAGTGTTAAATGAATAGTATTTGCTAAATAATAAACTTGTAGGGTATACTACGAAGAAGTATGTAGATGAACACCTTTAAACCATATTGACAAGCAACAGATCAACAAGTTGAAGCCAAATGTTGGAACAAGTTATTTAGGCATTTTATATGCTTAAAACTGGAATGATGAAGTCATGTGGTCATAAAACAGATTTCTAGAATTTGCATAAGAATGGTAAATATTGCACATGTACTTATCAGTGTTAGCATCAGGCAATGTATTGATCTGTATGACAGCGTCAGAAAATACTTCCAACATGATTGCTGCACTTGAAGAAACTTACAGTTGTTCAGGTTTAATAGCTGGAGTTTAGCAAGTAATTTTATCATATCATGTGTCTTTTAGTGACATTTTGAGTCCTTTCTTTGACGCCAATTGTCATTGAAGAGGGTACCCAACTAACGTTGATCTGTACGAGTGGTTAGTTGCGAATACTTGTTTGGTGGTAAATTACTTCCAAATATGACTAACAAAAGAAACATACATGAACCCATCATGAAGGTTTTTAAAAGAAATATAAATCACTAGTATGGTACAGACTCCTATCGTTTGTCAGCAAAGGAGAAGATTAATTTTACCAACACTCAACGTCAGTGTTTCGTGATGGATGATAGTGGTTTTAGGAATCACATCCCTTGAAGTTTTATAGCTTTCTTGCAGGTACGTAATCCCATAATACATATCTTGGGGCACTATGTCACCTTTTTACTATACCTTCAACCTTGGCTAATGGAGTTTTATGGTAGTTGGTACCATGGAATCAGCAACTGTCAACGCTCATTGGGCCATTTTTGCCTGCAGCTACTTTTTTGAAAAAAGAAAACGGCAAAAACGACGTCAATTCAATTGTAAAAATGAAATGGTTTTGGACAGTGAGTCCATTCTATTTTACGTTGTAATTTACCTCAGTGGGAACTTCTTGACAAGCAGCAAGGTTGAAACTGAAGTGATAAAATGGGAATGCCATTTCCAGACTAATTTACTACAGCCCCCAATTCAAAGAGTATATAATGAGCATCATTTATAGAAACGCATATACATTAAGTAAAAATATATAATCTAAATTCTTTACAAAGAAGGTAGCCTGAATTCGCAAACCACTGCTATGCATGCATAATCAGCTGCATCAATCGGCATTCACAAAGTGCTAAACTCAAGACGGAGGCATTAAGCCCCCAGTTGCATCTGGATTCTGGAATCTGAACAACTTACAATATTTAAGAAAGTTTAACTGAACGTATGCACGACTACCGCATGGGCAAACCATGACGGTGCGGTGTTGTTGGTAGCTGCTGATATACAATTCACAGGAATGTGCACGTACTAGAATCCAAGTATTGTTGAAAATATTGCCATGCATGCGCTCGCTCATGTAAGAGATTGTTTTATGATCATTATGATCCAACTTTTTGGTAACCACTCTACAACAAACATTTGAGCTTTTGTAAAACATCTCCCACTAACCAATTTTTACTATAAAGAATATATTCCTTATTATTTATCGCATATATGTGCGATGCTATACTCAACATCATTAAGGTTTTTTTTTGCATGACACACGGATTTTTGGTCAAGGATTTGTTTTTCATTTAGCAGTTTCTTTATGTAGCTTTACTTTCCATTTAGAGCCTTGTTGGAAGGATCTCAACGAGAATGAATGGGGGTTTGCTGCTAATGTTGCATACAATGTGTGTGATGTGATGACTTCACTCGCTCCACAATAATCATTTCATTTCATATCGACCTCCCACTTTAAAATCTGCAGTCACGATCACAACCCAGCATGTTTTATATCTTTCTGAGAGCAATTCTTGAAATTCACCTTTACGAGAGAAACATGGCTCATTTCATTTGTTTAATGTTAAAAGAGAGATGATGCATAGTGTTTTGAAGACTCTTTACGTTAGATTGGGATTGTTGGGCATGCATATGCATATGAGTAGAAAGGGAAACACGTTGCCGTTGCATATTATGCAAACATCAATAAATGCAAGCACATGAGCTGATGCTGATACACAAAAGAGTCATATATAAAAGATCGTGTGTATGTATCCTCCAAGATACTCCCACTGCCGGAATCAGTTGACCAACAACTGTGTGGTTCAAGTTGCCAAAATTGAGAAGTGCAGCATGATGAGTTCAGTTCTATGAAGCTCTCTAGCCTGACGCAGTGTTTGAATAGTTGGTTCGCGACTCAACTAGACTGAATACTTATTCTATTATATATTTTTGGAAAACGCATTCAAAAGTTCCATGACAAATTGTAACAGTGATAAGTGATGTTAGTACCCTTAGTGTGAGTTTTTAGTGAAAAGTTCATTAAATCAGCTAGTTTGATTAGAAAACTGAATATTTTGAAATACCGGCAACTGTGTGGTGTGGTGAGTGTATTTTGAACCCAGAATGTCAGAGGAAAAACCCACGTGTGACTCTACCGAGTCTCCTGCTATTCCTTCTGATGTAGCTGATGAAGTTGAGACATGTAGAAGTGTGGAATATGCGGAAGAAGCTGCTGAGGCAGAAATAAGTTCATGTGCTCTAGACGACTGCATTGATGGAGCCGTGGAACCCATTAAATCCGATATTCCAACTGTAGAGGAGCCCTCAGCTGAGCTAGAACCTAAATCGTAAGTTTTTTTAGACTATTAGAAACCTACTGTCCTAGTCCTACTCAACAGTGATTAAGCACTTAATGGTGGTAATGAAGTGAAAATTGGTACTTGGTACAATCTTGGGTTGCATAATGCATCAAATTTACTGTAAATGAACCCCGTTTTATTCATGAGTGCAATGAAATTGAAATGTCTGTTAGTTCAGTTACTTCAAACTCCAAATATGGATTTCTCATTAACTAAAAATAGTAGCTCGGTTTAGATTTACATGTCAAAAGCATTTTGGATTCCATGGAATTGTCCAGTCATGATGTCGTAAGTTATTCAATGAGAGTCACTCATGATGAGTTTTCATAGGTGTTATGATGCAACTTGCAAGCCAAACTAGTGCGAAGAAGAACCATCAGTAGAGACAAAGCGTAAATCACCAAGAATCAAGCGATGACTAAGCACTTTACATCTACCTACCCAACGGATATTGAAAATGATGCTTAACTTCTTATAACTAAAACCTTAAATTTTGATCATAGTTGATATCTTAGTTAACAGAATGTCTGCTTACTAGAAGTAGAGTAACGTCTTATCTGGATGATAACTGCAAGTAATAAAATAATCACATAATTTAAGTAAATAACTGCTTCATTTGCATCTAAATGGCAGTGTAGTACAAATTCTTATTTATGGACAAATGTATGCATTCAACATTTTCTTAATTCATACAAACTGGCTAATCATTGACTCTAAAAATAATCATGCAAAATAATTGCATCATTTACTAATTCACAAATTTTGCAAAAGTGGGACAAATAGGCTTAGTTGATCTCTGATCTCCCAATCTTAATGGATAATTCTACACATTTATATCATTGAGTTTTGTCGTAGGAAGAAATATCAAGTACAACCAACCAATTTAGCATGAACAAGCGTGGGTATTAGTTAAGTACGCCATGATTTTGTAAAATATTTTTCATAAACATACAACGTATGTTTAGACTGTAATTTGAATTACTCGACTCATTGCCACTTTTTCATAGCCTATGATCAAAAAATTAACAAAATTGAAGGGGCTGTTGTTGTTAAAGTAATTTTCTAACTAATGATAGCTAAAACGAGTGATGATGGCATTGAAATCAAATAAAACTGGAAGTCAAATTCAGCGTTTTTACATTGATACATAAAAGCATACCTCATATTAATAATCAACCGCACATTTGAGAAACCATGCTTCACGCATGGGAATTTAAAGTTGGTCATACTCAATTTGATGGTATCATGATGATGATGATAAACATCATGCTCCCACATTTCGTGTTTTGCATGCATTTATTTGAAAAATCACAACTTTACAATGTCATACATACATTGTTGTGAACAATATTGTTGGTTCTGTTCCGGGGATGTGAATCAGTAGTTAATGAATCATTCACGCAACCGACATACATAGTTTGCATGCTTGGTTCTGCTTCCAGTCGAAAGTAAGCAACGCGATGAGCTTCTGCTTTAAAGATTTTAATAGAGGGTGGGATCGCTAGCTTTGTGAATCATATCTCATCTACTGAAATACGCTAGCAATACGCAAACGCAACTCATGTAATAAAATTACTCTTCGACACAGCAAACCTGGGTACACCTCAGCGTGAGCTGTATTTTGCAATGATTCGTAACAGCCGTGCTTTGTTCCAACAATGAATTGCATTAGACAGCCCAGCCATACGCTTCCTGTCAGATACGAACTTACGACCTACGTACTTTTATACCTGAAATCTGTGTAGATTCTGCCTCCTATACACTGTATTCAATGCGTCATATCATTAACATGATGCATTCTATTGTTGATTACATATTGTATTCTGTGTTGTGACAAGCTAAAGCAAATAAATCTGAGGCACATGAAATTGACACGATTGGGAAGCAAAGAATACTGTGAGAATTATATATATGTGGCATATATTTCATTCATTTTTAGATTAATTAAGGAATGTCAATTTGCAAACATACTCTAAAGCAACAAACCAAAATTTGACGTTGCTGTAACCAGTTACTTAAATGAAACCTGTCATTTCTGCATGTTTATCACCCAAAACAAAGATAGGTGTCGTAAGTGTAGACTTTTCGTATTATTTTGTATTTACAGATGTTGTGGGGTAGGACAATATCTTTTTTGAAACCATTCCCAACTTTCCGATATGAAGGTTTTTTTTGTTGTGGTTATTGTTTCTGAGCGCATACAGACTATGCATGCATCCTTCCATTTTTTTGAATTCATAGATGATTCATAAAAATACTGTACAATGAACTGCTCAGCATAGAGTGCACACAAAAATACCATAGGTACACCATAATTACAGCACGGAATGCTATAAAAAACTTCTGGTCGGAAATGTTTCTCAAAACCACACTCATACTATAACATGGCAACAATCAAGCCGTAATCATCCCCAAATGCTTGATTTGAAAAGATTCAAAATTATGTACCTGCAACATATCTCCTGAACTCATATACGTAGGTACGCCTTATGGCAGAAGCGCAACAATCGTAAAATGGATGAAAAATGGTTTAAATACGAGCATGGTTTATGTGGAGGAACGCTTCGTACTTTTGGCAAAGCCAGGTACAACTATCAGTTTTTACATCCTATCACAACATTAAGCATCATCTACACCTAATGCTGCACGCTTCAGCTCATATTCAGCTTGTGCGGAAATTGAGCGTACTGTCATAAACCTGTGATGGATGTGAACCCCTCGTCCGATTAAACAAGGATAGCAGGCAAACGTAACGCCAATTTAAAGCTTCACTGTCGCTACCAAGAGAAAATAATTATTTTCACATTGTTCAAAGCACTGCTCGTCAGTAGTGTACGGTGGTTGAGAGTGAGTCATGCTTTCAAACCTTTTGAAACATGCATAAGTACTGTTTCTGATAGTAAATCATAGGCGTCTAGTTTCTATCCCTTTTGCCTGTTTCAAACTATGCTGTTTACCAACAATGCCTCCAGTATTGTTCTTGACGTTCAACCTTAAACTTGATTGGTTCAGGAGAAGCAGAAACATTAGCAATAAATTCTATGCAAGCACGTCATACGCTAACAAGTGACAAGATACGATTTTCTGATCCATGACAAGGGCTACCTTATTCCAGTTTGTGAGTTGACTTTGACTACAAACCAAAGTGATTAGCAAAGTGGTACAAACCGAAGCAAAAAACGGATACACAAAGGAATCCGCATTTCTTCTTCTTCTTCAAACAATAATAAAAAGTTGATTGCATAGTTTCTTGGTATTTTGGAAGAGCAAACTGGTCCTAGCTATATCACAGTTTGCGTATTCCTAGATCGAAGTTCATGTGCCAAAACTTGTTCCATGAAATTCCTCATAAAGGGACATAAACACATGAAAGGTAGCGTTATAGTTTGTATTAAAGTGCATAATTTGCAACTATCTAATTATCGTGTGTCCAGCTATATATTGCAGAACTTTGCTTGTCATCCGCGACTACCTATCATACACAATTTTATGCGTATTGGCTACCGAGATCAAGTTCGTCTAGGCTAATAATTTATGCCAAATTTCTTCAGGTTAACCTGATGTACAAAATAATAACATATTTTATACACGTGATCCTTGGTACCTCAATCATCCAAAGTCAAATTTGTTTCTTTTGTCAAACGAGATCCAGCAACTCCAGCTTGGTTACACAATTCTCATTATTAAATTTATTACTTTGTCTCAAGGCTTGAACAAGTCAAGAAATATTTATTTGTGGAAGAATCGAAAACGCAAGAGTTAAAATTTAAAATTTACCTAAACGTGACTTTACAAAAATTAAGAACAAATTTTAAAACATAATGTTACATAAAAAGTACGAGGGTTCCTCCTGCGCGTGCGTTGAGGCGAATCTGTGCTGATTTTAAACCAAGAGTCGTGGTTCAACATACCGTGCAACTTCCTCTTTGACCAGCTGCATCGTATTTTGGTGTGTGTATGCACCAGTGATTATCAAACTAGTGGGGTTTGGAAGTGGCGAACGATCATTGTTGTTGTTGTTAGCACTTCAACCATAACGGATGGCTTGCTGAAGAGCCTGAAAAGTTTCAATCTTATGAACTACATAAACTGGGGCTCATAAAATTGTGGAGTACAAAATGAGATGGAAGAATGAAGAAAGGAAGTTGTTGAACATCTTACATTATATTTCCCAGCCCATCTTGTACTTCATTTTCCTCTCGTAATTGCGCCCAGACATGCATAAAAGACGACAGTGTAATGATAATGATGCTGTACACCTGGTTTTTGAGAAAACGCCTGTTCCTGCACTTTGTTCAGTTACGTCACCATTTCATAGGCGAAAGGTTGCAGTAGATCAAGGGCCTGAATTTGAATTTCTTATGACAAAATTGCATTTGTAGTGTGATCTACAATTTGACATTCAACATTGTGACTTGAAAAAAAACTTGTGCCGTTATTCCTCGTTCCGCTTTCCATTGGGACAATGCTAACTGAGTGTTTTCAAGTTAGACTTCGATTTCCTTGGAAATCGAAAAAAGATAGGAGGCAATCATGTTGTAGTGCTTGTGACCAAATCCCGACGGGCTCAACGTTGTCGGTGCATAATCATACCAACTTGCCCCCGAAAATTCAAATACGTATTGTTGTTTCACCTGAGTCATTTGACTCTCCACGAATTCCAGCTACACCTTCCAGCAGAAAACGTGTTCGAATACGAAGCAATATTAGAAAACGTGCATTGCTCAGAGCGTTAGCAGATTGGTAAGATTAATACATTAACAACTAAATAATTTCACCATCAATATTATATTAATTATGTACTTTACTCAAATACTGCGTGGTGAGTTGTATTACATGCTAAGGGGTAACCTGAAATTGGGAATGAACTTTATTTCAACTGAATTGTTCATGTAATTGTGACTTGGTAATCTAGTGTTTTAAATTAATAGTTCAGCCAACACGATAGATTAGGGTGATGAGCTGTCAAACAATGAAACCATGAGAAGCTCCACGTGGTATTTCGTGTGAATATAGTACAAATCTATCTGTAGCATTTTGGTACGACGTATGGTTCCACACTTTTATAACCTGATTCTGCAGTTTCTGTACGTTTCACTTTTCGGCAGAGGTGCTTCTAAATCACAACGATACCTCCGAACGGAATTAATTAGCACACTAATCATCTGTGCATGAATATAAATGAGTTTTCACTTTTCTCTAGCAAAAAATAGCTTTGAATGTTCGTAAAACTCTGTCATGTTGGGTGTTACTCAATTCTGTTATGTAAATTATTGTATTGGTTTTACTTTGCATTCCCTTCGTTCAACCACTTTTTATTTTTGCTTTTCCAGCAGCAATCAACACAGATTTGGGTGACAGCATAACAAGGAAGAGTATGTGGGATAAAATTTGTATTACAAAAGCTGAAATTAGTTACTCCGGTTCAGATTGTAAATTCATGAAAGAAAAAAAATATTTCGAATGTTGACTGAAATATTCCTATTGAATAAATGGGTTAATCATCCTGTGACTCAAGTACAAATATGATTTCAAATATCACTCCCGAATTTAACAACAAACTAAAGCCGAAAAAATTTACCTTACAATGTATTTGTTGATCTATATACATTGGTAAGTTTCTATTAACAAGTGCCAAAAATCTTGCATTTAGAATGTCCTTCACTCGTTTTGAGAGATATTTGTGGGAGCGTATAGCTCATTTATGTCATGTCGCCTTTACTCACAACAGATCATACTTTATAATCGGAAATTCCAGCAGAGATGAACAAAGTCAAGGGATAAAGTACTTGACTCTGTCTATATTCTTTATAATAATGTATACACTTGTCGCATTTCCAACTATCAACTATATAAAATATCTGGTCGTCCCTGACGGGCACTCGTCATTGTTACTACTATTACGTCAGTGACCAGCGGTCATTGACTATTTGTTACGTCAAACATTAATAAAACTAAATGATAATACTCTCAACATGGCCGATTTAGTATTTTTGGCACGTGTAATCATACCAGAACACGGATATTTTTAATTGTTCCCTTAGTAAGTTAAATTAGGGAGGAACCTGGGAGCATGGGTTTAAGGCAGGATGGGTGTTATCTGAACTGGTTTTGTATGATTCGATGGTGACAGCGTGTGACAAACTCGAGCTAAATGTCCAAAATAATTTTCTCATGGCCCTTGAATAAATATTTTAACTTTTTTATTAATTAAATACTAATAACACCTCAAGCTGTCTTTATATTTATTTAATTAGAAGTCCCTAGAGATGACGATGTTATATGGATTATTTAAATGTATAAGAATGGATGTTTAGTTTGTCAGAAATCAGATTTTTATGCTGCTTTGTATGCGCTGACGGTCAACAATTGGTATTCTTGGTTCTTTACAATGTAATAGACGTTAATTCCGAATACGTAAGTTCTCCGAACACGTACCTTATATGTTTTAAATGAAAGCCGGTTGACAGATCAGATTTCCCCTTGACGTCACCTTTGTAGCCTAAACGTTTGTGCGTTACATCTTCCTAGAAAATGCATGTCAGGATGCAGTTTTTCTGATGACGTCCACTCAGTTCCGTTAGTGGCATTGGCATCAAATTGTTATAATTAGCAGAAATGCATTTAATGTATTCAATTCCTCATTCCTGTGACATTGACTCACAACTTCATAGCTAGTCAAGTTAGTACAAAATTGGCAGCTAGCAATTTACGAGGTTAAACTAGTTTGTCGTCACTAGTCAGTGTAGGGCTATCCAATGATTTCATAGTAGTGTATCCCATCTTCTTAAAATAGTCTAGGCAGAATATATATATAATCAATCATAATGACAACAGTAAACTTTAGGCGATACTACACTTAGTCAGCGTGTTTCAACTTTATTAGCATTGCAACTTCATCATTTATTTAGCAAGTCTCTGACATTTACAAACTATGTCTCAAATGGCATCGTTTGCATAGAACCTAAAGAAAATTGTACACATGCACCGGCTCTAAAGTAATAAGTTCGTGTTAACCGTACGTGATGATTATGATGTAGTAGAACGTAGCAAATTAATTCGCACATTATACCGTTTTCGTAGTAGTATCGCTTCTATATACGAAGAAATAAGCTAACGAAGCCTTCTTCCTCTTTACCGTCTAAATGTGTGCATATTTTGCACCTACTGTTACAATATAAGTTGAATTTATTTAAGATCAAGCGTTGATCAGTAGTAACCTGCTAATTGATTCATATATGATTCGACAAGTGTATAAATTCTGTTGTGATTCGCGATGCGATGATGCGTCACTCTGGCAGTTCAAATCTTTGCATTTAAAACGATGTGGTGGTGTGAGATTTGAGGTATGCTTTGTTTACTTACCTTTGTACATACAGATTTCCACTGAAATCTAGCGTCAAACATTTCTTTGTAGAACGTAGCAAGCGGTAGGTATGGCACAAAAATGAGCTTATAAGTCGACAGATTTTTAGCAACTAATTTATTCTGTATCATGTGCGTTCTTTAAAACGATGCGTTTTCATGCATGAAAGTAGCACAAAAGATAGACTAAAGTTCCGGCTTTTCTTCAGTACACAATTTGTAGTTTTATCGTGTGATACACGCTTCTGGTGCTGAAACGCAACAAATAGTGTAATTTAATTTGGTTCTGTAAGCGCTTTGCGAAACCAATAAGTACTGAACCATACAAAATTAGTTTTAGCCACTGTGAAGCCTGAGTGGAATCATTTATATGATAAACATAGTTCTTAAGAAACAAAGTTGTAAGTTCGAATGTCCTGCACGCTAATCGAATTAGGAATGATATATTGCCGTTCAATTTGAGAGAGAAATAAGTGTTTTATCAGTGAAATATGATTATCACAGAAGCATCGTCATCAGGAAGTAATCTCCTGAGTAAATTTGCAGACACTTTATTACGACGTAATGTTGTTGTGAGAAGACCAAAATGGTAAATACGAAATTGGTTTGAAATCAGTTAATCAATACCTGTCACATTTTGTATTATCATTAAAAATGACAGTAAAGTACAATTTCGATTCAGCTAGCTAGACTAGATTTCGTGCATGCTACATAATAGTTTTTGTATGTTACAGTACTGACCATGATGGAAATGAGGATTTCTTTGAAAAGTTTTCCTCCATTCGGATCTCATATGAAAATAGTGAAAAGAAGAGAATACAGGAATTTCAATTTCAGCCGGATGATGTTGACGGACAACTCGCAGACCAGTTGTGGCCTACGCTAGGCGGTTGGAATGTAAGTGATCTATTTACAAATCATAATATTGAAGTTACACCATCGAGCTCACATTATCCCTAAAATTTATTACAAAAGAAAACCAAGTGCATCTCATAAATCGTCGATTACCAAATCAATTTTTCTAATATTCACGAAAACAGAACATTATGTAGAGATTGAGTAGGCAATAAATTAAGATAGATACATAGAAGCACACAGAGCCGCAAATGTCAACCTTTATTATTAGTGAGAGAAATGATATGCTCGAACGAGCATACATAAAGGCATTGTGTCTGCAAAGGACGAATTGAAGTTAAATGGCAAACTGTAACCATATGACTTAAAAGGGATCCATAGAATTATATTTATCTTGACCGACTGTGTTCCGAAAGTTTTGAATGCATTGTGCAAATATAATAGTAAAAAAATGTATGTATATGAACATGCTCACTTCTCACATTATCAATGGCTGTCAATATGTAGACATCTCTAGCACATACTTCGGTTTTCTGGTCAAAGTCTCAAATTTACGTCCTTCTAAATGCATAGTGACAAGTCAAGGTCTAAAGCTCACATTATGCTTTCATTCACAACATACATTTTTAACTGGATCTTACTTCTGCTGCTACGGGGAACTGAATGATGCTGTTGAACAAATACACAATCTGAGAATCTATAAGTAAACATTTTCCCGAATTTTTAAACAAACCAGTGACAGCACCAATCATACCTCAACTCAAGTCTCAAGAAAATGCATTCGTATATCGCTGCGTAATGTCCATTAATAATATTATATTACGCTCTCTAGATATCACGCGTCTGTTTTCAGAAGTCTACCCCTTCTTTCTCTTCCCATTGATTCCAAGCTAACTCTCACTCACTCATGATAAATTACAATGTTAATGCGTAACATAGTCGCATTTAAAGAGGAGTAGTGAAGACCAAGCAGCCACTTAAGTTTATACTTTTCTGTCCACACTTCTGTCAGATTCCTCTATTTACTTTATTTCACTTGATATGACATTACAGCCCTTTAAACTTGTTTTAATGAAGCTCATCATTAAGCTCAATTGATGCTCAAAGTTAGTCTCCTTAAGCAAGCGTGTGGTTATGCACAGACCGATTTTAGTCTCACAATCAGATTGCATTGAGCAGTGGATTGAAGCCAGACCATAGCACCATGGGGACAACAAAGGTCGTATTTCCCTTATTTTGTGAACATGTTCAATTCTTTTTTCCATGTCATGATGGTGTGTTTGTGTGTTTGTACATCAACTAAAATTAGCTGAAACTCTATTTACTCGCTAAAATATACAGTAGCATAATGAGTTAGAACGGAAGATCCCCATTGAGTGGAACTACTCTCTTCTGAGTCGTTTCGGGTGTTTATAAATACATACTACCACACACACTCACTTGTAATACCTAGATGGTTTTGGTTTTTGTATGCAACAAGGAAATGTGAATCAGTTGCACTAATTTTTTTTTTCGCCAATATACTTACTTGCATTCATACATTTAATATATAAAAAGGTGAATTCTATTTTCATGGTTTTCATGCTACATTATTCACCAGCGTAGTAGCACCATCACCCTCTGATCCAAGCAAGGAAAGAGTCTGAGTATATATAGTCAGTGTCGTTCATCGTCTCTCAAGGAAGTTTAGAAAGAGCTCTCCTGATACAGATGTGCCAGTTGCCATTTCTCGGCAGGAGCAGTAAAGAAAGACATTTCCTGAATTCACATGGGAATGTATTTACCTCTGTTTGCAGCTCTAAAAAATGCTATCGAATTTGCAAATGCGTGGCGTACGCGAAATAGGGCAGTGGGATTGTGAAATTGGAACTTTCTTTGAATCTTTGCGAGTAACTTGTGATTAAGAAATACATGCATCCTATTTTGCTTCCAATTAATAAGATATTTGCAGCCGCTTCTTTCTCATTCAATCGGTGTCTCTGGTGTGAAACATCGGATTCATCAATTCATTTGCATACACGACGAGTTGGTGGTTTCCTGGGTTAAAGTTCTGTGTTGGTGTTGTAGTAGGTGTTAGCAGTTCCCCTTAAATTGAGTAAAAGTCGGGAAATCATTAAATAATTAGAAATGAGCCGACTAAAGATTCTTCGTCGAAGTTTTGCTGCTCGCAGATTAGACTCTGAGGATGGTTGCAGTACACTGAGACGCAAAGTGACTGTATGGATGGCGGATTTGACCCTTTCCAAATTAATTGTGCTTGTTGATTTTTACACTATCATAGACTGTAGATAGGGAGTCATTAGTCATTAGAAGATCCCTAATTCATTAAACATCTCATTACATTCATAAACATATATGTACATATCTGACAACGCGACATTGTACATATCTGTGATATGATGGATAAGTGGATACAAAGTTTGAGCTAATTTGTGCTTTCTCCTTGTCAGATTGATGATTTATACGGTGAAATTCTCTACGCTTTGGTCCATCCGCGAGGATTTCGTGAAAATCAATCCGAGACTGATGGCTTGATTGCTCACTTGCAGCAAGTGTTTCATATCGACAATGACAAACATGCCAAGTTGCTGGTCAATGCCAAAGAAAAACAGGCACCACCATTGGTGCTCAATTTGGAAGTGGTGGAAGCAAAGGGCCTCAAAGGAAAGGATGTTAATGGTAAACATATTATGTGATATCCACCTTCTCAAATCTTAACTTAAGAATCGAATGTTTAATTACAAGTGAATTTAAACATTTTTGTCACTATTGCTTAGGGTTAAGTGATCCCTTTTGTACGATATTCGTATCGCCGCGAAATAAACATAATACGTCTATGAAGCCCGAAACGTTGAACCCAGTGTGGAGGGAGTATTTCTCATTGTAAGTAATTGACCTCTGTAAAGGAAATGCCATAGTTCTACTTCCAAGAAAATGGTTTGTAAATGTTTACTTTAATTGCAGACCAGTTTCCAACTCACAGGAAGACATTCTGCACATCGAAGTGTGGTAAGTCAAATTTTATGATCTTTGAGATCAAAGTATATCTGAATTTGCTTCGCGTAGTAGGTAATTTGTACTGCGACGTTCCTTTGATGGGATTATGTAAACAATTTTTTAGGTGCATGCTGTACATATAAATCCAAGCTCATAACGTTCAAAGACCGTCTGCTCAATAAAGGGACGTCGTCATTAATAAATTCAAAAATGAAATATTAGTTGACAAAAAGATGTTCACAAAAAAAAACGATCAGAGGCTTCGCTTCACATCTTGCATGATCTCATATTGGCGTACTACTGTTCTTCTTTTAGACTGATATTCTATTTTGTCCACAAGCTTTTATGTTAGTAGCACAATTGTTATGCAGTTTAGCCCTAAATTGAAAATGCAGCTTGGAGTCTCTCCAACAGCAGCAATGAACCACCAACACATATTTGTAAGTGTAGACGAGTGGATGACAACTAATTCTGATTATACAATACGGAGCATAGTCTAAATAAAAAAATACATACGATCATTTTATTGTGTTTAGATTCGCTTGCTTGCAGCTTACACGCTTATGCTCTTGATGCATGCATGCATGTAATGAAGTCTGTAGAGGGGAGCCGAGTAAACATTTAATGCAAACTCGCTTATGATAAATCAACAGGGACTATGATCCAGAAGAAACGTTGAAAGACAAAATGAAGAGGTTTGGGGAAGTAAAGTCAACCAGAGGCTTGAGAATTTTAATGAAAGAAATTGCGTTGACAGCATCCACAGGAAAGCAAAGCCATGAGTTTTTAGGGTGTCTCAAAGTGCCCCTAAAGGTATAATGCTTACATTCTCAATATATGACAAGTAGTTCACGGTTGTCAGGTTTAAAAACATCGGTTATGACTTATTGATTAGGAACTTCCAACCGAAGGAATAGACCGTTGGTGTGCTTTAGAAAGTAGGAGCGGAAATGGACACAAGAAGAAAGGTGACATCCATCTAAAAATGGCCCTAGGTGCGGAAAAAGAGAAGAAAGTTGCCGCACAAGAGTACAGACACGTCCTTCACTTGATGCTGGTACATGAACTTGATGAGGAAAATATTGAGTCTCACAAATGGGAAGGCCGGTTTAGCAACAAATCTGCATTTATCTTGCGAACCTTGGAGCTTCAAGGCGGACTCACAAAAAAGGATATTGATGTAGCGCAATGGCTTGTGTATACCAGAGTCCAGTGTGAGCATCCACTTAATGCCAAGATATTTCCAACATTGCTTCAAACCATTTTTCAGTATGTCAAGTCACAGGCACTTGGAGATGACGAGGTATACATTAATATTAATTGCTTGTGCATTGACATTGCCAAGGATAATTCAATATAGTTATAACCGGAGGTCATTTTTGTTTTAGCTGAGGAAATTTTGGTTCTCAACGGAAAAACTGATTGAAAACTTTGTCAACTTCTTCCGAAATATTCACCAGTATTTCATTTCCAGTACCAATGTTACATCTCAAGTGTATTACATGCTAAAGTAAGTCAAATCTCACTCTGCCCCGATGATTCAACATATGCATGAACTGCCGTTGATTATCATTTCTAAGTGTTTAAAAGACCAAAGTTGAAGATGAACTTAAATTTTCTACATGTTTCTACAGAACTTTGGAACTGCTAAAATCATATCTCACGGCTAAGCCAAAGATGGGAAATGAATTTGAATCAAAGGTCACTGTCGATTTTATAATTGAAAGGACGGAAAATGCAATCTCTCGTGGGGCAAATGAATTGTAGGTTGATTATATAAATGTTGTGTGTGTATTTCTTCCCAAACAATAAACAACTAATGAAAACTTTGTTCCGTCAGTTTTACTGGCATTGCTCAGTTTAGCCCAAACTCGGAAGAGTCGGAATTGGAACACATGATTAAAGTTGCGCAGTTACTCATCGCCGATTTGCGGAAGAGTCTTGACATGCATCACGCTGTTTTTAAAGAGTAAGTTGAAGGCTACGTAATAATATGTCATTTATTATGTTAGTAGAATATTTGTCCTCATTGATCTCACTGATTGATAGAGGAAATGAGGTATGCATCAACGTATTATGTTAAACTCAATAGAAAGTGAAAACGAGGTTTTATTTCATTATTTACCGTGTAGATTGTTGGGTGTGGAGTATTTTGACATCACTTACCTAGTTTACGATGAAAAGGTATGTGCCGTGAACCAAAGCAATGATGCAATTTTTAATTATTGATAAATGTCTTTTGTTCACAACTTGTTCTATTTTTATCGGAACACTAGTACTGTGAAATTGTGAAGCCAATAGTAGCAGAAATATGCGGAAGTCTAAAGCCTCTAGACTTGAAAAACGATGATGGTTGCTGTCAAGACAAGGACGTCTCGATGGGGACAACACTGTTTGAGTTGTATTTGGCAGTGAAACAATTTTCAGAGTAATTGTCAATTGAAACAAATAATGAAAGATCGTAAATTTGTAAAAAAAAACATTTATAAATTAATCTAAATACTATTCTTCGTTTTTAGTTTGTCATCAAAGGTGCAAGGTAACACAAGTGACCTTTGCATTCATGGAACCTTTCACAATTGGTTCCATACTACGGTTGCACAGTGGCTGGATATAGCATGGTTCAAAGCCATGAATCGCATTAGGAGAGCTGTGCAGCTGGACACTCTAAAGCCATTAGATGACTTCAACAAAATTACAACCTCTGCTGTCGACACGGCCAGTATTTTTCATCAAGTAGGCAAACCCATACTTACGTTTCGTTTTCGCATAGTCCTTTGTCCATTAAAAAAAAGTTTTAAAGGTTGTAAATTATGAATCACTTTTCAGATTGAGATTTTTTGGAATCAGTTATCATGGCCAGAAGTAGAGGGTTCCTATTCGTTTATTGCCAAAATACTTGATGTATGTTTGTCGAGCAGAATCCACTATTTTTTCCATTCTTTCTACTCATGGAAATTTCATGTTTACTTTTTGTTTCCATTAGGATCTATGTAGATGTACCATTTTCTACGCAGACCTGATGTGCAAAAAGGTTGAAGAAATGGAGAAAATAGCCGATGAAAAGTACCATATTTCTGACGAGCTTTGTTTTGCAATCAACAACATTGAACGGGTGGCTGAGGAAATGCAACCTATTAGTGAGAAATTAGGAATGAATAGTATAATCGAGCAGCTTGGAGAGAAGAATGGACCTTCAGTGGCTGACCAATGCAGAAGGACGCTGATTACTGTGATGGAAAATGCAAATGAAAATATCAACAACAAAATCATTGACATTTTGGAAAAAGTTGGGTTAAAGGTAGAAGTTCAAATGCAAAAGAATAGACAAAGTGTACGTTGACGAACAAATGTACTAAAACAGTTTTAAATGAACCTTTAGATGCGACCGGTTATTCAAAAACTGCTTTTGGAAGGTTCAGAGACTGATTCCGAGGAATATGGCGTAGAAAAACTAGTAAAATATCTAGATAAGAACTTAATCAAACTGAACAATAAGTTGACTCCTGCCACTTTTGATAAAGTTTTTGCAATCATTTGGGAAAATGCATCAGTGGCCTTACGATACCTTATCAATACAAATATTGAGGTAGTAATATTTTCCTAAAGAAAACACTCTACACTAGTTCATCTTTGTCAGTTACTAATTAAAAATGATTTTTTATATTTAGAAACGAAGACCGCCCAGCTTCTTCAAGC
Organism: Orchesella cincta; assembly: GCA_001718145.1. Classification (NCBI taxonomy): domain Eukaryota; kingdom Metazoa; phylum Arthropoda; class Collembola; order Entomobryomorpha; family Orchesellidae; genus Orchesella; species Orchesella cincta. Next base: position 174,147 of record LJIJ01000019.1, on the reverse strand, counting down.
AGATTCATCAAATGCTTCAGATCCTTATTAACTTCTTTTATCCAGAGGGTCCAGCAAAAGTGGATTTAGTATATAATTCCAACATTCAGGAAATTGAGAAGTTAATAGGGTTCTACGGTGCATCCTCGACAGAACTTATCCTAAAGTATTATCAGGACAGGCATAAGGTGCAGTCACAGAAGACGATTAAAAACTCTGACTTGGGATCTCTTACCATACGCGCTCATTACTGTGAAGACATTCGCACTTTGAGAGTTGAGTTGCTAAATGCCAGGAATCTTAAGCCACATGACGCTAATGGTTAGATTTGATTTTCAATTTGCATGGAAAAAAACTATAAAAGAAGGTTAAATCATATATATGGTTTTTCTTCAATAGGTCAATGTGATCCTTATGTCAAAGTTAAGCTAGTGCCAAAGGAATTCTTCCCATCGGCACCGATATTCAAGACTAAAATCAAGAAGAAAACTCTTTTCCCGTTGTTTGATGAAATATTTTCCGTGTAAGTGCTACAAAATGTACACTTGTGTTTTTGTTATTTCTGTGTGAATATTTACAGAACTTATTTTATCAATTTCAGACCTCTCAGTCCAGATGAGTTGTCAACAGGAGGGATTATCATGTTTACGTTGAAGGACCACGATTTGTTTGGAAGAAATGACTTTTTAGGCGAGTGTTTCTTACCTCTTGAATCCATTCCATTTACTACGTCGGATACCAAACTACAAGATCTTCCTCAAAAGCTTTTGCCAATGACCTTGCCAAAGGATCCAAACTCTATTACTCTTCAAACCCTTGAAAGTCGGCAGTGGGACAGATCTGCTGCAGAGTTTGTGAAGAAAGAGCGTACCAAAATGATTGTGTCGCCAAATGCGCAACAATAAAACGCGACGCAGTGATTGTCAAGATATATGTGTTATAGTTCTTCTTAAGTAATTAATAATTGTCGTTAGTAAATAAACTGCTGTTGTTTCTTTTTTGAAAGCTGAATTAGGTTACCCGGTGAATTCACTACAAAAATCCAATAGTTTAGTCGATTATAAATGCTAAGAATCGTTATTATTTAAGCAGTTTCTTTGCGAGTCCGAGTCGGCCATATTTAATCCCATAAACGTCTATCTGTAGAGGGGTCCTTCGTATTGTATTAAATAAAACACAGCGTGAATTTATAATATCAGCATAAAGTTTCCAACAAACCATGACGTTCAGGCAGCTTACAACTTAGAACCAAGATATGAAATTAAAGAGCATTCGAGTTTCAGTAAATATTTAAACGAATCAGTATGTGATGCATTTATTAAAATAATTGATACTATAATAAATAAGCATTATTAGCTTTTAAATGAAAGAGCAATAAAACAGAAGCATATGTATAGAAAACTTATTTGAATATCATCAAGTGCAACTAAACTATGAAATTCATGTTGTTGCATTAAAGATTAAATTAATCCATCAAAATTTTTTATCAACATTCATTGTCACATTTTGTTGAACTCATGATGCATTGTTGATAAAATGTTCTAGCGTTTGAGGAATCTTATTTTCAGGGGATGTTTGGGGAACAAAAGAGTCTGATAGACTTGGTCCATTTCTTCATTTGGATCAGTAAGTTCCAAATGATATTTTTGTAGGATGCGAGTGAGTGCCGTGTACATATCCTGCTCAGCGAATCGTCGACCTGCACACATCCCTGTTTGGAAAATAGCAGTTTGGTATAGAATACAGTTTGTTTCGGTATACAACACGCTGAATAAAGAATTAAATCAAATAAAATGTCAGATTTACGTGTTCCGTGCCCAAATGGGATCATGAGAAATGGATGTGTAGCAAGATTATCGTCACCTTGATCTTCTCGAAGCCATCTATAATTCAAATGCGAAAGTAGTATCTATCTAAATTGGTATCGATTTTTTTTATAAAAAGTTCTATTTCTCTGTTATTACCTGTCTGGGATATATTCGTCAGGACTTTGAAAGTATTTTGGTGACCGGAATAGAACAAATTGATTCAAATCAACGTGAGTCTGCCAACAAAACATGTATGTTTATCACGTTTTAGACAATGACTAAAGTTCAAAGTATCACTAGTAGACAAAAACCTTACACCGCTTGGCACTCGATAGTTTCCAATGATCAGATCTGTTTGCGTTATCCTGGATATTTCGGTACCGTTTGGGTACAATCTGAGGTGGTAAACGAACACTAGATAAATGCAAACGGTTTTGATGTAAACATCAATCAATTTTGCTAGCAGGTAACAAACCTAAATGTTTCCTTAACGGCTGCCTTCAGTAGACGTAGCCGATTAATCATTTCCACAGTCATTGCTCCATTCAATGGAACAACGCCATTTATTTCTTGAAATATTCTAGTTTGAATATCTGGATGCTTTGCAAGGCAGTAGAGGTTGAACATGAAGCTTGGAGTTGTCTACAAATTTGTTTAGTTCATTAGCTAGGCACAAGCAATAATTTTGTAGAGAAGCTTTTAAAGTATACCGTGCTTAGTCCATCTCCAAACAAAGACTGTGTTATAATGAAAACATCTTTCAAGCTCAATTCCTCTCGTGAAAGCAAATAAGTGATGAAACTGTATTGACCTTCCTTTAGCTTTCCTGACTTTTCCAGTTGAGAAATATGTTGAACTGACTCATCAACAACTTTGGAAGCATTTCTATACAACAAGTTTAAATATTAAGCTAAAGTAAGGATGTTTTAAGTAACAAACTAAGTATTCAATAGTAGCGGCTTAGTAATCAGATGAAACAAAAGCAGCGTAATGCATAAACGTGATCTTTCACAAAATAATTACGAATAGAAGAAATCCTCTGCCTCCAAAAACTTTCTCCACTTTGGAGTCATGATGTACTTGAAGACTGGGAGGGAATGTTTCAGATGACCCCCAAGGGTAAAAATGATTTTATTAGCAGTAACCATTTCTTCTGCCCATTGTTCATTTTTGTCCAGTGCTCCAAGTCTCCTCTCAAAGCAAACCATTCCAGCCGCTGTAAAATAAAAGGTTCCAGACCTGATTTGGTTGTAGGAATAAAAATGAACACTTTCTTGCTACAGACAAATGGTTTTAGTTCATTGGAGTAAAAAGTAAACATGTAGGCTGACTGCACGCAATGCACTGCATACTTACAGAGTGCGATATGGTGGAAAGCATTATTTAAATCCTTTTTGAAGCCAAAGTGGCACTTACATTCAAGACTCCACTTGGCTACCAAATCCCGTAGATCCGATGAAGTCCTATTCGTGTCTAGACAGGCCTCTATCTTTTCAACAAATGACTTTGCCACTGTGTCTACAAAAGGGAGGTAGTAGTGGACTTCGTTGGGGCGAAGCATCATTTTTTGTACAGCTTTTCGGAGTCTATACCACTCATCTCCGTTTCTATGAATTTTAGACAGAATCCATTAACTGGGGACTTGATACTCGAAAAGATTTTTTTGAAACAAATCCCTTTACATATTTGCAGAACAGTATTTAAAAACATAACATGTAGTTTAAGTATGCCAGCATTACGTGTTCCCAAGTCCGGGTGAAAGCTCACGTTTTTCTCGGTAAAGCTTCGTGGTTTCTTGCAAGGGAGGCACGATGGGTGTTTTTCCGTCGGAATTCAGCACATTTTTAACATCATCAGGGTCAAATGCATGGATAACAGTTCTGTTTCCAATATCTTGACGAACCACTGGCCCGTACTTGTCATACAGATTGCGCAGTACATTGTGGTACTCGGAAATATTAAATATCCCTAATATAATATGAATGTTTAGACTTTTCAATAGTTGGTATTACTTTTTTTAAACATGCTTTGCCTACCAAATTTATAGTACAGCGCGTTCCCAAGCAGTGGCAATCGTACGGGGCCTGGAATGTCCTCAAATTTTTTAATATGCTGTGTCAACACTTCTGTATTCAACACTGTTGAATAAAATTGAATTCTGTAACTCTGACTCTGAATAATTCTGAAAGGTCGACTACAAATCATTATTTAGCTTTCGCCGAATGTGAAACAAACTGTTGCTCAAAAAGACTCAAAGACTCTTTTCCTGTCAAGATGACCAATGTAATGCAATGGTTTACATGAACTACAGGGAATGCTCTGATACGACTTTGTTTTTAAACGGCTTATCATTTATCTTGCTGTAATACAACAGCTTAGTTGAATGCGTCTTGGCATACAAAGCAGTATGAAAGCAAAACAGAAGCGTCAACTGGAAAGTCTTTTACAGACCACCGTTCGATAAACATTTGTTGGTATTCTTTTAAGAAACCAGATACATTATCATCACTTTTTATCGTGCAGCACACTAGCAGCCGTAGAGGTGAGTCGACTGACAGAGCGTGCATAGCGCTATGAAAGCACAAGCTTCACTGCCAGTGTATACCAAAGTCATTTTTTCATTATAGAAGCTCCGAAATGCTAGCTTGTCCAGCAGAGATCAGAACAAAGCTTAAACTGATTGCTTTCAATTGACTTTAGTTTAAGAGGTTTGGATATGGATAGGTACAATTTTAAATGCTGTACACTAATTACTTCAAGGAAATGCATAAAGTATAACTACAATCTGGTTTCAGAAATATCTCCAACTAAATAAGGAGAATGAGTGACGATTCTTCATTTTTATGACAAGTGATACTTGAACTAATCCTCTGTCTACATTTGGTGTTTGAACAGCTTTCCAACATTTGTGACTAGTAAAGGCTGGCACTAGCATACTTCCATGCATACTTATCCAGAGAGCCCAGTCATACTGCTACATAGTAGAAAAGGTCGTCGGACAGCGCTCATAATCCGCTTATCGCGCAAACACTCCTAGTGTTGTTCATACATGCATTCATTATAGAGCTGCCTAAATGATAGTTCTACTGCATTATCTATGATTTTTCTATTTATCCTCTGCAGCATATTAAGTATCAATATGAATGGGTGACTTCTTTACATCTACTATCTTCTCAACACCTGAACCACACGACTACTTATACTCGATAGTAGTTGATCATGATTCAAAATGGTTAGGTACTCGAGCTGTGTTTCACATTAATTCCCCCCCTTACAGAATCCATTGTCGTGTCAAGTCCACGAGCCACAATCAAATCTACCAAAATGGACACTTTCTAATATCAGAATATTCGAAATTTTACAATGTGGCAAATGCACATCCAACCACGGCCCCCCCCAGGTTGTTCGCAAAACGGCCTGTAATTACCACGCGAGCTATTTAAATGTACGAATTTCAAGACATCCCATCATATTCCTATATCATTGATCTACCTGCTATAACTGCTTACTAGTAGCATTCTACATTCCCCTAGCGCACACAGTACATAAGGCTCCTCAAACTCTGCATAAGAACAATGTCGTCACGTTCCCAACATGGAATTATGGAGTGATGTACTTGTTGGGGTAACATCAATCAAAGCTGGTAAAAATATCCCTTTCCGTAATGTAAGCAAAAGGAGCAAAAAGTGAAGTGAGTTGAGCTGAGCATTGAAACGTTTACACTTTTGGTCTCTGGCGTGGACTTAACACGTTGACGTAAATGGAATGAAACACTGAAACCTCCCAACGATGATGCTACCTTGCCAGTTTACTTCCATCGTGTTGGCGTGCTCTACTCCAGTTAAAAACACGCGAGCGAATCTGATACTGTCTGGAAGCGGTTATATGAGTGGCCGTGACTTCCATTTCTTACATACATCTCTTTTAGTACACTACCACCAGTCGAATCTGTTACCAATCAGGTGTGATCGCTTCTCTACGATCGAAATCTGCAGATATTTCATGTTGTAGACGCAGCATCCAGAAGGGCGAAAAACAGTGACAGAACCGAAAAATGTGACGTAGTCACTACGAAAAAAGTCATTACCACGTACGCCGACTTGGCCGTTCCACATTCACCCTTCTTGCGCGGCTTGACTCTTAGGCATATTGAAGTACAATTGCGACACCTTAGCCTGGCTTGATATTATCCGAAGACCGAAGCTACCACAACGGTGCTTCACAAAGCTATCATGACACACTTAAGCATGAGCGCATGTAGTTCAACCTTGCCGGCAAAACGCTTCCTACGTTGCATAATATCTGTTGATATCAGATCAATAAACGCGGGTAAGTACACCACACTATCATTAGGATTGACGAAAAGTTCACACGGATAACATCACCATCTGCACTAATAAGCAGCACAATAATTTCCGTGCCCAAAGCAGTCATGAATATATAAGTCTCTCGACTTATCGCATTATACTTTGCGGTGGCTGCACCGACCTCGTCCAGCAATATATTTACTGCAAGCATGGAATCTTACTTCGTTAGTTAAGCTGCCTTATTTAATCTAAATAATCAGCCCTGATGGGACCTACCGGACAGAGGCAGACCGGCGCGACACACCACCACCCATCCTCATTGAAGCACGACGGCGAATACCAGCACGAAGACGGCAACGACACACACTGCGTAACCAGCCCACACACGAAAGGGATACACAAACCGGATCGTTGAGTGACGAGCACTTTCTACTGCGCCGGTAGCATGCTCCATAACACACGAAGGCCCTAACAGATTTCTTTTACTGCACTGTTTTTGTCCGTGACTTTACTCTCGGTGTTAATGCTGTTGTCTGCATTGACGGTACGAGCTTCGCTTTTTAACGCGTACTTCAGCCATAACACCAGATAATCATGTTCATATATGAACGCTTACAGCTAGACTTTGCATTCCCTCTTGAAGTCTTCTTTCATTCAACCTTAGCCTGCTAAATCCTGCCCTTCGGACGTCTATGTTCGCAGCACTCGGCGGAGAGCCGAAGCTTCTTTCGTGCCAAAAAATGCCTCTTAACGTCATCGCAGGTGCCCTTTGGCTGCCTACCCGATGCTTTTATCCTTTTAGCAAACCGCCGTCGATAATCATGAATCGATATTATATAATATCAATGGCGCCCACAACTTGTACATACATTGGATAAAATACTATGTATTTAAAAGTCGGTGCGAGGTGCTATGAGCTGCTGCTTCAAATGGAAGCTATGAGATGCCTGCTTGCAAAATCGAAATCTTACAATCTTGATGAAATATATGAGTAAAAGATGTTATGCAACCCCACATTGTCGTACCAACAACAGAACACCAACGTGTTGGTAGTTGAGACAACTCTGTTGGTCAGTGGACTTTCATTTTTGCAACGTCTTACCTTCCTTCTCAAATTGTGTAAATTGTAAAGCTCATTCTTCTTCTTAGCTCGTAGAGATGCTTGGAATATAGGCTACAACACAACTCTACCGTATGCATCTATCTGTCCACAGCACGCACATTCATAAAACTCAATTTGGGTGGCTTATATCCTCTTCCGATTTCCTACATGCCCAATACACTAGAATAAAAAAATTGTATGTACATACTGATCCAGTTAGTAAATTAGAATGCTTAGCAGTGGCCATTCAACACCGTCCCAGAGAGAAGGATGCTAAAGGAAACATTTTGCCACCGTTTACTTGACCATTCCAAAGTTTGGCTCAATTACTTAACCCTACACTACTAATACCAGCATGAGTATCGGTACCCACACCGTTTGGATTGGATACAGCATTCATTTCACTTGCATCTGTAACATAGCCCGAGCTCTAGAGAGTGCATATATTCTACTGGGTTGATAAAAGGCTTTGTGTGTGCATATGCCGTGCGTGTATGACGACAAAGTTGGTGATAATGATAACTTCAGAAATGATCAATGCATCCTGGAATGCTTTCTGATAAAAATGAACAAATAAAGTTATCTTACATCTACGTATGCAAATGCATACATCACATCCTGCAGCTAATAAATAATTCTATTTCATCTTACAGGTTCTTTCATATTTAAATTATTTTCAAATTTTACTTCCTTTCTTTCTTCTTCTTTCCAAAGTTGTTCTGTTCTCCTCCTTTTATGCTCCAGAATATAACGTATAACAACATTCTTTAGAGATGAATGCATATTTTATGTCGCTTATATTTATTGCAAGTAACAGCGTTGGTGATAACGATAACCATACCTTGTGTACAATCCTGTTTGTAGCAGCAGCCAGCTACCATGTGTTGTTGAAAGATTAATACACATTGTATGCAAGCAGTTTAAAGCAGTATGCTACGTCTTAGTACCTTAATATAGATTAATGATAAAAATGAGTTCAGTTGCCAGAATATACATGAACAACGAATATCGAAAGTTGATCGAGAGAGAGAGAATCGAATCATCACAACACAACATGAAAAAATGGAGTGACGACATACTATGGACATTATGCAAATAAATAATGCCATTGGCCTCTTTGTGCCCCGTCGTATCCAACTTCAACTTGTTTTCAGGCTCATTTTACTGCATAGAATATTATGTATAATATCTATATTATCAAGTTGCTCAGTCTTTCTTCCATTTATCTACTCACCTTATTTCCAACGGTGGTGTTGGAAAGGTTCAATGTTGAAAAATATTTTTTGGTTGTTGTACAAATACTATGTAAATAAATAAAAGGAGGAGGCAGATGCATACAAAACCACTCTTAAACGGACGGACGAAGCAGCAGCAGCAAACAGGCAATCTTTGCATTTCATTTTTGTTAGCGCTGTACTGTGACTATGTTATACATTTTAGCCATGAGCATTTCCTATTCGCAGCAGCAGCACACAACTTAATATCACCATTTACTATGGATGCAGTTGTTGTAGGTTGTAGTCTGCAAACTTGCATATTCCCCGCTATTCATTTTCTATGTCATTCCCATGCATTTTTGTGTGGCTCGTTGCTCACAATGCCCTGAAAGCATTGGATTTGGACCAAGTGTGTATATGTGTGTTAGTCTTTATGCTAGGGATGCTGCCACCCAGAAACCATGGAAGAAGAATCCATGCATGCAACCCAAGTAAGGTACCAAAGACGGTGGAAATGAGAGGGAAGTCAGTAATTATGGGTCTCGTCGAAATTCTTGTAATTCGTTCCCGTATCCCTTATTCCAGTAGTGATATGGACTTTGAATGCAAAAATGAAAAAAAATACATGAACTGCATGAGGTTATGATTGATGGCTAAAAGTGCAGCTTGAAAACTTTGCCGCTTGCAGACTCTTTTTTGCTTGGGATTTTTAAGGCTGCATTTTACATTCAAAGCTCTCATCTCGTTCCTATACTTGTGTATTTATTATACGAATGAAGGTTCAACTGAAACATAAGCGTTAAATGTTTGTAAAAGATGATGGGTCAGGAAACATGGGCTAATTGTAACTGGAATAGTTTTAACGATGATGATGAATATGATAATTGCGCTCCAATCCTCTCCATCCTCACCATCCAACCCATGTCAAACATCAACTCAGAACAGATCACACTATCAACTAAGAATGTGGATATATTTAAAGGCATTTTTTGGACAGCCGTAGGTAATTGTGGTACTCCTATTAGTGTGTTAGAGCGAACCGTACTCGCTCATACTGTAAATCCAGCACTGCATGCAAGATGTACCACAAGTGTGTGCGGCCATATCCAAGCCATGTTCATGCACCCCTTTGCTTTATACATGATGGTGATATACGTTACATGCCTGCGCAGTCAGTAAAACCACGGACTGAAGTTGAGAAAAAATACCTATGATACTGCTGCTGTTTTTGTTATCCTCCAAAACTCAACAATATTACATCTTGACAATTCTCTTTTTGTAAAGGAGGTCGCTCCTTTCGTTTTCCCTTCATTGCATTGCATTGCATGCCACTACATTGCATTGCTTTTTCTTTAGCTTGTCTTTTACTGCAGTAAGTAGCTGATCTTCTCCTAAGGAGGCTGTGTGTACGCTATGCTATTTAGAGGAGGAAGGGAGTATAAGAAGAAAGAAACAAGATTACACATAAAAAATTATATACAACAAAACTGAACTACAAAATACGCGTTATAGAAAGTGAAAAAAACCGAAAAAAACAACCGTTAAATTTGTTCTCATTTCGAAAAATTAATCAACTCTCGTCGTCAATAAGAGGAAAGACCGAGATTGTTTTTTAGTTTATTATCTTAATTTTCTTTTTCTTTGGTTTACCTGGAAATGTCCGTGCTAGTTGGCGAGGATGATGTCAATGACAAAATAAGAAGCAGTTATCCATCATCAGAAGATGCCATGTCTTTCCTATTCAATGCAGGAAATGGAGAGATTCAGTGGTGCTTCTCACAGGTCAAGGGAGCTCTGGATGACGACGTCACCGAAGGTACCGTCGCTATTTTAAAATTCATTCGCTACTCTTCATGTCAATAAATTCTGTGAAATCTGCAGTCAGCATCTTCCACCCGCCCAGTTAATAATTAGAATCATAGTAGGTTTTCATGAAAACTTCTTCGAGTTATATTAATTCTTTTCTTAAACCATTCCTGGAAATTAATTTTGATTTTGTGCTCCGAAACGCCTTAGCAACACCAACCCCTTAAATTACTTCAGATAAAAACCGCCCATTCATATAGTACTGAACTAAGAAGGTATAAGTTAGGGATACTAAGAATTCGGTTCAATTTAGTTTTAGGTTACAGTACTGTAGTCGGCATGGCTAATTGAGAACTTTTATTGATAAATAGTTTGTCTTCTAGAAAGGAGTGCTTGTGCCGATATAAGTATTAGCATAAGAGTAGGGACGGAACGATTGTCATCGACCATACTAACATACCTATTAAGCCATCATTTCTTTGTAAGTTATAACCTTTAGCATAGTACGGCAGTGGGAATTTAAACATTCTAGGGACGCGACAACATATTACCTACATCGAATACAGTGAAGAAAGGAAGAAGCTAAATTAGTGAAATTAGAAGGGGAAGTACTGGACATGGTTTTTATTAGTGGAGTTTTTGATAAGCAGATCTTATTGCAATCTTCGCAAATATTTTTTATACCTGTAGAGTTTAGGAATAAAATGAACAATCAAAATTCACTGCCTGAATAAAAATTGGGATTTGGTTTTTAAAAAATTGTAGAGCACACTTTCAAAAATTTCAATGAAGATTTTTGAAAGGACATTCTGATATATTTGAGGCATTGACAATGTCAAGGAAATCCGGTTTCAGATGCCGAATAATGCTACTAGTTAATCATTGTTGAATAATGCCCGATTTTAACTTTGGTTGAAATAATTTGAAGTAAATTCATTCTCTACAATTAAAAAGGATAAATGAATATGAACTAATTCGCATAGTTAAAAGGGTTGAGGTCAACTGTAGAATGGGATACCGGTACAAAATTTATAATACCATTAGTTGTCGTATACATTAAGTCTATTCGTAACTAACCGTTCCCCATTTTCTTTTATTTTTTTAGCCGACATTGTATCATGTGTGGAATTCAATGATGATGGAGAATTTCTTGCAACGGGTGACAAGGGGGGACGTGTTGTAATTTTCAGCAGAGATAAAGATAAAGATGAGGTGAGTTTTGAAGATGCACAAGTAGTTCCCCAAAATTTTGTATGCATATAGCCTTCAAAGCTGTTGGTTATCTCATTAACGTGAACATATTGAAAATGTAACCACTTAAAACGCCCATGCATTGTGACCTATGATGTCACAAAGAGGATCAAATAATTGAGAGGTTCTCAGTGGGATTGCTCCATTCTGACAGTTTCTTGTCGGCTGCGACTCACTCTGAGAATGCAGCTTAGTGCGAATTTGAAATTTTGAATGTGAATGTAGAACGACTAAAATGCTATTGTGCTACAAACAGTTTTCATGTTCATGAGAAGCCGCTAGTCTAACTTTCTTGATATTGTAGTGAGATTGAGAATTTTTAAAAACGTATGTGTAACCATCAAATGATAACCTAATCCTAATAACCTCACTTTTGCTTTCTTGTTTGTCATAAGTCTAAGGACTTCCCTTCAAGGAAGGGGGAATACAGTGTCTATAGCACCTTTCAAAGTCATGAACCTGAGTTTGACTACCTGAAGAGCTTAGAAATAGAAGAAAAAATTAATAAAATAAAATGGCTAAAGAGGAAAAACCCCGCTCATTTTCTATTATCTACAAATGGTACGTGTATTTTTTGATTTTTTACAGTGATTTTTGCTATTTTAATGATCGCATGAGTGTTGACCCTTTTGTGTAGTTCTCAGATATTGCGGAATAATACGAGTCTAAGCTTACGATTAATCCTTATCTATTTCAGATAAAACTATTAAGCTATGGAGAGTGTCAGAAAAGGACTTCAAAGTTGAAGGTTTTAACATCAAAGATGGTTGTAGGGATCCATCTAGTATTACATCAGTTTCGGTAAGATTGTAGTTTCCTAATGAGCGTAATAATACATTGGCACACGTATGACGAGTTTGTTCATATCTTCGAAATTTGTTCCTGTAGGTACCCCGTGTTGTCCAGGCACCCAACACAGTTGAAGCTTCGTTGCGCCGGGTTTTTGCCAACGCCCACACGTATCACATTAACTCAATCAGCGTTAATTCCGACCAAGAAACCTATTTGTCAGCGGATGATCTGCGCATTAATTTGTGGAATTTAGAAATTACTGACCAGAGTTTCAGTAAGTAAAAAATGTATTCAACTGCAAACTAAACTTCGAATTGTGTGAGAATAATCTACTAATAAGTGGCTTCACTTTGTTGTACGCAGATATCGTAGACATAAAACCTGCAAATATGGAGGAACTAACTGAAGTGATAACGGCAAGTGAGTTTCACCCATCCAGCTGTAATTTGTTCGTGTATAGTAGCAGTAAAGGTACCATTCGATTGTGTGACATGAGAGCAGCGGCACTGTGTGATAAGCACTCTAAATGTAAGTTCCATATTTTCATTATATTTTTGCCATTTCTCAAAAACTACTCCAGTTCATTTAACTTTTTGTGAAATTTCAGTGTTCGACGAACCAGAAGACCCGACCAATCGAAGTTTTTTCTCAGAAATCATATCTAGTATATCTGATGTCAAGTTTTCATACTCGGGACGTTACATGGTTTCACGAGACTACCTTTCGATCAAAGTTTGGGATTTACACATGGAGACTAGACCTATAGAGTGTTACCCTGTAAGTTTAAGCTACAACGTTACACATCAGTTAGCGGTGTTGCTGAAAAAGAATTATAAAAGCTAAAACATGATTTTATTTTTGTGATTCCATCAAAAAGGTCCATGAATACCTGCGTTCGAAGCTGTGTTCACTCTATGAAAACGACTGCATATTTGACAAATTCGAGTGCTGCTGGAACGGCACGGACACCGCCATAATGACTGGCTCTTATAACAATTTCTTCCGAGTGTTCGATCGCAACTTGAAAAAAGATTACACTTTGGAAGCTTCAAGGGAAATTGCCAAACCAAAAACTATCCTGAAACCCCGCAAAGTAAGAGAAGTAATGTTTCATTTTTATTGGTCCCTGAAATACGAAAACTCGGGGTGCACGTTTCTAATTTTGTTCTGTTTTGCTGAAATAGGTTGGTACAACCCCTAAGAGGAAGAAAGACGAGATCGGAGTAGACTGTTTGGATTTCTCAAAGAAGATACTGCACACCGCGTGGCATCCGAAAGAGAATATTATCGCAGTTGCAGCTACGAATAATCTTTATATATTCCAAGATAAATGCTAATTTAAGGGCCCATTCTTCTATTGCACATTACATTTTGCCTAGTATTTGAGGAAATCATTTAACGTTACATCGTGTGTCAAAATGGAGTTTTCTTGTGACAGTCAGCAGATTGATAAGTTATGGCATTGTATACTCGAACACCCTCTATAAACCTTCCAAAAATGGCAAGAATTGCTGTTTGACGTAGCATTCTAACTTCCTTCCAGTACTTTTGCCATAACTACCCAGTCTGATGTGGCAAATTCCAATTGAATCACAATACAATTAATGTGCGAAGCCAATTCAGTGTAAATTGACTTCTTTATTTCCCATAAACTCCTACAGCGATTACAGGAGTCTAAATGACTTCTGCAAATTAATAAAACATGATTTTTAAAGACTTCAAAACTATTGTCTTGGGATAACGTTGTTTCGTGATTTAGTTTCAAAATGTGGAAATTTTGTATTTTCTTTAAATGGTGTATTTCCGTTCCCAAAAGATTATTAAAATCGAATATTAATAAAATCTGAGAATCATCTAACAACGTAATTGTTGGAGCTGTGACTACTATATTGCACCAACGTCTATCATGCTTATGTAGATTGCATTGGTTTACACGCATACAATTTTCATTGTTGAATATTTTTTGACAATGCTACAAGTTATTTTAGACATAATTTAGCATTTTCTTAATTGATAGCCGCAATAGCGGAAGGGAAGTACCATTTAGATTTTAAAACGCAGGAGCAGCATGCCTTCAAAGTCAAAGTTGAAAGTCATCACTATTACGCTGAATTTAACTCAGCAGGTCATGGCCTAAATGAGTTTTCCGTTAGTTCCGAACTCTCCTGTCCTGACCACATACATTAAGCGACTTGCACCCAATTTGGGACACAAGCATTATTCTTTCAGGGTTCGATTGAGCTCAGTTTTCAGCCATGTCTTCATTAAGCTATTTACCTGAATCTAGTTTTATTCAACTAATATCGATAATTTATCAAATTCTTCACATCAATTGAAATTAAAGGTACGATATGTAAGTATTCGTTTAATCAGCTGCATTAAGTTATTCAGATAATATATTTTATTTAGAAATGTACAAACTGAACAAGAAGAAACAATCATTAAACTATGTCATAAATCCTGAGCTTGGTCGCATATCTTTCAAATCGGTTTTAACGTATTTAAATTTGTCAGTCACCATTAGTTCCGCAAATGCTTGTGCTTGCAGTGCCAAGTAGTAGGACTTATAAAAAGCCCTTCATAAAACCTTTGTTTCAATTCATTCGCATTGCCTTCTTTTTTTCTGACTACAACAAATGCACGCCTTTGACTACTTCATCAAAAGAATGGTTCAGTATCCCCTTTCCATTGAGTAATATTTTTATTCTGTTCGTGGGAATCCGGGCTTAAACAAGTTCAGAATTGCCAAGTGCATAACAATCTGCATAACAACAATCCATAAGTACAGAATTTCAGGGCTTTGAATATGCCTAAGTTTAACAAACCCGAAGCAATATCGGGTTCATCCTTCATTGAACGAATTAATCTAATGAATTTTCATAAGTTTGGATGGATCTAACAGTGCACGTTATGCAGTAATGTCTTGGATTTGTTCAATAAGTCAGTATTATTAATTTTTCCTATGAACATAGCTCAGCATTACACTGCTTCAAACTTCAAATAATAGAGTAATTCGGCTATCCTTAAGGTTAACAATAAGCCAGTGCTAAGGATAGACTTTTCATGCAATTATTCACGTCGTTATGAGTTGTGTTGAAAGCCTGAAGTTAATTCAGTTTAAGATTATTGCAAACTGATGCTTCAATTTCAAACACTTCCTCGTTGCATAACAGAGGGAAACAAGGTTGTGAACAGTTACCAATAACAATGACCAAATGAAGAGATGACTGTGCTACTCTAGTCAAGCTTTGATTAATTGAAATAGAAAAGGTTACATCAAAGGTTTTTTGTATGTTCAAAATGCCCCATATTTGTGGCCATGAAAATTGTAATCATAATCCGAAATAACAACTATGTTATTTTAAATGCGATTTTAAATGTCATAGATATTTAATAGAATGATGATGGGGGGCCGTGAAACAGCGTCGATCTTACGACGTGGAATTTTTGCCGTAAATAAGACTAAGGAATTTACATCCGCAGAACTACTCAATCATTTGAAGCGAATTATTATGATGGGTAAGAGAATCTCTTATGTATTTTGTTGTCTCCATATAAAGTGGTCCATTTTAGTTTAACATTTAGGGGATGGTTTAATTTCGGTTATTTCAGACTCACCTGATGAATTTAGACCAGCAGCCGTTAAGCTAGGTCATGGGGGAACGTTAGACAAGTCTGCGGTTGGAGTTCTTATTGTTGGTATAAACTGGGGTTGCAAAAAGCTCCCACTTTTATTACACGGTGCTAAAAACTATATTGTTGTCGGTCAACTTGGCATTGCCACCGATACGTACAACGAATGTGGTAGAATAACTGATGAGCGTCCGTACAGTAAGCTAACAAACTGTTTTAAATCCCAACATCTTATTTTTTGAACATGCTGGAATGAGGATTTGTCAACATTTTATTTTGACAACCAGGTCACATTACTGAAGAGGATATAAATGTAGTGCTGAAACAGTTTGTGGGGGATATTTGGCAAACTGCACCTTTATACTCAGCACTGAAAGTCGGTGGTCAGCGAATGTCTGATTTAGTAAGGTAATTGAATACTAGTGTCACAAGACTTCAACTAGTGTTACATCATATCTACTTAAGCCTTGTATAACATATTATAAATTCCTTTTACAGGGAAGGTGTTGATGTACAACCTCGTGATCGGCTAGTTAGGTGTTACAGCGCAGAATGCACGGATTTTAGCCCTCCATTTTTCACAGCGCATGTCCGTTGCGGTGGAGGGTTCTACATTAGAAGCCTTGTGCATGATTTAGGAATAGGTATGTAATTATTCATCAAATAACATTCCAGACGACCTAATGATTAAGCACAAGACCAAAAAGTTGATCCTTTGATTTTTACAATTTATAGCGTTAAACACGTGTGCTCACGTCAGACAACTTCAGAGGACTCAACAAGGTCCTTTCACATTGCCTGATTGTCTTAATGAAAACGAGTGGACTTTAAGTAATATCCTGGAGTCAGTAATGTACTGCCAACTGAAGTTTAGCCAATTTGAAAAACGTGTAAAGCGAGCTTAAATTGGAAATGGATTAAACTTCCAATTTTAGAAATAAATTCAGGATTGGTGATGTCATTTACATTGGGATTTCAGACTTATTATCATATTTATTATCAATGGCTATACAAGCACGAGAAGCTCATCCTTTAATTACCAAAATAAAAATACTAATCCTTTCAAGTCATCGAAATCAAGAATTTTCATAGTTTGTTACTTTTTTATATTTCGTAAAATGTATTCTTACGGCTTAAACATGTATATTTGTCATGCAATACAATACATCACCAGTTTCTCCAACAGCTCTTGAAGAATACATAGCGTTCCGGCATCCTACGAACCAGCCAGAAGAAAAAGCTTTGGTTATGCATTATCTACGTCTCGCTTACAATCTCGATGACGATCTAGTTTGTCAACATCGTCACATGTCACATCAATGTTATAAGATTCCCTTTTGCCCCATCTCGGGTTGACGTGTGACCCGATATCCGGCGGATATTCTCCACCACCGCCAACATAATGAGTGTCACCTTATTAAGCAAAGCATCATCACTCTATTAATGCAACAGGATGAAAAAAGTATTCGTTAGAGCTGATCTTTGAATTGATTTCTTTTGCACCTTCACTAATTTCTCTCACCAAGCACTACTGTGGTCACGTAATATTTTGTCCAATTTAGCTCATTAGATCCTGACGTCATTTTACTGTGGTGAATTCTAATTAAGACTAAATTGACACTAGATTAAAGGTAAGAAAGCAAAAAGCAAAGCAAAAAGGGTTACACAAGAAATCAATGAGTTTCGTCGTTTGGACGATTTTGGGGGACAATTTTCGACTTCAAGTTTTTTATCATTTTAGGTACTACTACTACTATTTGTAGAGCAACTCAAACTCTATCTGAACATGTTTTGGTTCATGAAAATAGACCACCAATTGTTTGACCTAGTAGAGTAGTGAGCCGCAAAGTAGAAAAAGCTTTAAGTGACATTTTCTCCACGTTCTCCAGTATTCAGTGGGAATATTTTTGGTGCGTATTGAAGGAGAAAAGTTGGGTCTTCCAACGGTGCTCTAATCTTAATGTTGTGTTATCGTATTTTTGAGAAAATGGTCCTTCAAGTTGAGGTAAGTGCTGATGAAGAAATTCCTTGATTGAAGGGTCATTTTCGCAAAAATATAAAAACATGACATTAAATTTAGACCCCCGTTGGAAAGTCCAACTTTTATTCTCCAATAAGCATGAATAACATTTTAACTATATAGTAGAAAACATAAAGAAAACATCGGTCGCAAGACGTAAGAAATATCATCCCTTTGAATTTGTGGGCCGCCAGCTCAAAAAACTTGAGGTATAATTTATTTTTAAAACCATCGTCAGATAGACCTTGAATTGATCTGGTACATAAAATGTTCCAAAACTCTGGGTCGAAAAATCTCTCCTATAATTGCCCTTATTTTATATTGTCCTTTATCATCTTTTAACAACTTTTATCAAAATTTGTTTCAGGTGTTGTCAACGAAAAATGGGTAGAAAAAGGGGCAATAAAGCAAGGAAACTCAGTGTAATTCCAATCCCACTGACAATAACAGCGTCGCGTCCAGAGCCGATCACATGGGCCAATCTTATGATTGAAGTAAGTTACTTCGTGCATCACATACTAACAGAGGTTCAGAAATGTTTTTTGACTTCAAATCTTCCTGTAGTGAATATACATATCCGTTTTATGCTGATGTAGGCTTTGACTGGAAGCTGAATTAAAACTCATGTAAATGTTTTTGTTTTTAGGTTCTTGAACTAATAATTGACTACTTTCCCAACGATGCAGAAAATCGAAGAAATTTGTTTCACTTCAAGTTGGTAAACTCCCACTGGAACGAAGTGACTAACGACGTCTTAGGAAAAAGATGCGTGGATGGTTTAAGAGCCTGGGATCCTCACGTTCTACATTGGAGACCTGATAATAAAGAATTTTATCCATTGTTCATACCGAGGATCAAATTGTCACCAAATTGCACTGAAGCAGATGTAGACCTGCTTGCAAATATACGGCATGTAATAGGGACAGCTGCAGAGGTCAACTATTTGTTCCGGAACTCAGTTTACATTTATGAAGACAATCAAGAAGAATCTGGCTCAAAGTTGAACCTTAAGGGCAACTCGGGACCAGTGGTTGGCACCTCAAACTCCATTAAGGGTAATGTTCCGGGTCAGAAAATATCTGTTCTCGGTGCTAACCTTAGCTCGCTTGTGTTATACGGAGTTACGTCTTCTCCTGAAGATTTGAAAACCGTGCTTGGAACTGTTGCAAAGCTGAGGACGCTAGTGATCATGAAATCATGTTTCATTATGGGTAAAAACCGAGATTTGACGACAACCCATGAGCTTCCAAAACTTCCTTGTCTTTCAACTCTCATTGTAAAAAACAACGTAGGGCGTCTTAGGACTTCGGCTACACAAAATTTCATATGCATGTGGTTACTGAACGCCTATGGAAGCTCCATAACTCATTTGGAATTTGATGGAGCTCCGGATGCTCAGCAGAAAAATCTTCTTGAGCTGGAACAACTAAAAGTTATTGGACTGCATAGAAAGTTTATTCGGGATGCTTTGAGTACTGATAAACTGAGGCGTCTTTCAATTTTGAAAGTGAATAACATCAATGTAAAGGATTTTGAGGCGTTTATCAATCGTTTTGGGAGACTTACTGATTTGCACCTGGATCTTGACACGGTGAGCTCCATGGACGTTTCCAGTATTGTAGTTCGCGAGGGTGGGCGCTTGAAAACAAAATGAAAACCAGATCATGTTGCCTTGTGTGATTTCCTTTGGCTGTCCATATCCAAGAGGTCCAAGATCAGCAGCACTGTTGGAGTACTTTATTGCTAAATTCCCTGCCCTAGAGAAACTAAATCTTATTCAAAAGGAAGGCTCCAATTATTCTGATAGCATGCCAAATTGTTTGAAGCGATTCCCCAAGCTCAAAGTGATAAATACATTTAAAGCTAGTGGTAATGAAATACGTTTGGACGGTGTCAACTCCCCTGGGGATGGTTCCCTGAGCGGTAGCAGAGCAGGCTCTAATGTCATATTCGGCCCGAATTTGGCCCGACTGTGCTTTGGAGAGATTTGATTGGGTGGAGCTACGGCAAATGATGAACGATATTTTTTAGAGGAGTGAATTAGGAAAATAATATAAGAAAAAATACAACTAATTAATAGAAAAAGTAAAATTAATTTTCGTTTAGTAACTTTTCACTGCTATAAATAGTTATTTGATTTTAAATGTATTCTGCAGTAAGGTATTTGTGTGAATTACCACATCATAGAACTCATAGATCAACTGAAGATTTGGTTTGCTTATATTGTAGTATGAGGGAGAAGTTTTTAGTTAAATTAAAGTATAAATTATCAAATAATTTGAAAAGTCGTTCGAGCCCCAAATGCTATTCGATGCAATATTTATGTGAGCAATCTTGAAAAGGCAGTCCCTTGTTGAGATCAAAGTCAGTTTACCCCATAGATAAGAATTTAGCATCACTCGGATATATGTACACTTGAGCCGACTTGAGGAGAATCAGATATTTATATAGCATTCCATAAACACAAATCGTATGATTAACACTGATAATTTATTCAGTGACGTGATCTAATTTCCTTAATTATCAATTTTTGCTAGTATTAAATGTCATGGGTGCAGGTTTTAATCATTACACATCAATAGGATAACGTATTTTCAGCAAGTGAGTACATTCGCTTGATGTGTTGACGATTGGTGTATTACATCAAGTTGTATTAAGTGTACATTTGCATACTTTTAGAAATAAAGCGACTAGCTAATGATACTATCTAAAGAAATAGCTTGATATCACAGAATTCTTCGGTTGCGTTTTTAGCTATTTTTATTATTCGCTTTGATGAAGACAGTAGTGTGACTATCGGAAGCTTAGCAGATTTATACATAAATTGTTAAAAGCCACTTAAAATGTAATAATCAATTATTTCAGTTATTTTTATTCTTTGTTTTCGATTAAATAGCGTAGTGTCACTAGCGTTATTAAATGCATGCCTAAATGTAATGTTATATTTCTACAGAATCAAATTATTTAAAGCTGGACCACTATACATTGATTAGAATTCGTTATTTTTTACTGTTACAATGACACAAGAATGTCTCTAATCACAACAATATTAATTTAGTCAAAAGTCAATGCTTACGAAAATATTGTTTCACTAATTTGCCTTTGCTTTGACCCCAAACTGTTGATGCATGTATGAATCCATCTAAGTATTACTTTATAAATTTTTACTATAAATTTTTTATACAGAGGTGTAATGTTAACAAAATTAATAAATGTAGCAGTGTAGCGGATTAATTATCTGATAATGTACTAGATAGTAGATATATATGTTATCTATTATATTAGTTTTAATATTTTAATGTATGTATGCATTTAAATCAATAAGATTGGAAATTTGTAAAAACTCTCCATATTATTACTTATCGCGTTTATTTGCTTTTATAACTGTATAATTCAGATAATATTCATGCAAGTATGCACTAAAACAGACAAAATACACTGGAAAACGATTCATGTTGGGTTCTCAATCACTTTCCCGACTAGCAACAAAAGAAAAATAAATTAAATAGACACAGGAATCAACCTTACACTTGAACGAGTAATTGTATATGGTTGTGTTACAGCAGATAACCTAGTACTCATAATTTTAATTAAGTCTAAAATAATATGCTATCATCTATTCATCGAATTTCTCATTCAGCTGAATATCCACCTTAAACTCCGTAAAACTGTTGCTTACCAACATTCAACAACAGAATATTTAAGGTTTGTCAGCTTCAAATATCTATTCTGACTCCTTTAAAACAATCGTCATAATATCAGATTTAAGATTTTATTAGATTTAGATTTTAAAATGCCAACTTCGACTATTTCTCAAGAACAACTTAACTTATTGAAGTATGATTATGTTACTAGACACGTTTAAAATAAGTGTCAAAACCAATTCAAATAGGTTTTTCGCCTTTCAAGATGCAAAGTGATACTCTTTTGTTTATCAAGTCTACGATATATCAATTAGGATGTAAAGACTTCATAAGTTGGAATACAACATCGACGTGGGCACTCTCGATTATTTCATCGTTTATATCTGTCTATTGCAACTAAGCGAAGTTCTGAAGAACAAAAAGGTGGACATGTAGTTAAAAATGCCAGCAACATTTTAAATGCATACATACAAGAATGCACAAAATGTAAATAGTAGCGCATTTAGCAGCACAATGCCTTCATATTGTACATAAAGCTTTTTAACAAACCCAATGCCCGAAGAAGATTATAAACGGTGCCACAGTACGAATTTGTTAGTGTCGTTTTATTTCTTTCAATCAGTTTAGGTAATTACATTTTTTTGTGTAATCCTAAGAAAACTCCGGAACGCATTTTTATATCTGTTCTTGATACCCCAACTCAGGCCTCGGTTCGGTTGTTGAATGTAAATTCACATAAGCTGCGGAAGACCACTATGCGTAAATTGCGTCCTGCATGCGTGCAGAAGACCCTGCCACACAACAGCGACTCGCTGCTGCTTTCTTTCTAGTTCGTGACTGTAAAAAATTACTCCGCACCAAAAAATTATCTGTCTAAACTGTCTCATCTACTTATAATTATGGGAGCCATGTCTAAAATCCTTCAACCTTAAACTCTGTCATGGAATCCTTTCATAGCTAAAACCGTAAATAGGAGGCATTGAGTGTAATTTTTCTTTAAAAAATCAACCTCATCTACCCATACATAAAAGAGAGGGAGGTAGAGAGACAACAACAAAAAAGCCGTATCCATACCCCTTCCTCGCCGTTATCTCTGGGGCATGGAAAGATGTTTGCCCAAGAGTGAATGCATAATGTTACGTCGAAATGTTGTACACACACTAACTGCCAGCCAAAGCCGGAGGACAGATGCTAGCACCAAACAGTAACAGATTTTTACATGCTCAACTCACTCAGCTCGCTCACTACATGCGAAGCCATCGGTCATACGTAAAACACACAGCGACTTCACTTTTTATTCCCACTCTTGCTTTCCACACCAGTCAGTCGTGGAGAGAAAGGCGAAGTGAACAGACGATAGAGCTTTGCGTTCCGCAGTCCCATTGAGCCGAGTTGAGTGTGTGCGAGCAAAAGCCATAGCAAAAGCTGAGAGAAGGACGCTTGGTGAGCTGTTGTGTTTCTGTGCATTGTTTATGGACATTTTCTGCCTGCAATAAAAATTGTACTTGAAAAACGAAGAAGAAAGAAACAATTTTTTCATACACGACATATTGTTGTTATTATTGTTATTTATTATTCATTTTGCTTAATGTGTAGTACAAAAAATATAATCATTTTCGTCTCTTGCTAACCAGCAACAAAAACGCCACGTTCTCCACTTGCCCTGTTTTGTTTCAAGTTGAAGAGAAATACTTTATAACAATTTAAAAGGCCCAGGTACACTCCAATTGTACTCCGAACAATAAAGTAATCACAGTTTGTTAGTGTTTACAGTAATATATATTTCAGCTTTCTGTGTTCAATTTCAGGATACGCGTACACATGTACTTACTTCAGAGATTGTCTCAAGAAGACAGAACGTGATACTAGTATCACGGTTTATTGATATTAATCTTAAATTTACCCTATGTTGTACATCAACAACAAGGTACAGACTTTGAAAAGAGTTGGAGTTGGCATTAGTACATAAAATATATTTAAAAGAAGCAAGAGAGAAAGAAGAAGAAGAAAAAAACTTTGCGGCTGAATTAATATAATAGATGTGTGTAGTATGAGCCAGAGACTATATTAGTTGAGTACGGGTGCAGGAGTCTAATAAGTTCTTTTGTATTCGTGTGAAGTTTGTCAGGAGATCTGGCGATTAATTTCCGTAAAAGCCTTCTTGATACTCATATAATTAGAAAGGCGCTACAAATTAGAATAGTAATGACTTGACTCACTCCGTTGCAAGTGTAGATGCATGGTGTGGGACGTGCTAAAATTATAGCCACAAATGCAAAGTGAACCAAGTTTTGTAACATTTATGCACAAGACTTTGTTATTTTATTAGATCCGAATGAACAAACAAGATATGTAGCAGACTTTGTTCTCTCATATTTACAGAATTCACAGCAAAATGACAACACAACACTGCTTCCAATCTTTTATGTAACGAAACAGCAGGCTCAGTAACAACGGCTGTATAGTATCGTGACGGATACGGAAGAGTCTCAAAAAAAACGGCATATCATCATCATCCATGCATATTTGTGCTTGAAAACATTTTGTCTGATATGGGATTCTCTTTTGAAAGTCAAAACACCTTCACTGCTGGCTGCATGTGCTCAACGTTACTTTTCCAGTAGTATGCCAAGTAGACGGTTGGGTTGGGCTCGATAAAGCTCAAGGAAACTCATGAAGTTTATGTAAACATTTAAAAAAACATCAGTGAAAACCGTTTTCAAAGTTTCTTTTGTGAGCAGAGTGAAGTGAAACTGAGTCAGTTTGACTAGAATGTCGACGTAGTGCTCCTAAAAGATTACTTTTTATGGAAGGGTATTTAAAAATCTGGAATGCAGAGCGGATAACTTGTCTTTTTAGATACTCACAAGAAACAACATATATTACTACTTCCGTTCCAGCCAGAACGCTGTTTTCTTTCGTTGGAAAATAAGTGCATGCAAACGTTAATTGGATGTAAGATAACCTTCACCTCCTCAAACCCGGTGTAACGCTTTACTACTACTCAAGCACGTAGATTTGACTGTACCCCTTTAGACGCAGTTTCTCTTATCTCCTCTTTACAGGGAAGCGTCAGCCCATTGATGGAACTGTGCAAGATAGACAAGTATATTGAGCGAGTAGTTAAGCACATGTACATAAACCATCACTCTGTTGATTTTTAGTGATGCATTTCCTGTTATTACAGAGGGAACAACATCAACTAGTGATCACGATCACAGAGTCAATTACGGCTCTGTGGCAGAGCATGTAGCAGTTTTGGGAGTTGTTCAGAAATCAGAGCGCTAAAACGCATTGTTTAACGACGTTGAATTTGTTTGCAAGTGACTTGTATCGAAGGTTGTAAAAATAGGGAAAGAACACCAGCCACCAGGATACCTCTCGAGGGTGTGTAAATACTTCAATGATTGGTGTCGGGGTATAAGAATGCGCTTCTGGCCGTCTTGGGATACGATAATTACTAATCCTTCGTCGTCTTCATCGTCTTCTGGGTTGTCTGCCACATTCCCAACAATCATGATATACAGTGGGAGTAACTTGTCGCGGCTCCACATGGTGGACAAAATGTTCAAGAGTATGCAAAGGATTTCTATGGTGCTTATAACAGCCGTATTGGTTTTCGTGACCTCTTCTGGAGTAAACAATGATGTGCTGGGACGATGTCCCAAGGAATGCCAGTGCTTCAATCTTCAAGTTGATTGCTCCCAGAGAGGATTACATTCTGTCCCAAGAGGGATTCCCCGGAATGTGGAGAAAATGTGAGTCATCCATTTCCCATACAATGAATGATTAAAATTGTCTAGATTATGTGCTCTTAAAATGTACTCATTTCATTGCACACTTTAATACTTTCTTCACTCCGGTAATGGAAGGGTTTGGTGGAGTCCCTTTTGCTCACTTTAGCATCCTTGTTTGAAATGTGTACATGATGATAACACTCCCAAACTTCTCGCCTTCCTTCCTTCTCCCATCCTTCCAAGCATACTGCAGTTCTTCCACGAATCATTACCACTACTGGAGAGAGCTGCATTGCATTTCATTAAATCCGTCTTCAGATGTAGGAAATTGGATTACTCTCGTCGAAGCAGGCACAACTATACATGTTCATATAGAGTTGCGATACGATCCAGTATAAATTGAAAGGATTATTTAGAGCTCAGTTGTTTTCGACATGAGCATTTAGGGACTAGGTCGTGGTGCAGTAAGCATTTTATTGCAAGTTAAATCGCTTTCATAAAATTGAACAGACCTGTGAACTTCCAGTTTCTTGTCTCTAAACTATAAAGTAGTTGTTGTTCCTCTTCCGCTAGGCGTTCGGAATTCCATTCCATTGTCAAGCTACGTTAGCGCTAGCGCTAGCTAGCCCCTTTCATTTTATGGGCTTCATTAGTCCGGACCAAATTGTCACATAGCCGTCCTCTTCTCTCCTTCATTCATTTTTCTAATCACATCTAAAAACTTCTTTATACTCCTTTATACTCCTCACTCTTCTCGTCTCGGGAAGCTGGATTCGAATCAAGATGTAATGCACACATACTTATTTACATACATACATACATTATATTATAAACTTCTTCAAAATGTATGAATGAGCTTCACTTTCAACTTTTATCCGTGCCTATGACCATGAAAGCATGTGTATTATAGTTGACAGCTGCGGAGAAGCACATTATCCACAAATATATATGCATATGTGTATTCCATGTGTGAACGAAAGCATTTCAATCGTAAGTTAGCTCTGCAAACTACATATATCGTTTGATTATTTGGTGAATTGCCACTCCATTAAAAGTTCTATGTCATTCTCAGTAAACTCCACTTGAATGAAATGTACGAAGCTTAACATCTATACCTAAGTACATGGACCAGAAACGGTTTTGGTGGAACCAGTCTGCTGTCCCCGTTAAGATATTCGTGAGCTAGTCCAACTCAGCATGGAGCTTGGATGAATATTCAGGAGAAAAGTAGACTTGAAATAGGTATCTTTATTATTGTTATTGATTCAGTCCTTTTCAACACAACTCAAACAGTAAATGATTTCCAGCTAAACCATTTAACAGAGCATTCATCTTCTCAAATTCAACTTTTATCGACAGCCTGTGTGCCTATAGGAGATGGTATTACTTAATAATATCCCAATAGGCTCCCTCTCCATCGTTCACCTTAAGAGGGTGAAAACATGCATGTAAATTGAGCGCAATTCCATGCAAATATACATTCATACGGCCAACCTCCTGCAGGATGATGTGATGTGATGATGATATTCGATATACCTTTTTAGTGTGCTAGGGGCACATCTCGTTTCTACAATGTGATGTGATGACAGCCTTATACGATCATCTCGTTTCATTCTTGTTTGACTTGGCTCCAGCAGCAATAACCATACAAATGGGAAAGTGGTATTGGTGCTGCAACAACAATAATAATAATACTTAAATCCTACATGCATGAGACGCTCCAAGAAAGTCAAATCAATTTCCTTGATCACTTCAACAACATCCGCCTCACAGTCGTAATTTGGAACAATCACACCTACAAGTACGGACGGGCGAAGTTCCACTTTACTTTACTCAACCATTCTAGTTAGCATTTTTCAGCATTACATACATTCACAAGACGTAGATACCCGTTACGTATGTTGTACAAACGTATGGTCATATTTATGTAGGTATGTAGCTCACATCTTAAAGTTTTCTTTACATCATCGACTCCAGACTCCATGTATAGACGTCATCTGATAAATGAAATGACATGATGGAATTTTTCATGTATCTGTCGACAGGCTTTCTTAAATATTGATGAAAAGTGTGTACAGAATTTTGCCTCTGTCTCTGTCTGTGTTCTCCTCGTCGTACATTTGTACTATTGTTGAGACAGGCGGATTGTAAAGATTATATCAAGAAGTGCTCTGAAGAGAATCTGCAGAAACACAACACTTGAGCATTTTACACTGAACCAATAAAACACGTTGAATGAGAGGATCTGGGAATTGTATTGTTGATGCTGATGGCAATGTGATGATGCTGACGATGAGACTTTTTGAATTAAAACGTATCGCGAAATATCATACTTTCAAAGCTCACAATAAAGTTTGGCAATGGTTAACTTGGCTTTGCAGAAACAACTTTTTTCATCATTTGGCCGAGCAGTCACGTTTTATCTCAAACTCCAAAGTGTGGATACCGTTAATTATGCGTGTGGTGATGAGACTGATGTCATTTTTATATTTATTCGGTGTAGCTACACATTTCCCTCTTTCAACTTGACAGCCATTTTGCTCACGCACAGACAAAAAGATGAGCCTACCTGATGATGTAGTACGACTGTACTTGACACTTCATTCCATGTAGTAATTAGGCACTGCGTAAGTTGGTCGAGTAAGTCAATTTCAGTAGCTGCTAGAAAATTTAACAACGCAACGTTAGTGCTCCTATCTCTTTCCCTTCAAGGTGGTATGGTATGGTATGCTAGACCTAAGATAAAGTGATCCGATGGGATATTTGATATGGAAGAAAGGTAATTTCAGTGTCCTTGTATATGGAAATGTTGATAGGGAGGATGTACGCATATCCATTTTCTTTATATTAGCATTCAAAACAAGTGATACACACGTACGCATGCACATTATGTAAGAGCTAACTAAATTCCCATTGTAAAATGAGTTTTCAGCTTTTACCTTGTGTGTACGCTTCTCCAGAAAGGATATATAAAGGGCCGACAACGGTACAGGACGACGGGTTGACATGCCAGCATGTTGAATAAAATGACAGCTTGAGAAGCGTCAACTGGGGATCTAATTTCGTTTATTGAATTTTGACATGCACTTATATGGCTTTTTCATTCCGTTTTAGTGTCATCCTTGCAGGACTTGCTGTGAAGTACTACTCTCTCTTCGTCTTCGTTTGAAACGTTCATCCAAACTGGAAGCAACAACTAAAACTATGTATATGAGAGTCTTGCTCCTCCTGAAAATGCATATCAGAACATGCTAGTGCATCACAAGCATCCACCGGAAGGCTCACATTGCTTTTTATTACTTTTATTACTGTGACAGTTGACGGTTACTTAAATAAGCTAGAATGATAAGTAAAACTAGACGCAACCATAGGCTCACTTGTCCGTCTCTCCTCGTTCTCCCAGTCTCTCACTTTTGCATAGTGCGTTGAAAGCAGCTATAAATACAGGAGGCAGTTTGTTCGGTGTTCAGCAAGCTTTTTACATAATATCATTCATTCTTCACTTCATATAAAGTACATAATACAAAGTTGGTTGTGATGATGAAGCCTTTCCCCCTATCTCCCTAGCATGGTGGGGATGTTATGATGATGAACTTGGGGGAATTGTGACAAGCTGCGAAAATGTCATGTAATGACATGTACTACTGCCATGTTTAATTTTCATCAGTACAATTCTGATATTTCATTTTACCGTTTAGATAAACTTCTCACTCACTCCTTTACTACGTATTTTACTACTTGCCATACCGAGAGAGAGAGAGAAATGTAATGAGCTGAGGTGTGTTACTTGTTTGAAGTGAACATTATCGTAACATTACATCCACACAGGACTAGCTCAGCACCACCGCAACATGAGTTTATGCGTGCTTCTACTCCTGCGAAACAAGTACAATAATAGTAATACTGCAGCATTGCATCGCACTACCAGTTTTCCTCCTCTCTCCCCACTCGGTTCAGTCACAGCTTTCTTCTTTGTTGACAAAACAAACTAATTCATTACAATTTTACTGGTAGAGGTGCTGCTGAGGTGTTTACACGAGTCGTGCTTTAGCATGCTGGCTAGTACGTGCTATTTCGGGTTGGCGACATGCAAATGTCATTGTGATAAAAAAGCAGTTTCCCAAAACATGTTGAAATGGTGGCTCACTAAAGTAGAAAACGAGAATTTTGAAGGAAACCTACACTTGCATTGGCAGCTGGTTAGCATCGCAGTAGAAAGTAGTTGCGAATACCCCCATTCCTGTTTGCACGTAGCGGTGGACAGCAGCTCTAAAAACAAACAAAATTTTATAGCTCAAACTTAACTGCGTTGACAAAACTACAAATGTGTGTGAATCAGTGTAACAATTTTTCAAGGTATCTTTGCCTCGATATATCGAGGTTGCATGCAATACATTACGCATACATATATATACAAGCATAAATCACAGGATATCCGCCCACAGTTCAAAAAATGGCATTGTAGAAGGTTGCACTCTGTGATTTTCTTCGAATTATGATTACATCTGATGATTTTTAGATTTTGAACGTTGCATTTATTAATAAACATTATTACCATTGTTGAATGGGAATGGGCTGCTTTTGCAGCTTTATACAAAAGTAACTATAGAATGGGATGGAAGTAATAAATGCTTCAACTAGAGGAAGTGTAGGGTAAACCCAAAGTATAATGTGAATTGGAGTGCACATTGAGGCAAACAATAGCAGATGAACTCTTGGAACATGGGTGGTACGTCCAGATAAAGTTGTTAAAATAGTTTTTTTTTGGAATTCTCATAAGAAACTGTCGAGGAAAGCTTGCATTGTATACATTCATATTATATAAAGCGCAGGCGTTCCACAATTGCTATACGTAATAAAGCCAAAATCAAAAAGAATGCGACTCCTCATGAGTGATCCTGGGAGATGTACTACACGTTCTGTGGCATTGCATTAAGAAGTAATATAGTAAAGTTAAGGGTGGTAAATGACAGCAAAAGTTTACCGTGAGTAAATAATAGTTATTGCCATGTATTGTATCTAGGCATTGTACAGAGCATTCAAGACTGTATGATGTGCACACACCTTGGCTTGACGCTATGATAATAAAAACATCTTGACATCAACATCATCATAATCGTTTTATTCCAAGCCCCATGATATGAATGAAACCTCATAAGTATTGTATCATCATGGGTAGTGAAGGGACATACAATGTGTGTATAATATTTTAGACACTTGTGAAATCATATATGGTTACATCAAATGTCGTATGCCATGCCACTCACTGGAAGACAGAGTTTATAAGTACTTTAAGCGGTTTCTCCTTCTCTTCCACAGAGATTTAACATAAAACTTACTTTTATAAGTATTACATTTTATGTGAGCTGAACATAATAATCTATTCTCTGTGTGCCTTGGTACGTCATTTCGGCGTTTTTAGACAAGGAAGGAAATTTTTTGCATTGCAGCAGGTCGCAAGACAGACGACAGCATGAAATGCAATAAAAATTAAGCAGGTTACTTATGTTTGTTGTATAACATGCATGTAAAATAATTTATAACCACAAATCATCCCATCTTGTAACTAACCATCCTACTTTTTCTTGAAAAAGATAAAAGCATATATAGCCAGACTCATGATGAGTTCCTCCTGCATGAATCTACTGTTGATGATAGTAATAGAAAAAAAACACCACATGGGTAGTCCTTGTCATTTATAATTTCACAAAGTGGTTTTTACCACCTTATACAATGAATTCGTTTACAAAATAATATGGTAAAGTGGACACAACCCATGGATTTTTGTGTGCTAACGTCTCTTCTTCTATAATATGTCCTCTTGAATTTTGAAACAAAAATGAAGGACATAAAAAAAGGTTCATTTCATAGTGGGTTGAGCTGAGTTGAGTTGAGAGTAAGTTTTCAGCTGAGAAGTAATGGATTCAAGAAAGCATAATGGTTGGTGGTGGTGGACCCTTTGGCTCATCAAGGGAAAGAACAAGATTGTGAACTAGACTCGCTCAAGATTTTAAGGGAAGATAAAAACGAAAGGTTAGGTGCTTTTTTTGCGGGACACATTATAACAATAGACAAGTGCGGCAGAGTGAGAGAGAGAGGAACCAAGTTTCTTTCAAGGAAAACACACATGACAGACACACATATTTTTTAAATTCTCCCTTGTAAGGTTGAAGTTTTTATAAAAACAAAATGAGCAGACGAAAGAAAATGACACAGTGAGAGTACCGCTATGTAGTGACATAAACTACTTGGAAGAAATATCTTCCCATGTATTTGGACTAGGAATGTGACACATACTGAAGATGAAAGTTATAGACCGTAGCGCACAAACACTTGCCTATTTACGAGCATAGAATGATGGCATTTAAGCTACATGTATGTATCTCAGTGTCAAATCGTATTACTAGCAAGGAAACAACGACTTTTTTCTTGTGACTAGGAAAAACGGAAGAAAATGCTAGTTAAAAGATCATATTTCAACTTTTCTCTAAAGTTAAAATAAACTAATATACTATTATATTCACATTTTACATATGTTTTCAGTCACAACAATAGACTAACAAGGAGAGTAGGTGGAATACAAATGCAATGCTAAATCACCCAAAAATTTCTAGGTAAACTAAAGTTTTTAGAAGAGAGATCCATAATATACACCTCATATTAGTGTGGCGTGTCAGAAGACCTAGTCCTTATGTTAGTGCGGTGGAAGACTAACATTAACGAAAACATACATTTATGGTTTCATAGCTATCAGATTTAGGATCATTAAGGTCTCTCTAGGAAGTAATTTAGCATGAGAAAAACAACAAACAGTTTGGGCAAGTAAGTAAAACGACTTAAGTTGTTTGCATAAAATAGATGGGCGGAATCGATACAGATCTTTTTTCCTCGTCTTTTTCTCGCTCTCTCGTTTTGTTTCTCTTTAGATACTTCCTGTATAAAGGGGTTCTGTCAAGTAATTCAGGTGATGCTTCATTTGTAAAGTTGTGAGTTGTTGTTGGCCAATTTATTGTTGTTGTATTGTCTGTCTGTCTGCATAGTTGCATTCAGTATCCAATCAGCCTTAGCCTTTACCCATCGCATTTGTATTTCTGCCATGTATGACCTATTATGTACTGATAATTGTTTTCTTGGTTATCTAATCTCATCTACATATATCTAATTACAACTTACGCAATGATTGTAATTGCCTGAAAATCGCTCGTAAACGCTGTCCCTAGTCATTTATCATTCAGCGTTAAAGCCTCCCAGTATACCTGTTATGAATGGTTCCACAACTTTGCTATATCTTTTTCTGGCCGCAAAATTATTTATTCATGACTTCTTATGCTAGAGGATTTTTATGACTTTCTTCGTTACATTCCAAAAGGCGTGTCTTCAGTACCAATGCCACACTCATTCCAGTTATTACCTTCTCTGCTCTCCCTCCATTGTGAAACGAAACACGATTCGCATACGGAAAGGGGGAACAACTACATGAGTTTTATACCCTGTTAACTATTTAAAAGCAGCGTTTCAAACAAGTAGTTTTTGTACAGAATTTTGATTATAAGTTTTAAGCGCATAAATTGGGAGCAGTTCCCAATCACTCAGTGTGCATTTTTATGGTAAGCTAAGTTGGTTTTTGTCTAATCCCAGTCAAACCACCCCAACAAGACCCGACCTTTGGAAATTGTGGTGGTGTGGTGCACGTGTGTACACTTGTAATTTGGTATTGCTTAAATAGTGTAATGAGGTCAACGCGCAAAGAATTCTGTGAATGTAACGTAACGCCATGGAGATGACAGATAGCATCCCTATTCTTCAAGATAAATTTCCCCCTCTCACTTGCATACATATACTTACACAGCAATGGTTACAGACGTATGACAAACATTCAACCATAAATAATTCTTTTTGGTGTTTGGTCAAGTAAGAAGAGACTCTGTTTTCATGCCGATGCACATACATTATCTTTTTTTCTAGTTCCTATGATGAGTATATGGAAAAGAAAAGAGCATTTTACCAATGTTTTCAAACCATATTTGAAGCAAGAAACAATGGTGTTCCTAATAGATGACAATAGAATGGTTTATTCTGGAATTCCATCGGGATGGACACGATCTCCTTGTACCACACTGTTGCTGTTGTTGTTTTGTTGGCGATGATGATGCTCCAGACATTTAGAAAAATAAAGCTAACAAGTGCGTTTATACAAGCATTTTCCGTTTTCATTTTCCTTAACTGCCGCTTCATGCTGAACCGCTGCAGTCAGTTCTCACTCAAAGGATTCATTTCACTGTTTGTAATCCAAGTAAGGGGATGTGTTATTATGAGCCGTGGTGCGTTGCATAACCATATTACCGAGGTATGCTACACTTTCTCCTATCGAAAAAGTACGGACCAAGAGGCTCCTTTTTAATTTTAACACTGTACATTCACGTCATGAAATGTTTTGAATTCAGCCACAGCTCATGTTTATGAGCAAACCACCCATTGTAATGCTCACTGATCTTTCAAGTTAGAAAAATGGGTTGCCTTCACTCCACTTTTGTATGAAGCACACAGCCTATACAAATGACGATGCCTACTTATGTAATACTAAATATTATCGTTATATTTATAGCAGAGTATTAAGAGGTGTGTGTGAGGGTTCCACTGTGCATTGCATTCCTCTTGAGCAGCATAATAAGAGCTTCTATGCGCCATGTTCATGAGCATTAGCATTACAAGCGCATTAAGTTCTGTTCCCTCTTAGTGCTCTCGCAAGAATTCAATTTTTAAGACGAGTAGTAAAATGACGAGACGATGATGATGAGGCTTGACCACTTTATTCCTTTCCATACCTAATGCTTTTTATTCCATTTTTGAAATTGATGGAGCCCCTTTTCTGTTTATCCTATTTGAAGCAAACTGCACTATAATGAGCGAGCGGCCTGCATCTGGTTTGTATACCATTTAAGTCCATCCCATTTGTAGAACAGTACGTGCGTAATAAAATAAACTATTTACTTTGGGGCAATAGTCAACAGACTGTGTAGGCTAGGAGCTAAGAAGAAGTTGTGTCGTTTCCTAAATTAACAATGAGTGATACATGCCATGCTACAAGAATAAGTTCCGAGAAAGAATGGATAGTTTACCAAAACTACATTGTCTTATTCCTTTTCAATGCTGGCATCACATTACAAACTTTTTTCAGAACTAATGCTAGGGAAATTGGTGATTGTCAAGTCAAGTCAATGGTTTTTTAAACCTATAGGAGACAAAACAAAGCACGAGAGAAAGAAGGAGGTAAAACAAAGCGCTGAGCTGCTATAGCAAAAGAATTTGTTGCTTTAAATATGAGTTTCACATAGCTCCTAGTTTGCTGATACGCCACAAAAAAATCAAACGTTCGCCTTGGGTCTCTCGTCTCTAATGTGATGATACTGGAACTGGAACATGGTACGTGAATCACATTAGCGTGTTGATTAAAGCTTAACGGAGTCCGAAAGCAACGAGCCATTACTGCTTCCCTTGCCTTGTTCCGTTGCCACAAAAGGCAACAAAGTTCTTGTACAGAGTTCAGTCATTAAAAAAACTTTTGGTGGACTATTCATGCCATGTCGCAGTTACATTTGTATGATGATGATAGTGCTGAATGGAAGACTAGAACACTGATGAGAAATGAATGACAAAGTAACAACATTTTGCCCTTTTCAATTGCAAACTAATCGAATCTTACACATTCCACATTCTTCTCTATTGCTATGGCGTGGTTGATTATTTTACTGAAATGCCATGTCTTTTGTACTGTCACTAGAATTTCACTTTCAGGTTGTCCACTTTTTATGGGCTACTCTCAGAGTTTCCTTCGATTTAATCAATTGCATTGGCGAAACAAATGCAGCTTTTGTAAGCAAAGAAGGTGTAATAGGTATGGTTCATACACCGAACGGAATGGATTGGATGAATACGTAGCAATTAAAACCAAAAAGTGAATCAAATGTCAGGTATTGCTCAAACAAGCCTCAGTAATACCATAATATGTCGGAAAGTACATTCACACTTTTCTCTAGACCTGTCTTCTCACATTGTCCACACTCTACAACATCGTATTAGTACTCGGTGCTCCTTTCAGCTTTGGGTTTCTCAAAAATTTGACATTCGTGTATGATTATTCATTCTTCAAGATAACTCTGATTGAATAACCACTCAAAAATCACTTTTAGCCATAAATCATTCTGATAAGACAAGTGCTTGGCCATTATGGCATTCCGTCTTCTCTCCACCTTTTCACATATTTAGCAGCTCTTGTTTGTGAGAAACAAAATGCTCACAACAATACACACTAATAAGAACGTAAGCACTAACATTCCTTCGTCTTGGGTCTTTCTCAGCATTTCGAGAGTAAGGGAAACATGCATTTCTAAACATACACGTCAACGTGGATGGAAATGTAGACCAAATATCGATATCTGTGAGACTGAAACTCGCTATCAATTATTACTAACCATAAATAATTCAAAAACTAGTCATTGCATTAAGTGGTTCTTTCACTGAGAATGTAGTGGCTGGACTCGAAATTTATGTGGACTGGTCAACATGTGAAGCCAGATTGAATTGAAACTATATGCATTTTGATAATGTGATACTGAAAAAAAGTGTTTATCACTTATTGTTCTTAATATGTGCATAATGCGTAAAAATCAGGATTTTTGAAAGATTAGTATTTTTTTGCTTGTGGACAGGATGTGGTAAAGATTTGCTTCAGGTCTGAGAAAACTTTGAGATTGTGAGGTTAAAAAGCAATCAGCCTTTGCTGTGAATCGGAAAAATAAATGTACGCAAATCTGCGAAAAAGGCTTATGTTTCGCTTTAGGTGCTTAAATTCACCGGATTTAATTTTATGTTCTTTCATCTCAGAAAACTTACTTATAAACCTGTCCAACAAATATATTCATTCATCCGTTTTTACAGTGGTGTGGTGTGGAGAGAGTGAATTTTTATGTGTAAGACTTGGCTCTCAAATTTTACTTCTGTTGAGAAATGAAGCTTAACAACGCAACCCAATGCTCTGTGCATCGCTTCAGCCAATTTTTATCAGTAAATAATAAAATTAAGAATCTAAATGAACTTGACAAGAAGGTAGTTGGGACCACCTACAGAGCTACACAGCCTTTCATGCTTCGATCCTCAAAATTATGACCATTTTCTAGACATCTGTTTTGGGGAGTCACAGCGAGGTCCATATATATGCTAATCATCATTAAAATTCCATATTTACTCTTTAAATAAGGAAAGATGATGACAGTGGGAATCAGGCGAGTTTGATTGTGGTGGCGGCGTACGAAACGATGTGAAATAAATATGGACATGGACAAAGGTTGGTATTATATTACGAAGCGCAGCCAGACCAGGCCCTCTCATATCTGAGTATGTATAACTTTTTCTTTGCTGTTTGTCCATCCATCCATCCATGCTTTTTATGCGCTACTGACAAATCGACGTTTAGTGTTTCAGACACAATAATAAATAGCTCAACAGTATTAATATTTCACCGATGCTGATTTAATTAGCATAACCTATTTAGACCCAATTAAATCCTGAAATGAGAATTGCAATGGAAAAATAATAAGCCTTCTGCTACTTCCATACGGTGAGGAAAGAGTTGATGTTTGTTTTGTTTTAATTAATAAGCAATGTGAAAGGAAACAAGCACCTTAACTTATTCGATTAAATTGGTAGGTAGGTAGGTAGGTGGTTCATCAGTCAAGCTTTAGTGCATGCAACACAACACAAATATGGTATCTATTTGTGAGGTTAATAGGTGGGCTCGTATTAAAATATCTACACTTGTCAAACAGAATGATGCTTGACTGTTATTAAATATTTTAGAGAAGAAATCACAAGACGAATGAAATGATGTCCATATTTTATCTGTGTTACACTCCACTTCAACAGGTGAATTGAATTTCTTCGCTGTGCATAATATCACATCCCATCATTCCACCTCATAATATCCATCATGAGTCCGTCAATGGAGTGCTTACTTTGAAAAAAAGTTGTTTCATATCAAATGTCAACATGCCAATGGTTTACTCACGAAGTCGTCATTTCCAAGGAAAAATAGGTGGTGTTTGTAATGCTTCTGAATAAATCAGCATCACATTAAAAACTAGTAAATTTTTAGGGGAACGCAACGAAACATGCAAATCTATGCGAAAGATAACTTCCTCAGTGCAGTGTTGTTGCTAAAATTTGAGTTGCCATTTGCATTGCTGATTGTGTGGTCCGTCACCCATAAACTATTGCAGTTTCAGGGAAAATGGGATGTTGCCTTTGTTATTCAAATATTTTTGTAAAGTTTATGTCATTCCGTACTGGAATTGCCAACAATTGACCAAGGAATCAATGAGGTCCCATCAAGTAGTTGAGTTATAATGATGTCTATTCAGGCAATGTAAATATTTTTAAAATGAAAGGTGACATTTGTTGTATTTGCTATGCACTTATGCAGTTGAATTGACAATGTAGAAGGAAGAGATTGCTAATTTTTTATTTATGAACTTCACTTTTTTGCAAACAAGAATAATGTGGCGTGTGTAATCATGAGTTATGGGTCACTTATCTTCGTTTTTTGCCTCCAATAATGGAGTCACTCCAAACAAAGAGCACTAACAACTACACAAGGACTGACTGGGATGTTCAAAGACTATTGAATTGAAAAAAGTAGTGCTGCGTACTTAGAACATGTTTGATTTTGAGGCAGCCGTCACCCGGTCATCCCTGTAGGTTCAAACTAAACACTATTGAGCAATGTTGGGACGAGAATTGTGTCAAAAAATATGAAATCTTGAGCTTGTTAGTCTCAAGACTATATTTTTTAGTTATAACTTACATCCTGTGAGATTTTCCATATAAGCGGAAATACATACTTGAAAGACATGACAGGCATACAAAAGATTTATGGTTCAGCACGACTTGTCATGGAAATGGCACAGGTGTACCCAGATGGCTATGAGATTTGTGTCGTAACAGTTTTTGACGTATTTAGGTTTGTTCCCAGCTCTTTACTTGTGCTTGAGTGAAATCATTTTCGGAAAATCAATCTATAGGTATTGCATTGCATGCTTGTGTGGAAGCATGACTCTCCGTTGTCACTGACTCAAGGTGGTACTCCAACCAGAAATCCTGGAGCTACACACAATCAGCCTTGCATGCAAAGTGTGGCGAACTTTAAATAGAATGAGTAGTCCCAACCAGAAGCTTCACTGGAAGCTAAAACAGTAAAGGAGAATGAGCTACTTGTGTTGTTAGTTGTTGTTACGCTTGCAATTTCTGCGTACAAAAAGTAATCACAACAATTTATTCACACACAGGGCAGCCAAACCAGACGGCTTGACGTGACATGACCAAGTTGTGAGCATTTTTGTTGCAAAGTTTGTTTACTGCAGGTGTTAAATGAATTTTGTCACCACGTCGTCAACAGGCTTAGCTCACTAAACGCGAGATGAAACGATACTTACCTAAAGCCACAAAAATTCTACAAAGAGGATTTGCGAAATGAGAGTTAACACGTCCGTATTGTTTTGTTTTTGATACTCGATGATACCGTTGAGTTTTGCGAGATACCTTAAAAGTACATGGGATCTCCTATATGTCGGTTACGACCACTATTGTGTGTAGCACCCACACTTAACTCTCGATCAAAAAAGGGTGAGGATCAAACCAACATTCACCACGGTGCTGGGGAAGCCGCAAGCGTATCACCAGCAGCGGGATCACAATGATGGGAAAATATTGGCATTAGCATGTAGTCCACATTCGTCATTGTCATTCATAATATGAAACCACGGAGAGTGTGTGCTTAATTTGAAGCATAGATCAAACACATTTTACCTCATCTGACATTATTACAGCACAACACGTTTGACAGAGATCATTTCACCCTGGTTTGATGAAGGATTTTCCTTATGCATCCAAAATTTCACCCTATATAGAACAGCCATGCATGGAGACGTGCTTTGAAATCATTCTTGAGTTGGTTGGGAAGTTTGCTCACTGGAATCTATAATATTATAAGGCGAGTGTGCATACATTCACTGCACAAATAACGCATGTTGTACAAACACAAAAGGGAGAATATCCCTATGGCTCATTTGAATTTTTTACATTGTATGAATTCATATACTTTTTAGCCGTCATTGTTAAATAAGAAATTAAATCCCGTCTCGAGGATTAAAAGTACATTTTTTAAACTGCAACTAGCAGACCACTATCTTGTTCATCATGAAAACTGTGAAGTAAAATGGACGATGTATATTGCTTATGGCTTTATCCAAGCACACCTTTCCCATTAGCATGAGATGTGTGCCAGTGCGCCAACGTAAATTTATCTGCATGTTTTATGTGCACTATATCATTCATATGTATTTACAAATGTCCATTCTTGCTTTGAACTCTCATGAATCACGGAGAGGAAGATCGTCTTTCACAAGAATCAGCTCAGTAGAGAAGCAGAGTAACAGTTAGCCACTCCATTCAGTTGTAATTCGAACACGTTGAGAGTAGGTACTCGGATGGATGCAATGCAACTGAGGCGAAAAACAGGAACCACTAACCCGAGATATGTATGTTTTGAGTGAGCACAATAGCCACATTTTATTTTGTATAAACATTGATCAGTTGAGAAAAACCAACTATCAACTATCGGCACCAACAACTTAGCAGTTAGGCCATCATACTTATCCGTCAACTACGTACGTAATAATATGTCATTATCAAAGAAGGGTCAGAGAGAAAAGCTATGCATGCATGTGAGTATGTGTGTGGACGGCTCAGTCAGTTGAGCAAAGATTTTTTCTGAAGTTTCTAGGTCGAATACAATATTAACTCACGTTCGCTAGCAAGGATTGTCAGCAAAATGGAAGAATGGGAGAGTAGAAAGAGCCAGAGAGAGAGAGAGAAAAAAAAACATAAAATTAAAAAAAAAAACTCCGTAAGACTCAACCTCGAACAAATCTCATGTGCACATAAAAGGATCCCCCTTTCTTCCTTCAAAAGACATTTTCGTTACGTGTTTAAGTAGATGAGAAGCAGCCTATTTTGTTACAAACAAATTGGGATAAAGAGAGACAAAAAGAGGCTTCCAGTGAATACAGCGTATTTATATAAATTCACATTACATTTTTTACTCACATGTACTCATGAACATATCACAGTATGTGATCTACATCCTAAATATGCAGCGGTGGTGGTTGTGTGGCGAGTGGAGCCCGTAAATACGCACTTATGCCCTACCAGGAATAAAGTGGGGACGTTTGGTCAGTCTTTCTTTTGAGGATAACAACTGGTGATTGGACTGGCAGCCGAGTGAATGTCACGACTGCTATTTTCACTACCACGTAGCTAAATTACCTTTTCATGACTCAACGCTAAAGCACAATTTTCTTTTCACTCCGATTCAATTTCTATTCAGGTTTAGTTCTCTCTCATCCCATCAACTGCTACTTTTGTAATAATAGTTTGCTACTAGCTACACTTAAAATTAATCCTGAATGCCAAGGCAACTCATTTTTACCTCCATCAATTTAATAAGGGTGGCATGGATTCTGACAACTTTTTGACGGATTAAAAGTCGGAACAAGAACCAGCACCAATGATTAGGGATTTTATTGAATGGATGGATTGAAAGAATGTAATTAGTGCTTTGATGACAGAATCAAATCAACTCTGATCGTGTATGGACGTCATGTAATTGATAAGTAGATGGTGGTGTGACATGTATCATGTCTGGGACACGAAATGCTGTTGAAGTAGTTGTAGTTGTCACCATCTATAATATCTTTCAATTTTTCGAAGCAAACATTTTCATGCATCCATGCTTCGTGGTAAACATTATGTTTGGTAGTATCTCTGCTTAACGATTGTAATTACTCTATCAGATGCTTCGGATCTGTGATCAAACGTTTTGACGACGCGGTGTCTACTACCATTCCGTTTTCAACTCGAACACATTTCATATGAAACATTACGCTGAGTACGCTAGTAAATGACAAATTTTAAGTGTTTTACAAAACATTCATAAGTTTGTCATGGAAGAGTATAACGGCCATCCTTGAAACATATGCGCATCATCTAGTCATAAAGCAAAATTCTTCGCACAATATCATTCTTGGAGCTCGGGCTCTTATCTCAGGTGAACTAAATACGTTGTGTCAATATAAACTTTTTTTTTTCAAGCATTACTACATTTTTTCCTGAACCAAAAGGCAAATAAGATAGCATAATAATCTTTATGATGTTCACTCAGCTTCACACGATCAAGGGATTTTTATTGCCTCCTTTTTCATGATGTTTATTTACGAGATGAAAAATTCATCTTCAACGTCACATCCACACCATGATCCAGATTGTTAGCATCCCATTTACTGCACACACATGCTTTAGAAAATTATAGAAGGTTTCCGTAATGCATACACAACAACGTGTTATTCCCTAGGATCAATTTATAAAGCAATGAAATCACTTACCCATACACTCTATAGGTGTTCCTTTATACATAATAATATACTCCACGTGTTTCTTCTAAACATTCTTTGACATTATAGTTACATAAAGCACATTACAAATTCATGAATAGGAGGAAAAAACTCACATTTAGAAATTGTGTATGCGTCATTTGTTAATGTTATGAATTTGAAGTCTTAAGTACAACGATGCTTCACATGTCGCTATCCTTAACACCACATCACATCAATAATCATATAATATACATACACAGGTCGTCAATTTGAATATGAACACAATTGGATTGGATTTGAATCCATGAGCATACGTTTCACGGGATGAAAAGCAGCACACATTATGCATTTCATGAAGAATTTACCATAGTACTTGATCACGTTTTCAATGTAATTACTTATTCCATCCACTTCCACTTTGTTTGTTGACTTACTGCGCAAGAAATGTATTGAAATAGAGAATCCTTCAATTCATGAGCAGTTTTATAAATTTAACGTAACGTGTCGGCTTTCATTACAGGCTGGGAATCCAATTGTAAGATAATCTGTCGTAATCTGATGTACCCTTTTATTTGTGTGTTACAGTGAACTCCAAGGAAATAACTTGACAGTGATTCGACTGTCAGATTTTGCTGGACTTGGATCCCTTCGTGTCATGTAAGTGACTTGATTGTTTGTAAATTCAATTTGATCAATCTTTTTTTTACTGTAACCCTTCGAGTTCCTTCAAAGCATGTTGTTTTCCGGCTGAATTTATGATAATGTGTATGTCGGTTGAATGCATGTGTGTCTATTTATTGGTGGTTTTGTCAAAGTCGTTGATATATTACTGTTATTGTATAAGGATCACTTTAGTTTTCAAGAACATTTTATGACATTACTGTTTGTTAAATCCTGATTGGAGATCAGGCGAAGAGTTCTATTGTAGTCGGGTATGCATGCTAGTTTTAAAAAAGCTAAATAGATTTTTTAACACGGATGAAAGCTGTTGTGTGATTGTCCAATGCACACATATTTTAAACAAGTTTAATCTTTCACGAAAACGATGGATGGAATGATTCCGACTTATGCAGTATTTATTCGGGTGCCAGACCAGACCAGGAGCAGCAGCAGCAGCAAATTCAGGAACTGGTGTGCAAGCAAGGAACTTGTTATTTTCACGGCTTCTTTCGTTCACCAGCATAAAATATATCTACTTAAGAGCATTATATTTTCATTACATTGATCTCTGTCTGACCGTTGTCACATTTTGTATGAAATTACATCCACACATCAACCTTTTACAGACGACTTGTATCGGATGCAACCCACAAAGTTGAATAATCCTTCGTAGTGGCTTACTCCACAGCGTTTAGCACATATATCCCTTCACTTCTTTCTTACACTCTTTTTCTTTCAACATAAATCCACTAACGACTCAAATGATGTAATGAAAACGAATGGTAGACAAGAGAAATGAGTATATGCTCAAATTTATAAAAGTATTAGATGCATGTATGTGAGCGCGAGCCTCTTGATTTCTGTTTATACATTTCTCTCCCTGTTACCATTGTCTTCGTTGTACCTCTTTATGTCTAAGAATTCAAAATTTACTTATTCACAAGTATCTATTGTTGCCGGTCGTTTTTAAAATTCTTTGAGTCTTTTGTGAATGCCACATACAGTCTCTATGTATAGATAAAATTGTGCATTGTAATTGATTGCAGTTGATCTGGTAGGAAGGAGAGAGACTTTTGACATCATTATGAAATTGTTTCCATCATATTCCTAGTTGAAGTACCGAAAAGACTTTAATTAAAGTTGTTTGACTGTAAATAGCGGCACACATTCATTTCCTAAACAGACCAAGACAATTTGGTACGATGCATCCAAAGGATTTTGTACGGAGTGGAAGAATAGAGAATGCAGATACTGTGTGTATTTTATTCAGAGTTGAGTTGGGTTTGAAAAGGAGTGAGAAAATGTGACTTGATACATGTCCTATTACGAGAGGATGACTAGACAAGCCTAGTAATATTATGATATGATATTTAATGTTAATGTTTATCCTTTCATTTAAATACAATTAAGTGATGGTATGGCACCGAGAAGCATTCATGCAAGCAAACAGCTGCAACTCTCTGAAGTTGACTACAGTCCGCGTAAAATCTCGCAAATTAACAATGAAAATATTTCATTCTCAACATTATCATGAAATGCTCTCGCTTCGCTTTTACTATTTAAATGAAGCCTATATAGTTTGATTTGGAAGGGGTGCATGCTTGAGTGTTATAGTTAAAACTGAAGTGGTTAGTTGAATGAAACACACGCATTTTACATTGGTTTTGTCAACTAATCGACATGTCGACAGAGCAATGTGTTAAATTATATACACGCATTCACTACATTTTTCCTCTACGGGTTTTGAAAACATTTTTACTTCAGCCTCCAGTAGTTTACTACATGACTACATGGTATTCGGTATAAATGAATAATGTTGTTTGCGAATTTTTTTTTGAGCACCACCGTG
Organism: Orchesella cincta; assembly: GCA_001718145.1. Lineage (NCBI taxonomy): Eukaryota > Metazoa > Arthropoda > Collembola > Entomobryomorpha > Orchesellidae > Orchesella > Orchesella cincta. The sequence goes on along the minus strand of LJIJ01000019.1, from coordinate 129,858 downwards.
TTTTACTTGTGTGCTGGTATAAAATATAAGTTGAATTAGAGTTATCTGTGTTAGTCTTAGATATATTTATGTTTTGTAGCTGATCTGAAAATCAAGTTCCATAATATAGCCCTCTTTTTTTTATTGCTAACAAAAACTTGGGAAAACTGTATGTGTCTCACTACTTTTTCGTTTTATGAAGCATGTACTTTTTTGTATGTAGTTTGGCAGCTCTCTGTCCAAAGTTATGTATGAAACTCACTGTGAGTACACATGTATATGGGATGTATGAACTCTGTTTTCATTCTCTCAAACTGTAAATGTGATTTGCCGAAAGCGACGTGAACTTAAGAAACTTTTGATTGAATTAACTTGCAGACAATTGTCGGATAACGAGATCCACACCATCGAGAAGGGTTCCTTTCAAGATTTGGCTTCGCTGGAGAGAATGTAAGTGAAAAAATTGAAACCGCATTCCGAAAGCCTTTTTCTCTCATGCTCACTTGTTCACTCGCCTTTTCCTCTTCTATGTATAAATAGATCGTAGTACCTTTTTGTTGTTGCTATGTAACCCCCTATTGTATTCCAGGCATACCTTAAATGACTCGCATACAAGAATCGGAGATGATGAAACTATAATTGTAGATGCATATACGCCTAGACATAACATACATTTATGTTTGTGTGTGTACAATTACAAATGCATGCACATGCTGGTTATATTTACAGCAACAGTCTCGATCTCGAACAGAGTTTGGATATATGCTTACTTACATACATGTGATGATGAAATCAGAGAGAGAGAGAGAAAATGTGATGTAACTTTAAGTGATTTAAGACCTTGGCTCACTTAGGACACACGGGTATGAACTCCTGCGCTAGGCCGCTTGTTGAATTGCTGAGCAAGGAGAGCCACGGATAAATGTTACGATTCTGGGAAGAAATACTGCAAGTCAGCTCACGTTTCTTCGTCTCTGTTGTACACAATGCACAATAGTTTATATCAAAATACATAAATGCAGAAGGAAAGAGCAGCTCCCAGTCACTGATGTCGGATGGTACTAGCATGACACTCACAACTCAACCGAACGAAAGTAAGTGTAAGGGTATTGTTTGTGAATGTAAGTTTCAGGATTGTTTTTCAAATCAGCTTAGTCTGTCACTCGAAAGGAATCTTGTAAATAGTGTCCCTTATAAATTCAGATTTAGCCAGTCACCTTATTCCCCATATCAAGTTACCAGCGAGAAGCATAACGCTCACCAGTGTTGACGTGAGCATTCTACGCCCCGGGTGCCTTTATTAGCAAAGAAAGTTGAAGTAAGTAAGTAAGTACATACATGTCTCTCAGCATTTGGGACTGGGAGAGAGTAAAAGAAAAGAAAGAAAAACACAACCACCATGTCTTGTTGCGTTGGCTTAGTCATTTTTATCGAGCTGAGTCAACCAACTGGAAAAAGTACAGAATTTTTGAAGAGAACAATCTTTGACAGTTTCATAGTGGTTGCTAATTTACGCATGTATATGCATTACCCCAAGACTGCTTCACGGATGCGTTTCTCAAACATAATCTTGATCATTCCCTGAGCTGAATCGACTATTTTTTGTGCCCTTGTGTGTGTGTAGCTCTCTCGAGAACGAGCTGAAATAAAAAGAAATGGGAGATGTACTCATATGACATTCATGTTGTATCATATTTATTAAAGTATGGTCATTGCGATAGTATCTGAAACAGCTGATTTCAAGTACTTGTAATAAAATGTTCTTATCTTTACTTTTTGTTTCACTCCTCCTTTCTTCAGCCTTTCATAACTTTACACACGAGCCAACAGATCAAGGGAACAATGTGCTTTCTCTTCCTCCCTGATTAGAAGATAGCAAACACAAAAGTGAAGCCGTGTATCATACACGAGACCAGTAGCAGCAGCAGCAAACCTTCCTTTGTAAAACTCTTCATATCATGTGATATTATGAATATACGTATTTGACTGTGTGTACATGGATGGGGAAATGTAGAGAAAATCGTAAAATTTCATAAAACTGCAGCTAAGAATCCACTATGAACATGGTCCAACGTAACGTAGCAGAAGAGTGTGCCTGTTCTTGTCTCGCAGAAAGCATATCAACTGCATACATCATATCACACAGTCTTCCAAGCTATAAAAGGCGACTCTTGGAGCGTTATAGCCAGCATTATTAACAACAATTCAGCGATAATAAACTCTCCAAACAACAACGACAACGGTAGTAAAACCGAATTTTTGGATGGTGTCAAGTGAAACCTTGTCCAAGGGAGAAAGCGATCATCATCAGGATCCTCTCCTTTGTTGATGGCACAGTAGGCAGGCATGCCGTTCACTCCCGTATGAATGCATGAATGGCGATACAAGAGATATGAGAAATCACGGCAGATGTCCATATAACAATATTTATGATGTTCTATATAGTCCATTTAGAGCATGGTATTCTTAGAGAGCAACAGCAGCAGGAAGTTCAAGACAAGTTTGTGCCGTGCTCTTCTTATCATCATCCTTTACTGCTTCCTTTTTTCTTTCGCCATTCAAAACAACTCTTCTTTTCTGACCGGCATCCCGAGCCCATACCATGATGCCGTTGTCCAGAACTAAGTGAGGGGAACAAATGTGTACATACATACTATTTTTAGACGACTTCTGCTTTATCATCCACTACACACCATTTTATATGCTTGCTTTCCTTCCAGTAGAGAAAACAATTTCACATGACTCGTGCATTTTACTGCTACTCCAATACACTAGAGAAGGTAGCACCACACACAGTCATTTTGACTTAGACTTTTAAGCTATTTCATTTTTACTTTAAGCTTTTAAGAATTTTACTTTGTTAAAACAGCATAGTCTATACACGCACGTGTTTAAAGGAGTTTACGGATTTTAAAAAGAAAACTTTGTTCGGTTTTGGATATAAAGTCGCGAGGAGCTAGGTGGAACTGTTGTTGAGCTACTGTCTATGCCGTCATTTTATCATCATTCAAAGCATTGTAGCACTTCCTGTTTTCACATCAGTGTCTTGCTCAAGCCCTGTGGTCATAAGCAACAGAAGCTGTTACCTTTTCCGTGTTTACAATCAAAACCTAGTCTGTTGTTATGCATAAAAAGTATAAGCTACAAGCCAAAATATCACCCAGGGCGGTTAGCTCACCCGGTTTTGGCCTTTTCTTGAGAATTTGTATCGAATGCACTAGTTCTCTAGCAGCCACTGCTTTTTATAAGATCGCAACTGAGCATTTCGTGAAATCTGCTGGCTTGCTGGGTGGGAGAGAAAAATAGAAACCAATGCTCTGTTATCTACCACAAGCAAACCTGATAAAAAGGAAAAACTGCAAAAAATTATAAAAGTCTTCAGTCATGCGTTAAAGTAGCATGTTGTAAACTGTCATGTACGTGAAGGAATGAAAGGTCTTTCTGAAATCTGGAGAAGGATTGTGTCGTTTGATGGTTGATGGCTTTGGTCAGAACTGAGAATATTTAAACTATTTAAGTATTTTCATGAAATGGATGACATAAACAAAACATGAGAGAAAGCCTTTGTGGTTCCACCAAATCCTTTTCACCGTTCTTGATTTATACAGCAGCACACCAGAAAGAATCGACTTGAATTTATATACTTTATTTTTGGTCTAATTGCAAAGATTTCAAAAAAACGTAATATTTCATACCAAACTACACTTTTCCGAAGAATGTTTTTAACCCATTAAGTTGGAGTCTGTGAGTTCATCAAGAGATTCAAGCCATTATTAGCAACTGATCGGTAAAGTTGGTATGTATGTCCATTTTGTTCCCCATTTATGTACTTAATTTAAGGAACCCAGCCAAGCCGTAAAAGTCTAGGCAAGCCCACAACAACATACAAAAAACGCTAAAACACTCACTTTTAAACTCGTATGCTGGCATTGCAAGTTATTTGTCTGTTACACACACATGTACAAAAATTATTATTATTTTAAATCGTGTTTTCTCTTCTCATCGCATGTTTAAGCTAACTAACGATATGACAAAGAGAATCAAATAGTAGTAAGCGGTGTAATATTACTGACACTACTAAAATCGCAGTTTTGGCTGACACACCCGCTAAAATAGGTTCCGTCTGTTATGGTAATAACATTGACTACGTAAACTCACGCACAATTATTACCATTAGGATTGCCCTTACTCACACAAACCCAAAGAGATCTGGGAAGCGCGGAGCGCTAGTTTACTCCAAAATACACTTATCTTCCACCTCTTCTTAGTTGGCACTGGCTTCCTCCTCCTTTCCGAGAAAGTTCTGTAAAATATAATAGGATTAGAAACAATCTGCAGTCATATGCAGTGGTTACGGCCATACTGAGTGAGGAGAGAATAAAAGGGAGCATGTGTGTTGTCGTTGTCACTTGCGGGCCAAAAGACATAAAGACGAAGTTGGAAATAAAGTGTGGAATACTGTCTCGGGACACATAACGGTAAAGGCAAAGTACTTAACTATTCCTTTTCCTTGCTGTTGATAGTGGACCCAGAGAGAAAAATTGCATTACATTTATCTTCAAGTAATAGCAGAATGTTAGTTTCATCATTGACTCCCTTCCTTTTTGTCATATAGTGATTATGTACGTGTATTCCGTTTAGAGGAAAGACAAAATACAGTAAAGCAACAAAAAAACTAAAGAAAAAAGGTAAGGTGATAAACTTGACTGATGTGAGTTGAGTCGGAGTGGAAGCAGAATGCTATTATTACAGCGTCATAGTAGAACTGATGCGATATTATATGCTTCTCACACATGGGCTGCTGGGATGCTAATGGTTTATATCAAACTGCAGATTCTTCAAAGGTTGACTTCCTCATAGGAGGAAGACATGTGTGTGTGTTCCTAAGCTAAACTATGAATGTATGTATATTCTGCAGACAGCGGAGACAAGGCTACAGAAAGTGAGAACTGCAAATGCGGAAAGGGGGTAGAAGCGCTAACAAGTATGTCTTTGCGTGTCGACTACATTCCCAAATGTATTTCTGATGAGTGAGTGCCTATACTTTAGTATAGTTGTATAATTTGTTGTCACTTTCTTTGTATTGTACACAAGAATAAACCAATTTTGCACGGACCGTTTAAAATTTTGCCATTAGTCGGAGCCCACCTCTAGCGATCCCATCTGCGTCGGGTTTGTTCTAGAATTCGATTCTCAGTTTTGCTAGACTGAAGACGCTGAAAAGGTTCTAATGTGGTTCATCGGAAATATGTTGAAAGATCATTAAGATTGGTGGAGCTCGGTATTCTAAGTCAATACATCATTTTGGTGTGGAATGGAGACAACGAACAAAACGTCAAGATGTGTCGCTGGATTGGTGGACATATGTTGAAGCATACAAGAGTATTTAAATTACAAAGTCACATGTCAGTTAATGTGAACCTGCTTCCGAGCAGTAGCTATACTTTCATGAATATACATGCATAAGTAAATGGAAAGACTTAATTAAACGAAGTTAAAGCTATCTTTGGTATCATGTAGGAAATGAATGAAAAACAAAATGCATCACTTCGCTGAGAAAGCCAACTAAATTTGGTAAAAGCAATAGAGGAAGTAGTGTGAGTTACTTATTTGTTAGCGGTGACTATTGCTTTCTTCAGTCATTTGGTTTTTCGTCCGTCCGTCCGTTCGATTTTCATGAATCCAATCAATTGAGCCCATGTTCAAAACCCAAGCTATCGTAAAGATTCATAACCTTTAGCTGGATTAAATATAAAGAGTCCTTTTGAATTGCATTGGAAGTAAATCAAATAAGTTTTTAGCGAGGCTCAAACACATATATAGAAGGGGCAGTTTTGATACCTCATTTCCGTTTCACGAGTTCTCTCAATTCGAGTGTGGTTACATTTATTTCATTCCTGTATGAGTGGAACATATCTGCTCACTCACCCTATGTAAAAATCCCTCGGAGAAATAAACTGAGTCAGACGACAAGACAAGTCCAACACTAAATTATTGTATTGGCCTTTCAAATCGATGGAAAGTTTAATATCTCCACTTTTTTGCTGCGATTTCAGATGAGTTGGCAGAAAATTCCCTCATTTACTTCCTGTGTCTTTTGTATCCCCCTTTCTTTCATTTTGTTTCTTTCATTTCATTCACTCTCTCGCAGAGGGCTTTTTGGTGGACAAAAGCATATTGAGTTTATGGTTGATTTCTTGCACTGTAAGGGAGTCTTGGACCACACTCACCAACCACATCCCCATTTAGTCTTGTACAAGGCAAACTTCTCTCCTTTTTGTGTGTGCGTAAGTACATGTTCGTGCCACTGCCTTCGTCCTATAATATTATGTCTTGTCTAAAAGAGAGTGAGCTAAGTGAGTTTCGTCTTGTGGACCATTATATTGCGTGTTCTGTCTGTCCGACGACGTACATGCATAACCAAGCGTTGCTGAAGGGATGCCAAACTTCCATTACGCAACTGTATTACTGTACCATGGCCGGTTGGTTGCAGAGAGATCAAACGAGTTCCAAGAAACCGACCACGAAACTTTAAGAATTCAAATGGTTAACTACATTACTTGCAAAAAAGGAAAAAGGTACTGAGCAGATTGTTGGGCTATTCCCTTCTCCTACTTAACTTCCTTAAGGCCTAGTCGACATTTTTATTGGATATATTTTTGAGGAACATTTCTTCATTTTCCGCAGATGATGGAACGCCCAACACTAAGAATATCAGCCAGAACCTTTACGGATTGAGCAAGCAGTTTAAAAATAATGTATTAATTACTTATCATACCCTTCTTTTTACCAATATGAATTATTGGATATCACATTGTGTCACCATGATATTAGTTTAAGAAGATTGAATTAGACAATTCGACTCAGAAAGGGAACGGGAAGAAAAGGTTTTTACAGTCATGTTAGTTTAAATTTATAATACACAAAATTTCACTAGAAATTTACACCAGCCTTGTCAAGGTATCCCATACTCGCATCGAATCTTGGGGTTTTCCTAACTCAACACAAATGTTTGCACACCAGAAAACTTGACTTGAACAAAGGTATACGGTTACTTGCAAAGCCCAAGCTTTTACCGTTTCATCTCTCAGTTACCATAAGTTATTACGGAGCTCCGCCACAAGAAATGCGTGTTAAAATAAGATACAACCTCTCGTTCCCACGCATACAAAGTGTTGAGTTGTTTGGTACCTTCAAATTTCTTTTATGAAAGCTCAGCAACACCGTCTTAAAAAATGGAAGGCTTTATTAGCCCTTTTCCTTGAGAGAATCCAAGAGTTAGAAGAAATAATGTGCTCCATTGGAAATCCAGAATCGCAAGTATCGGCTGGTACAGTAATTACACAACAACTGTTCTCTCAAAATAGGGAAATGATGCACTTGTTGAAAACTAAACAAACCACACCATTATTACTCTATATACTCCTCACCACGAAACAGAACAAGGGAAAAAGCTATTTGGGGGACATGAGGCTTGTGTTATTGTATATATATATTTGTATGTATACAGCAAGCAACAGCGCAGCGCTACCGTAACAAAGTTACTTATAAACTTGTGCTCTAAAACAAGACAGCAATATATAACGGCAAGGGGCGAAAGAAATTTACTCTGGAAGGGCTCTTCGGGATTAAAATACTTTCAAGGAGTTTAACAAAGAAATTACTTCTCCCTCATGTGCTTCACTGCCTCGCCTCCCTTGTTGTGAGGAAGAACAAACAGCAGTCAAACAGAAGTGAAGCATACCAAAAAAAAATAGTCCGTGTCTTCTTCTAAAGGCATTTTCAACTTTAATTTCCAGCTTCTTTTCTGCTACACAGCTCAACTCGAACCATAATATGACGCAGAGTTTCCATTCAATGAATTTAACATTCCACAAAGTCGGTGTGTAATACTTCATTGCGACTACTTACTTCAGTTTCGGCATCTCCTTGTGAAGCCGAGGATTGACAGTGTGTTTTTAACTGTAAATATCTTACGTCTTCTACTCCAAATATTCATAAAAACATATATCTCTCTTTCTCCCATTGTACAATGTGATTATCAGGCTAAATTGATGAGTGTTAATAATCCCATGCCATTTGCTACTCTCAACCTTCGTATTTTTGTTGGAGGATTTCAAATTTTTTTAGCATAGGGGAATAGACACTAAATAGTACAAAGTTGTGATTCCTCGTTGTATACAAGTTGTATGAATATATAATATGTGTGCCAGCCAAGGTTACAATACGGTGGAGAAAAAGTGAGAAATAGAATTTGAATAAGAGATTTTGAGAAGTCTAAAATATACTGACAGTTAAGTAAAGAAACGTTACAACATCAACCGTAGCTCGCACACAGTAGTTACAATAATAACGCAAGGAATCGTAATAACGGGATGAAGGAATAGTCGGAGGATTTAATCCTTTCACAATGGCTTGTCGGTAAAGATTGCATCACGAGAACTGAGAAGACGAAAGCATACTACACTTAAGTATACAAACGCAAACGTAGGAAGGGAGACGGAGTGCGTAAACACTTGCATTATACAAATATATTACGCGTCGTTTAACGAAATATTAACTATTTGTTAGCTTGTGACTTTAGCCTGGTGACGACGTTGAAAGGATTGAGACGTAATTACCATACTCAAGCCCTTTTTTACTGAAAATCTCATTTCATCACCCACCTTATTTCATTAGATGGAAGGTTTTCTTATCCTGAAATTACTTTATTCCACATCATATAAAGATAGATTTAAGGAATACTACCAACAACCAATTAATGTCTGACACCTAACAGCAGGATATCTTCGGCAGGTAAAGAATAGTTTGTGTGAAATGTAATTACTCTTGTTTAGCTGATGTAAAATGAATGAAAACAACCATTTTATATTTAAATGAGGTATAAAACCAAATAGCTGCTAGATAGCGTGTTTTTTAGTTCCTAATCAGGAATATGTACATGTTTTATTGCATGGTGCACTTTTAGAATGATTCTCCTCCATTCCCATGTGAGAAAAAGACTGCAATCTTCGTCTCGAAAAATGATTTTAAAGATGTCTACGCTACTAGCATGAGAGTGTAATAATCAGAATAAAATAGATGCAAGAAGTCGAAGAAAAGAAAGGGCAGTAGCAGCGATTACTATTTTTTGTGTACGGAGAAGAGGATTTTGCCGGAGGATATTAAAATAAAAGCTCGTATAATATGATGGTATACGCTCAAATTTGTATTTATTCGATGATGATGATGAGAGGAGGCGATGTTGATGCAAGGAAATACAATGCTGGCTGTGTCGCCTCTGTGTCTTCTTTTATCTCCTTGGTTTGGATGGTAATTGTCATGCTTACGAAAAGTAAAACATTCAAGTAAAGGCAACGTATTTAACAAATGCGTGTCTATTAAGGTATTGATAGTGGAGAGAAAACGAAAACATTCTTTTAAAATGTAGAAACACTTTTTGGCATATTTCGCTGCACTCCACCGTCTCCAATAGAATTAGTTTGAGGATCAGTGTGTATAATTTAAAACCGTGGCAGAAGTGCTGTTTAAGCTGGCGTACCGTTTCCTGGAGTATATTCTTATGAATGTAATTATCCTCAATGGTAGACCAGGCAAGATAATATGATTGTTATTGCCTCAGATATGACAATCCACTTCCACATGTACATACAGCACACCACACTGCCAGAGTCAAGTGCGTTTACCTCACATTGTATGTCCCTACGTATTTACTTTCTAGCAGGCTGATGTAAGTTTTTTTTTTCCATTTCATTCGTTCATAGCTGAATAGGCAGGATATTTTTTGGTATAATACTGAAATACAAAGTTCCGTCTTTTCCAAGATCTGTATTTAGTAGCTCTCTCTCTCTCTGATAAGCTATAATTCTAGCCAACTTTTCAGCGGCACATGAAAACTCAGCCTGTAGCAGCAAATGCATACATCCTACAAAAGCTACTACAGAAGTGCTGGTGCGTTTTTTATCCACTCAACTTTAGAAACTAATCCATGGTTTATTATTGCCTTACGCTGAACAACAATGGGCTAGCTCTTCTTGCAACTAAATCTTAAGTATGAGTTCGAGAGAAACTCCTAGGTTCCTCTTCTTTTTAAGAGAATTATAGCGTGGCAAGGCGGATAAAAAAGAACATGTTAGATATGCATGATATGGTAAATCAAGATGATGATGTAGGGTTCTGCTAGAGGTTTGTTGGTGCAATGTGTGTTTTCACAAATAGCTCTAGGTCATTTTCCATCAAAGAACGTTTTTTAAGGTGTGGCAACACTGCTTTTTGGCTCAATTAATTTTTTGATATGAAAATTCAGCTGAGATCAAGCATATTAGAAATGTATAAAATGAGCACATACAACAGGACTGAGCATACAACACGATGACAACGTGAATTGATGAGTTCTCCACCAGAACGAGTGAGCTCCTGCAACCATTTGTTTGATCCATTGTTGAGTGAGCCCCCCAAAATATTGTGTATCTGCGGTAGCAAGACACGGTGTTCAATTTTTCTAAACATGTAAACATCTACTGTACAATTTTGGCCACAGGGGAAAACCGTAAGCACCTTGAATTTCGAGAAGAATCCAATCTTTAACAAGAAATAGACAGGCAGTGTCTACATGATCATGATCTGATCACGATTGATGAGGCGCAAGTTGGGAATGAAGACCATAAGCCTAATCTCAGTTTTTGTCCATAAAATTAACTGTTATCTCTGGTAGATCTGTAAGCCAAACCGAAATGGAATCTCAAGATTCACCCGCAAACAACTGAAAGTAAAGTTGTCTTTTGGCTTCTTTGGGTGTCTACAACAACACTGCAATGCAACAGGGGCGAAGGTTCATTACCATATAATTACTGTTTTGAGATTTTGTATTAGCAAAAAGCAAAGTTTATAGTTGTGTGGTAAATGAACCCAACAACTGCTCAGTCTTGCGTAATGTCTGGGAGTTCATGCAAATTCTAAAACCACCAGACTGCACAAAATTCCAGACTAACCAAACTCTGAAATGCGCTAACCAGGTAGACAACAAAACAAAGTAGCAAAGGCTTCATGTGAACTGTATGGGCATCCGTTTTGCTTTCCGAAAAACAATGGTGGTTTTTGGTTTTACATTTGCTATAACTTACAACCAATTTGAAGGTGAAACCAATATCAGAAGTGCTTTTAGGAAAATGTCTAAGGTCACATTTTATCGTCTTTACAGATGAGCGACTGAACACTGAGCCTATAAACTTTAGGAAACCATATATGTTGAAAGAACGAGTGGCATTTTGCGGTTTGGGTTTGTTCATGAAAGTTTTCTTACAGGTAACCACGGCTTTGCGTTTCGGAATCTGGAAGCATATTAAAAGTTTATTGAATGTGTAGTGTAGTAAGGAAAATCTTTTCCTAGTCAAGTCACACTGTTGTTGGATAAGCGAAATAAAGTTCCAACAACTCAATCGAATGAGAAAATTTTTTGACATGCACTCTAAAACATTGGCCCATTCAAGGTGGAGAGAAAAACGTGTAATTATGTACAACAGGTGGAAGAAGCAATTATGCAATTTTTGTTTCAATTAATTAAGGATGCAAAACAACTCTCTCCTGCATCCCTCACAGACAAGCAGGTGCATTCGTCAATGGAACCCTCATAGATTTTCACTAATTACTTATTAAATGTGTTTTTGCAAACACATGTGTTTACACTTGCCTCCTTTTTGCTTGTTCAACATTGATTGATGTGTCAAGGAATGGTGATCAGTAGCGAGTTCAAGTGTTGTCGAGGTGAAATCATTTGTGTTCTTTGCCATGAGCGGATCCTCTGATTGATTGAATTCGATTGTGCTCCTTAATTGTCTGTATATTGTTGCATGGGTCATCATGATAATTTGGGGTTGGGGTTGTGTTACAAACACAAGCTTACTTAGCATCATCATCATCATCCACCGACCACATCACAAATCACTCTGTTCGTCATGTGGCTCATCACAACCCTTTTTTGGTTGTTGTGCAGATTTTACCATGTAATTTATGATATGATCACGAACGAGACTTTTATAACATGCTAGAATGAAGGGAACAATTTTGCCGTGTACCGTTGACCGTCTACAAATTACATGCATGTAAATACATACGTATATATTTAATATGCAGATATGAGTTTTCGTATTTTTGTTATGGCATTGACTATCGACTTCAGGTTTGTTTGCATAACGTCTTCATCTTCATTTCGCTTCGTTCTCTGTAAATACAACATAGAACGTGGATTGAGAAAAGGCCAACCAGAGTCAAGTATGTTTCGTGTTTCTCTTTCTGTCCAAGGAAGCTGTCTTGATGTACATGATGGAATGCTAATAAGAACATGATTATGATTCTATGCTAAAGGAAGTTTTTCTTACAAAATTAAAAGCTTGGTCTACTCATCCTATCCAAGGGAAGTGAAGGAACCAGTGTTTTGAGTCACGTAATATTGAGATAGCTTCATATTCGAGGCATATTTTAAACCACAGGTAATGTAATCCAAAAGTAGTCTAGCAGCAACCGCCACCACCATTCCTATTCATTGACTGTAAGATGATCTTGGGTGTATTAGATTCACGACAGAGGAGTAGTTATAGCGCTTGCAGAAGTAAGTGCAATACACTTCTTGATGTTGTGCAATACAATATTCTACAATGACGATGTAATAAAAGTTCTCTTCCTTAATCTCAAATCGGCTTCTGTCACAACGTGGATTGTGTCATTCATTTCGAGAGTCATAATATAACGGTTATGATATTGAAAGTAGGGAAAGTTATCTACATGTCCTAGATACAAATACAAGGTGGTGGGTGTGGTGCTGGTAGAAGTTGGGTGAGCCAGGGGGAGGTGCTGTGGTAGCATAGCTGAGCACAAGGTATGGGCTTGGATGGGATGGATGGCAGAACCAGTGTTTATTCATGATTTTACAACATCACCCTCACAGAAGCATCTTTCTTCTTTCCCTCTTTTTTACTCTCAGCTCCTTTTATTCTCCTCCTCGAATCTCCACTTATTTTCTCCGGGAGAGTTTCTGCATTGTGATTTCATTCATGTATGCTCCCAGTGAAAAGAACATAAGAGAGAGAGAGAGGACTGGATTGAGTAATGAAACTACAGAGAGAGAGTAAACTCGTCCTGGGAATAATAATGAACGAATTCAACAGGAGGGCTGACAGTGATATTTATTGATGATTCCCATGGAGATGTGAGACCAAGAATTCGTCACCACTCCGTATGTATAATCAATGTAGGTATATGGCAATCTTCTTCAGAGTCTTTTCCTTTCTCAAAATTCTTTCACTTTTTTGCGTCACTGGTGCTCTAAAGCTCTAAAGAATGAATGCCGAGGTAATTTCGCATTGTAATTGCAAACTGGCTTATTTTTTGACACAGCCATTATTATTATGATATCACATTGTTTGATTACTCTAATGGCTAATATAAATGAGCACTGCTGTAGTTAAGGCGCGCATACACTTTGATTAGGGTGTATGTATGCTCCTCACTCCTGATGAATATTTTATGTGTGTGCTTGACGAAATGAGTAATCTCCTGCTTGTTATTACTGTTATTACAAGCTGAGCTGTTTCACAATTGCAGCATTCATAATGGGTAAATCATACACGTTGCTAAAAAAGTAATGGAGCTGGCTAAACATATTTTATGTCTGTGCTCGTTCATTGGAAAAGCCGAAATTTGGTCACCTGTTTATATAGCGAAATGTCATTGTCAATTGCTGACTCATACACTTTGTTGTTATTAGCTTGTAGCGTGGAAACATGGGAGCAGCGGAAGGTTTTATGGTTGACTTGGAAGGACAAATGGTTGGTATGTTATGGGCTCTGAAAACGGTTGATGATATGATGATCCACATTAAAACAGCTTTGCTTTCACCCTATCGTATTTTCTCGTTAAACCCTGAACAATAAAGCAAACGTCATCTCATTAATGAAAAAAATATTTGGATCATCCTTCAACGCGCGAGGAGGCGAGAGAATGCCATACAGATGCATAATGTGGCCCGTTTGACTTAAAATTCCCCTACAATGTATGTAGTATTCATCCACGTTTCTCCAGTATACTCAATATCTGCATATATATATATAGATATGTAGTTGTTCTTGGTAGCTTTTCTCTTTCCTTCTTTACTCTCCCCCTTTCTTCCTCTTTCTGCAGAATCTCTATTATTCTCTGCAATTCTACCACTTCCACTTTTATAGTTTTATATCACCACAACTATCATTACTAGTGCAGAGCAGAGCATACCACGTTCGACTTATTTTTGTACGTCTCATCATCCACATCGCACCGTGTCTTGCTTGCCAAGATCTCTCACACACTCTTTTCTATTGTGATGAGATGATGATGATGGTATGAGTATAATGCATACATGCATTTATACTGAGAGATAGGTTTATGTATGTACACGATCCGCACTTCCCTTTTCTCTTGGTATAAGAAAATGTTTATGCATTCAAATGTACTCAGAATTCCTGGGTTTTCCAAAGTGGTATAGTTGCTTCTGGCGTGGCTGGTATAGAGAAAGTTGTTTTTTTGTCGGTTTGATTCGAGGCATGAGGCGCATGTATAGGGAGCTCTTTCGCGTTTAGGGTGGCGGTAGGATAAGTAAGTGTTGGGAGAGCAGTGAGAGAATGACGGTGTTGCACCGCTGTATGTTCCAGGCTTCACGGGATGAAGAGTAGGAGCGTGTAGAGCGAAGTTAATGCGTTCCATGGGCCTAGTGTGGGAAGGAGTAAGGTGGTAGAGTAGTATTTGGGTGGATGTCCTTAAACGAAATGCTGGACTGCTCTCGCTGCCGCGCTGTTCTTTGCGCTCCTTGGCCGTTTTCCGGCGTGCTGTGGTTCACTGCCCATGGTGTCCTCTGATTGTCAGTAATTACTTTGCTTTGTCTTAGTAATGTGGTGAGTTGTTATGTGTACTAGGAATATGTCTTGGTCTGGTTATTTTTGGTATATGCGGTTTGGGTGATATTCTGTAGGGTATTTATCCGGAGTATTGTATGAGGTGTTATGATGAGTGTTGTCGTGGCGTTGTATTTAAAATAATGATGTGTATTGCGTCGACAGGAGTATGTGGTTGTGAGTTGGGAGGGAACAAAGCTATGAGTTTGAGGATTTTGTGAGTATGCTTTTCAGTTTGTTTGGAGGTTGCGACCAAGGGCCTAATGACACCAGGACGGTGGCGTTAGGTGGCAGGCACTACTCCACAGGTAGTGCTGGTCTGTGATGGTAATAATATAATTATGGTATTTTATACTGTTGGCTGATTGGTAGTTTGCTGTATGATAACCCTTTATTGAATGTTTATTAATGGTCATCTTGCAGTTGTGTATTTGAGTTGATTATTTTATAGTGGTTCTTTTGGTTATTTTGGTTGGTGGCGGTATTGGCTATAACCTCGTTGGATGCTGGCGATTGTTTGTAGATAGTGTTGTATTGCATGGTTATGGGTTTTCTCTTTTTGCGATCTTATCGCTTTATTATCCTTTTGTTCTTCTCTTAGGATGGTGGGATAGATAGTACAGTAATTTTGAGCATGGTGAGATTTGGGTGTATGCGGTATACGGCTGATGAAGTATAGGTGTGGATGAGTTGTTTCTGGTTGGTTTGTATTGTTGTGTGATTGGTGGGGTATATTGTTTGGCTGCTATCTTAATATATTAAAGAGTAGGTTAGATAAAGTTATTGTGGGGGTTTGTTGTGAGATATTTAGGTGAGAGGTCTGATAGGGTGGGTTGTGCATTTTAGCGTGTATTGGTGATTGTTATCTGGTTTGTTAGTATTGTTTATCCCTGGGGTCACCTCAGATTATTTCGATTGTATGTAGAGGTTGCGTTTTCCTTTGAAGAAGATGATGTGTGAGTGTAAGTTGTAGTGAATTAGTATTGTGTTATTATGGCTTGTATTTGGAGATTATGTGGCATTTCAAGAATTTTTATTTTTTTCGCTTTTAGGTGTGGCTATGGAGCGAAATTCAGGGATGTAGTAGTATGTAGTAGCTGAGTTTTTATTCCTTATAACATTTTTATCTCTGCTTTTTGCCATATGTTATGTTAGATGCAGCGGGAGTTCGCTAGAAAGATGGGATAATTGTATGTTGTTTATTGATTGCAAGTGGTGGGATTGAATAATATAAAAACTGGTAGGAGAAACTTTATGTCATGATGAAGTATTATTGGTCGATGTATGTATGTAGGCGCGGTCTCGGTATTGCATGGTTTGTGAGTTTTCTTGGCGAGATCTGTTTCTAATGTATTAGAGATGTGGTCTATTGGAATTGATGGGAAGAACCATTTGAGGGTTTGTGGGTTATAGGTGTATAGGAGTTTTGTGCATTTATTCGATAATTATCTGAAGGTTGTGCATGCAAGATTGGTAGGCTGGAGTGGTATACACGCTGCCACGGAAACTAGTGTATAGTGGGGGATGTTCGGTAATGTTGCCCAACACAATCTATAGAGGATACGGATGTATGTGAGGCTTTGTAGTTTTGGTGTATAGTGTGGAGAGATTGGGATAAAGCGATGGAAGCTTGGTTATATGGAGTGTTATGTAATGTAGTATGTTTACAGGGGGGATTGTGGATTCGACGTGAAAAGCTGGCTGTCTTTGATTTGGGATGTGTTATGATGCTTGCTGTGTGTTGGTATTTGCGTCTGCTCGGACGGATTACTTTTTAAGTATGTTATTACGGACCTTAATTGGAGTTTTTATTACTGCATATGAGTTGTGGTAGTAGTAGTCCTGGGTGGTGTTTTTATTAGTAGCATATTTCTTGTTCGTAGAAGCTTATGAATATTAAGGATACTGTCGTAGTTTGCCCGAGTTCCAGGTTGCTTCCGGTTGTGCTTTCGTTGTGTATACATCTATTCATCCTATAAAAGAGGTGTTTTGTCATGGTGGTCTGCCTGGGAAAAATATTCAGTTCGATCAGATATGTGTTATTTTGTCGTAGGGACTCTGTATGGATATAACAATGTAGGTTAAAATGCTGGTGGCGATTTTATGAGAGCATCAGCGACTGGGTTTATCCTTCTGTTTCTGGTCACTATTTATTCTTGTAGCAGATTATCGATTATCGTTAATTCAATGTATGTTCATTGTTGGCTTGAAAATTCAAGCGATGCCATGGGCGTCCATGTGCTTTAAGTGTGAAAGAGTAGAGATGTGGGAGATTTGTGGAAGTGGTAGTAGTTAAGCCTTTGTCAAGTATTTCACTCGATTCCATCTTTCTCCGTTTTGGTTACCATGGAGATGTATGCGATTAATTGGCCCTATCTCTCTAGATGCACTGATGAATTTCTTACTCGTGGAGTAAGCTCATGCCATTGACGTGGAGTTTGCTCATCTTCTCTGTCCTCCACGTCTGCATCTCTCTATTGCACTTGCATGGCTAGCCAGCCAAGCGACTACCATTAGTGGGTTGTGTATGCAGTTTCCTATTGTTCCAAATATATCAGGGATACATGGTGCGAGGTGATAGTATGTTTGGAAGAGAATTAATATTCAGATTGGTTTGGTGTGTGGTGATGTATGTATTTGTAATATCGATTTTAGTTGATCGTTTGTATCCATGCTTGTCTAATAATTATAGTGTATGTTGTACTGTATTATTGGTGTGTTTTTGGTGAGTGAGAAGCTTAGTACTTGACACTTATTACAGGCCTTCTGCTTCTGCTACCACCCAAAACTTCACTCCACTTTCTAATTCTTTCTTCATTAGCTGTGAAAGCTGAACGTGAATTTTATGCCTCTCTCTGCTTCCACCATACCATTGCAATGGATCTCATCGTTTATCTTGTTCATTCATATTGTTGGATAAGTTCCAGTCTACATCTTTATTGGCTACATTCGCTTTCATATGATTGGCGTGTATTTCGCCATTGTCATAATAGCTTCTCATATTTCCACTTGCTCGTTTCGTGTAACGTGGTATAAAAATGGACGGGGAAAATAATTACACTGGAAAGAAAATCACGGAAATAACTGGAGAACCATTAGGAAATCTAATCAAGACGTATGTATTAACCGACAGACTGTAGCTGGCTTATTTTATATTGAAGTTCCGACTATTTATGGATTTTGCTTAAAATATTGTGACATTCGTGTACAGTTGCGTGATGCTACATGTGATTCGATGCGGCTTGGATTGGAGGCTCAACCTTTTATATTGGATTGCTCTCTTCCTATTTTTATAAGTGGTATTGCATCGGCATGCATGCCTTCTTGGCTTACCATATTGAGACTTTGAGACATGCATGCAAGTTTGATAAAGGATCTACATGAAGGATGAATGCCTATGATTGATGGTAACTAGTAACATGCCTTTATAGATTACATGCGAATGGTATGAAGGGAGGTAAATAACGTTGACAAATACCAAGTATGAACGACAAGGGATACAGCAATCAAGATAGTGGATGGCGTAAAAGTGTATGATTTCATTTTTAGCGTGAACGAATTCAGTCTTCATTAATAGTTGGAGTTGTTCCATACTTATTTTTGTTTGTAAATCGTAGCACGTTTTTAATACTTCGGAATAGGTCATAAATATTCAGAAACATAACTCTTCAATTTTATCTGTAACTGCAAACAAACAGGTTACCACTTGACTCTTTGCTTTATGGACTTGACTCTGATAGGAAAAAGCCGTTTCTTTAAAAGTCCAAAGATTAATGATGCTAAGGTACAATGGTAAATGTGAAGAGATGCTTGCTCTGCCTTTGTAGTCTAGCCTCATTCCTCAAAAGCTGTATGCATCCTTTTAATAATACGAAGAAAAGTAAAATGCTATCAAATATCAACACCAGTTTATCAATCAGTTGAGCCAGAAAGAAGATTTTTTTTTGTGAAAATTATGATCCAATGCTCCCAGAATTATAATATGCAATGTGGCACTTAACGCTACTCAACTATGCATAATTTGTTTTGTTCTGAAACTACTTTGCATGTCCACATCTTCGCCGAATGAAAATAGATTTATGGACATGAATGTTACGACACACTGCAAATAAATTCCAATTTTATGGCACTAATGCGAATTGTTTTTAAAGCGTATACATCCGGTGGTTATGAGTTTAATTAATGTGTTTTCTTAAATGTCTTAGGAAAGTAAAAGTGTATTAGTCTTGCAAATAAATCTTATGCAACAGGCATCAAAAAGTAGGAATAATATTAGCATTTTTCTTATCGGCTGAATAATGTTCTATAGTACTACGCGCTCCAAATATGCAGATTCAATGGCATTCATAGATATGACCAGAATGTAAGTGGATATATTGACTTCCTCATTTTTTGTTGGAGTTTATTCTATTTCCTGAAGTTTTGTGTAGTTTTTCCCTGTCTAGGATGGCTAATTTTTCAAACTACGAAAATTAAAACAGAAATGACAAAACTTCTTTCGGAAGGCGAGTGTTGCGACCTGCACGTTAAATACATCCAATTCCGTATTCAATTCCGGTACAAAACTGATCTGAAAACGGCAGTACAGTTAACCCCTTCCCTTTGCATTGTGCATGGACAGGGATGTCATAAAAATTTAAGTGGCTCCGCTAATAAATGAGAAAGCGTGTGGTTGTAGATATTTATATAGGAAAAGTTTTTTGTGATCCTTTTCCCATTTCATTCCTCTGTTCAATTTACTCCAGTGTGTTTATTTGGATTTAGGGAATTTACAGAGTTTAGTTTTAGCAAAGTAAAGGCTTACGATTTCGTAAGCATTTAATTGAATTTAGTACCGTTGCTGTGCTTATTCTCATGCTCCTCATACCCACACCGGTTTTGTTGCTATTTATTCAATGATGAATAATATAATAGAAAAGTAATGCTGGAGCGACGGAAGAAAAGGGCTGAACATGTTCAGGACATTTTTCTTACCCGGAAACTCTTACCAACTTGCAGTCAGTAGGATTAGGGAGGAGTATGAGTTACGACAAAAACGAAAACTTAGACACGAAAAGAAATTTTTGGTTGAACAGCTACACAGCTGAATTCGAAGGATTTAAGGCGATAAACAAACGTTGGCTACATGGAGAAAGCGGAAACGTTTGCGTTCTTTTTATAAAGCTGCTGCTGTTGCAATGCATCGTGGCATGCATGCACGCCTGACTCTACCATGCCACTAACACCACCACCACTACCACCACCACCTTCCACTACCAACTGTTCAATTATTATTATTTGAGACAAGAGAAAAGAGATCAGATCACTTTCTATCACGTTCGTTTTTTCTTTTGGACCAGCTTTTCCAATGCATTGCCTATTCCCGACTTTGCTTTCACTAGAGGTTCTTTCTCTTGCTGGTTGATGTTCGTCCCATACCGATTACCTTAACTTTGGAGGATTGCCAAACAAACAAGAGATTTGCTGTATTTCGTTGACTTTCCATGATTCCTCGATAGGAAGTATGTGTGGGTTATACACCAAACGAGGCACGAAGAGAGAAGCAACAAATATTAGTTTTTTTGCTGATTTCGTGTTCTCTCACGTTCTCCTTTGTTAGACTCATGTTTTTGATAAAGCTTTCTTTAGGATGAAACAAATGTGTTGCTCATTTGTGGTCAGAAATCATCCCAATTTGTTGTTGAAACGATTGCTAGGACGTATACCAGAAACCGTGTTGGCTTTTCTGTCTGTTTTTTTGCTCATGTTTCGACTTTCTGAGTCGTCTTTTACGGTATAGTAGTTAGTAGAGAATGGAAGTCTTCCACGAAAAAATTCCCTTGTAATGGAGCATGATAAAAGAGCTTGTAAGACTGCTTGTTCACTGCTGATTGAGTTTAGGAAACACTTTGAGCTTCGTGGGTTGATTTTCTCCTCGTTTTTGTTGTTTCTTTCAATTACGAACAAATAACGGAGAGTCAGAGGCTTCTCCAAAATGTAAAAACAAGTCGGGTTACAACATAACAAGTGGGTTAAAGAATGATTGGGATGTGATGGTTTTGAAACTGAGTTTCCAACAAGTCATGTTACAACGTACCATTGTGTTTTATTTGCTCTGCTTAAATGGTGCATACCCAACCTACTGCGGATTTAACTCGCGATCACTGTTTCAAAGGGAGAAAGAAAACGAGGTTTAGTTGCTCGTTTGCGGAAATGCTCAAATTCAAATTACTTCTGCTTCGCGAGGAGAATGATGACATAAAATGCTAGCTTTTACTAGTGCCTTGGGTGCTAAGTGTTTTTTCAATGGGCTGGGTAGTCCAATTGTGAAAAAATATACACACATATGAATGCATCTGGTGGATACCTCTATGGATTTTTAAAGAATGGGTTGTATTGGTCGGTAAGTGCATCCATTTTTCCTCACTTCCTCTCTTTTTTTAGCAAGTGCACTTTCAACGAGCAAGTGAATAGATGTTGCAGTAAAAAAGAAGGATTTTTAAAGCTTTGTGACTCACTCCTTTATATTTTTCATTCAATTCCCTCGCGTACCTCTAGCTCCAACAGCTAGTCAGCCCACCCAATTTCCACGAGCCGTGTGTAACATCGGCTTAAATCTTGTTCCGTGTGTTGTTATACCGTTGTCTGTTCTGTTTCTTTCAGAGTCTTCCGACGAGTATTTTACATTTTGTTTTCCCCTGTAAAAAAAGAATATTAAAATAGGTATTCGGAGCAGCATTGTAGTCGTTTTTTGGATGATGGTGCTCTGTACTTAGACATTCATATCTTCTTGCATTATGTAGAGAAAGCAGAGGAGAAGCTGGGCTGATACCGATGATGATGGTGGGTAGGCAGCGAAGCGGTGACAGTTGCCATTTGCCATTACACTCTCTCCGACTGAACACTTACTCAAGACACACACCAGAAACTTTGTCTTCACTCACCGCCCCACCAAAAGCCAAGCGAGTCCGTTCTACTTATAACCTCTGTTTCAAACTTAAAAGACCTGAACACTTAATCTGTGTTTCTTAGTTTGGCTACAATGTAGATATATATGCGGATAGCGTGTCCATCACTACTTTCCCATTTTATCTTCAACCAGGGAGGATAGCGTGCCGCTAGGATTTTGGCAGAAAATTTTAAACTTTCGTAAATTTGGCACTATGTGAACATTGATCGAGATGAATTATGGCATTAGACACAAACTCTGCTTCGCATATATGGAGACTAAATTACGGAACAGTAAAATCTGCATGTCCCATATAAGAAAATATTAGTTACCAGTCATACCACACCTTATTCTTTGAGTCTGGCCACTAAAATTACAAACAGAGTGGTTCATCTCTGTACAAAATTTGGTCACAAGTACTTTTCGAGTTGATAGCGGAAAAAGTCAGTCACACCCTAATAAATGTGTGGTTTTTATAGTTTGCCCTGGTTTCAAAAACGCATCGTTTGTCATTCAACATATTGTTATCTAATCTGATCTGTTTCCATCTTCAGAATACTCTGAACAACTTATTTCCATATATTTTATTCATTGAGCCAGTGAGACAATCTGTTGTCTCACAGTTTACACAAACCATGCTAGACTTGTCCTTGCCTGAACCTAAGTCACTTTTAGTTAGAGTTTCTGCTTTTCCTCAAATTTTTGCATTGGATTTCTCACTAACACAATCGCAAAAACATCAAGTGAAACAGGAGTGTACCTCAAAATCACGGTTCTCCAAACACCAAACCTGAAATGAAAATAAATAGTTAGTCCATCAGCAACGAAACTTTGTACTTGCCAAGTTTATGTAAACACTGCACTGGAGAATAAGGCCAGCATTATTACAACTGAATGAAAATGGTATGATTTCAATGGAAACGTAGTAAGTAGCACTCGGTGATGTTTGCCTACATTTATAAAGTTGCGATGATGCAATCAGATTTCGCATCAAGTTTTAAGAGAACATAGTACTAGTGTTTTGATATTCACGTTGCTGTTACGTATATTGGTAAAATAAACATAAACAAGCGTAGCCTTCGAAACGACGTCATTACGTTGTGCGTTTGGCTTGGCATTTTTTTTGTTCTCTGATGTATGTACATCGTCACAATGGGTAATAATAAAGGATGGTAACCACGATACTGAACCACCGGTAGATAGTCAACTTTCACCCATGTGATACACTCCATTAAAGTGGGATTCGCATTAGCGCACATAACGGAATGCGAAGAATTCCATTGCTCGTTTTGAGGGAAGTACCAAGTGAGAAATTGGCCCATTTCTTTACTTTCTCCACTTCGTATGCAGTCTCCTCGGTAATGCACATACATAAGTGTGCAGAGGAAACTGATGTTCCTAACTTTGTTCAGGTAATCTGATAAACAGCAACAGTAGCGGTGGAGTATTAATAATACGACATCCGTTAAGGTTCCAAAATTCAGAGGCTGTTGTTTTCATATAAGAAGTAGCACACCTCTCCTACCAATAAGTCTAGAAGAAAGACACGGTGATATACATTCTTTGTAATTTTATCTTATCATCATATTAAAGCTTTGAGGAATGGTGGAGGAAGTAGCGGAAATAACCAAACCCTTTGAATTCAAGTTTACAATTGTATTCTAATAAAGCTCTAGAGTATAACTAGAATCAGTTTGTTTGTTGCTGTGCTGTAGAAACCTTTGATTTAATGATGATAAGTATTTACATATAGTTTATTATTTTAGTTGTCATAATCTATGCCATTGCCATGTAGCGTCGTATTTTTCCAACGGGTCAGATAGACGGACAAACAATACTCAGCTATAAATTAATGTAGTGACTTCCACTATTCAATAATAATTTTTCCACCGCTGTTATTTGAATGTTCTGCACATAATGTTTTTTTTCTTGAGATTTCTGCAATTCGTTTCATTCTTCCTATTCATCGCTCGCATCCCTTCTTATTATTCCTGTTCCATTGACTTCCTGCATGGGAGTGAAGTTACTCCACGTGAATTTAACGTTACGTTACGAGTGTGCGTTTGTTCTTATGTAATGTTACCATCCGAAATGGTACATACATCAAGGAAATACGTGCGCTCCTCAGGAAAAAACTAGGCAGTGGTGAGTTAACTTTTATCTTCGTGCTTTCTGGGTAGGTTCCGTCATTCCTCCCTGCGTGCATAGGACAGAGGAACCTAGCTAACCACTTGCCATAATGATGGTGCTGATGATGTGGTGGTGGTAGTAGTGTTCTCCCTCAACATAATCTTAGCAAGCAAATGCTAACTTCCTTGTTGTTATTTTCCTTTCCCTTGTAACTTGAAGACATCAAATGTACCTTGGGTTTGCTAACAAACAGAGAGCAGCTTCCCTAAAATTCATGGAATAAAAATGAAAAAGTTGGAACGATAAAATAATATTATTCCTAGTTCCCTTTGAAATAAGCCATGTTTTCGCCGCCTAACTTTGTAAAAGTTGTGTGGAGGCTCATGTATTTTTATTTTTTGATTTAAATACATACATGATGATCAAGGAAAAAGTTTCACGATAAACATTTCCAGCCAAAATAAATGCGTATATTTAGGAACCCATTCCTACAAAAAAAATGCGTAACGCATTCCTCACATATTTTTGTGAGTACATAAACTACGTAAGTTGGTAAGTACATGTATTAAGGCATTTCATCTTTCCTTTGATAACCCAGAATGAATGACAAGTTGCCACCACATCCCTTCCTTCACTGTGTGAAATCTTGCGGAAGGAAACATGCCGAGATGTTTAAGATTGTTATAATATCCATAATATTTCGACTTGGGAAAGGGATATTATGTATAATGTTTGTAAAAATCCATCTTCAAAACCAGGGTACATCCTCCAGATCCGTACGTAAAGTGCAATGTACTAGATGAAATGATAACTCCAGCGATAATAATTTTACTTGTGTACATCATCATTGGTATGGTTGCTTCCTGAAATGTTTACCGGGATTGTGTCCATTGTTTATCCAACTATTCTCCCAATTTGCTTAGAAGGGATAGCCAAAAAGTCAAATAAAAGGGAAAAGTAACAAGGAGAGTAATTTAAACAAATCAAATTATTGTGTATTATTTTACATTCAGACATTTAAATGTGCATAGCAGACACACACCTACGTAGATATTGACGGTGTACCAAGTGACTGCACGTGATATTTTATATTGAAAATATGGAGAAACAGGCTACAACCTCAACTCACTTGCCATTGCTTTACTTATAATAATATTGTGTTCTGGAATTATATACGAGTGAGGTGAGTAGGTGCATGCTATGCTACAAGTATATATTCGTTTGTTTGTACACATTTGAATGGAGCTCACATTGAAGATGTTGAAAAACCATTCTCCTCGACATGATATACATGCACATCCCGAAAGCAAATCAAAAGCTCCTGCTGCTTCCACTGACATTTGAAAGTACATGAAGCATAAAAATTCCATTATCTTAATGGCTGTACGTCAGAACGTGCAGTAATTGGAGAGAAGAGATGATATAATGGAATACGATATATGATATATAATATACAAGTGTACAACACAAATGAGCTCGTGATAATACTTGTTTTTTGTTTATGTTTGGGAGTAATTGTTTTGTATAGTTGGAGACATGGAAATATGATTCATGGTCGTCATTACAGTCTTCGTATTTTTTCGTTTCGAAACTCATTTGTTGATTCAGGCATGAAGGGAACTAGACTCAAAGCGAATAAAGATTTGACACATGATAGTGTGTGGTCGTGTAGTAAACGTTGCAAAAAAGTGTAAACAATTATCATGTGCATGAAAAGGTGACAAGTTAAAATGTCAAACGCAAGACGAATGAAACGTAAGGAGTGAGTGAGGGAGCGGAAAGAGATCAGAAATACATTACTTTATGCATTCTTTTACATATGTTTCTGTCTACTTGTGTTCGCCGCTTTTTAATGAAAAAGAATGGAATCAAAAAACGCCAAGTTTATATTTCACATTAAAGATGCTGATCTTGGGAGATATGTGAAACTGGTGTCTGAAAACTACTACGCCCACCCAACAATCCTTTCGCAAAGTCGAAGCAGATTCCATTCTGAAGCTTATAAGATTATTGGAATTGCAATAATGTTGAAAACATACCCTCAATTTCCAGGGTTTACGTTATGTTTTAGATTGTTCTTCTTACGCAATACTTTCATCATATATTTCATTCAAGTTTTCCATAGGATTTCTGGAAAAAAGAGAGAACTCTCTAGAAAGTTTCTACCTAAAATTATGAGTTTTTGCTGGGAATCAAATCATAAGTACCTGAAAGACGATACGAATTACGAAATGAGAACGTGAGTTATTATGAATTGTAACAAGAGAGTGTACATTAAGACTAATATCAAGAATGAACGGAATCCGTGGATCAAATTTGTTAAAAGAAATCTGGCAACCTATTAATTTTTTCTAGACTTTTACCAAAAAAAATTCCAATTTCTTCTTCAGAGTCTTTTCAAGATTACGTTTTTCCCAAGGCCATATGGAGAAGAAAATGAATGATAAATGCTCGGGCTTCTTGCAAAAAGCAAATTAGAGAGGTTCATGGCTACTTTGTTGTGTTTTGTTGTGAAGAAAATGCCAGCTCTAAACAGTAATGACGATGGGAGAGCTGGTGATGATGATGATTATCATCACGATACATGCTAGGCGATCAAATGATATTTTTTGGCAGGCATGTCCGTAATATTGGGGGATTGTAATTAGTTTTTACAAATCGTCATCACTACATAAGTATATACTTATTGTATTCATTCCTCCTCATTTCAGTTTTTAATGTTACGGCGTGAACGTAGGGTTGTTGTTTGATACACCTTGAACTCTCGTGAGGTGCATGCTTCCTTACAATTCTGCAAACATGCACGTCAATCTCATACCTTCGAGATTCTTGTAAATGCAATGTTGACTATTGTCAAATAAAAGCAAGCACAACATGACGTAGAAATAGCAATTGTCAGCAGTGGAAAATGCAACACAGAGTCTGATAAATAAATCCACTTTTTGATAATGTTCCAACATGAGTTTTTGTTTGATAAAAGTGTGAATTAAAAGTACAAAAGAATATGAGTTGGTTCAATTTTTAATCGATAATATTTGGATTACATTTAATCGTTATAATTTGTAAGGAAACTGTGAACGAACGCACAAATCTATTAACTGCAGCAAATGTTAGCCAAAGGGTAGGGGTAACACCTGCCTCGGTGACCATTTTCTTCTGGCACCTGGCAAAGAAGGTGGTATGACTTTATCGGTCAGGGGTCATTTCCAACTTTATTTATCAGTCTAACGCGCATATGGGCAGCCCATCTACAAATGGGTTCGATGGAGTCGTTTAGATCTGACAAATAGCCAAAAAGCACGTTTTATTCAGAACCTCGAGAGAAAACACTTTTAAAGGAATTTTTAGTCCGCAGTTAGGTAAAATTCTTTTTGCGTGAGGATTGTGAAACAGTGCTTGCTTGCATACAAACAAGCGCTTTACGATCCTCGCTATGGGCTATGCCTACTCCGTCTGGTCTACGCAGTTTTGTCTGTGTTTGTGTTTCCCGTAAGCTTCATCGTGGCATTAATGTCAAGTGTTCATAACGGGTAATAAAAAGCTCGCTAGGAAAAAGGAGCTAAACAAATATTTCTGTAGATATTAAAATCAAATGTTGCTACGTCTAATGTGACTAAGCGTGGGGAAAATCCTATTATAAAGCTTATAAACCCAAATGCCAATGTATATTGATCCATGAATGAGTTGAGTGAAAGAAAGAAAGAAAATGTTGCTTATTGGGCAGAAAAGATTGGTAAACATAGAACATTCCTCGAGGCTTCTTCGTCAGCGGCCTTTTTTCTCTTGTCTCCCAGCCTTCAATTTTGTATTGGTAGAAAGGCTTTTCTTTATGCCGGTTTATGTAACAAGCACTGGCAAGCAGTAAGTTAAGTGAACTAAATTTGTAAGTGGTAGTGTAAGTAGCAGTGTGCCGTGTGATAAATTTGAGGCATTGTACTCCCAGCATTCTTTGCCCTTGTCGGGTCTCTCTCTGTTTTCGCAATTCTCCTTTTCTTCTTCTGTAATTGATGCTGTTCCACAACCGCTGACTGACTGAATGTTAGTGTGTACACAACCCGAGAAAATGGGTCTGAGATACCACTTGAAATCACTTGAAAGAATCTTGACGTTTGAATTTCTTTGTTCATACCATTCCTTCACCACTTTGACTTGATAAATTGAGCCAGGAATCTGAAAAATTTCACCACTAAAAGCTTATAGATTGACGAATAATAGTTGAAATCTGTATTGAATCTCACTTGATGTAACGAAGAAGGAACAATTTATTTCTCTTTCTCTTGAGCTCTCTTCTCTCCCTTTCTTTCACTCTGCAAGCAAATTGCATGTTCATTTCGTGGATTTAGCTCTTCAACTACATTTTTACACCGATGGTTGAGTAGCTGCGTACCACTGAAATATATCACTTAATGCTAGTTCATGGGAAACCTTATCCCCAAACTTTTTTCATGTGAAATAATAGTCCAAATTTTTTCTGCTTGAGTAAGTATTCAAGAGCGTTGAAAGTTTATAATTGTTTTCTATGGGTTGGAGTAATATGGATGTTGACTATAGATACATCCTTACAAATACGTATTTACAAATGAAAACTAGCTCAACTACCCTGCTACTTAGGTACTCGCTTTTTAAAAGCATTTCTTTGTTCGTCATACTTTGTCGCCATTCAACACTCCCTTCTGCTTGTGTATGATTAAAAAGAACGTGGGAATATCACGATTAAATAGCAAACTAGAGGAAAACACACAAGTGCTTACGAAATTTCGAGCAAATCTTAACTGCAAACACTGGGAATACATAAAGCAGGCTACCTTCCCTTTCCCAGTTTCCTTTACTTTTCCTGTTTCTCATTCATACCAACTAGATCCGTGTACACACAAAAGTTGCCCCGAGAAGAGAATCTCCGCCGGCATTACACATTGCGAAGCATATGTAGCGCTACCCAAGCTTTGCACTCGATTCCACTTGGAAATGTTTGATCTAGTGTGAAATACGTTGTGCAATGCTTGATCCCCTGACTACCTATCTTTTTTCAATTACATTTATTTGCCTACAGATTAGCACTGATCTATTTCATCTATCTCGTCTTTTCTCCGTCTTTCCCCAAGGTAACAGGATGAAATGAGCTAAATGGCTGCAAGTTGTATTGTAAACACAAAAGTTTCATGCTTCCTACCCCTTCCTTTATGCTCCAATTGGAAAGTGATAAGAAAATTGAAAATCTTGTCGACACTCCAGATGTAATACTTGGCAGATATTTTGTTATTTTGGCTTGAATAACGAAATGTCTACAAGTGGTGCATAGACAATGTGAGAAAACAACAGATTAATATTTAAAACGGGAATTGTACTTCAAGACTTTTTGTTATTGAAAAATGTCGGATTTTATTTATGCTAATGCATTCCTACCTCTAACCCACATACTGAGGATGCTTTTATGCCATGAGTGAAATATTCTCCACAAAACTTGAATTAGAGCAAAACGGTTTAGTACTATTTATTCCGGATCCGTATTAAAGAAATAAAAAATGGACTGGACAGTGAAACATACTTTGCACGCAGCCAGTGACTTGAATTAATGTTCATTACGTGACAGTGTCACTCCTGCCCTGCTTTTTAATGAATTGCAAAAAAACATTGGAAACTAATTGCGCAATAAAATAAATTTGAGCACAACATAATTTTTGCTGAACTGCATCCCAGACTCGTTTCAATAAAAGGCTGTCAATTTTTACGAAAGTGAAACTTACTTGGTCTGTTTCACGCTTTGCTCCTAACTTAGGGGGCAGTGATGTTGAATCGACGTTAGGTATATTATAATGAAATATCGTATTGCAATATTTGAGCTGTGAGGTGAAGAATCAGGAATCATGGTAGGCACCGAGAGTGAGCCGAACACTGGTATGATTGTTTTCCCCTCCACCCTAAAAAAGTCATGGCACGTACATCCATTAATCCTTCAACCTACATATGCATCCAAGAAAATGGGATAGCAGACAAGCTCATTACTCTCTCTCAGAATATCTTGTGCTCCAACTTCTTTTTCTCTGTTGCCGCAGCCCCGTCTTCTGTTTCCCAATATCTACTTGCATCGCATCACCAATTGGAAAACTTGAGAGGAGAAAAACGATCTGTTTTGAAATTTTATACCAAAACGTCAAACACATTTTTTGGGGAAGAATCGCTTCCTTGCTTTTTCCTTGAATATTTAATGAAGGTTAAACTTTTATTGAATGATGCAATTGGGAGTAGTGTGAATGATAGAAATTGCACCTCTCAGTTCCTGCCCTTTAACAAAAATATGTGTTTGTGATTTTTCACAAATGTCTTTCTGAAGCTATGATGAACGTAGTTGTATACTTGATTTCGAAAGATTCCCACATCACATCGATTTTTCCTCATTCATCTATATATACTTAGCTTTCTCAAAGGCAAGAGCGTAATCCTTCAAATAGACATATTATCATGAATCCTGTAACACGTACGTAAGACGCACAAAACTCATCATTCTCCTCGTTCTTTGCTACGCTCTAACAAGAGGAGCTGAACGGGTCAATTTTTCTGAAGGATGTATGAACTGGATACTAAACAAGTGGATTACTGACTTGTGTGAAAGGAAAAGTGGAGTCCACACGCATTCCCCATAACTAGTAGGAACACAATGGTACATAAATTTTGTATCAAGAACCAATGATGATGTATATGTGTACATTTGGCTAAAAATCAAGATTTTACATAAATAATATGAATGATAGTGAGGGGGATCGGAGGAGCATCATGGTGATGATCATCATCAGCCAAAGTTGTTACATTCTTATACCCCTACCGCACACACCACCACTCGTTGAGTCAAACGTGAAGAAATAGGAGAAACCATTATTTCTCTTCTTACAACTACTTAAGCAGGTTTCCATGAATGTTTTTGACGGTGAGGCAAGGACTGGAAGGAGCTGATTCATATTTATGCTTGTTGTACATCTTCCTTTCATACTTCAACTTCAACCCCCTTCCTTTTTCTGTATATCTGCTGTTGGCTATGCTCTAATAATGTGGCCTGGCCTGATCTGGTCTCTTCATACACAAGAAAGTGAGAATAGTTAAGGTATGCATAAAGTTTTTCCCAAACAGATAAATACATACATAGGTGGATGGGGATGACTATATCCACATATGTACATACATTTCTTCTTCTGGTCGGCATGCTGTGAAACTTATTGATTTGGTGATGATAAAAATGAACCGAGCCAAAGGCCATCGTGAACGGAATCCCATAATTGAGCCAGTCGAGTCAGATAGATAGATAGATGGATAAAGAAAAAACGGTAAAGAAGAGGAGAAGAGAGAGAGGGAAGAAAAAAATGTAGAGGAAGAATCACAAAGATCATGTTGTTGTGTGTTGATGTTGATGATGATCATCATCAGCAATAGCAGCATCATCATTTCCTTTTCCAAGCCATTGAAGCAAACCAACATGTATTGGTAGATACTTTTTCCTCCTAACTTGTTTTACTTGCTTGTGTTTGCGGCTAAGGAATCGGAAAACACGAAACCACGAAAAACATTTCTCATTCCGGATAAAAGAACTCTGTTTGCTCTATTTCTTATAGAAGAGAAAAGGAACGTCTTAAGAACCCACGCGGTAGAGTTCCTCCTTCCCCAAAATGTATGTATATTTGCATGTGGGCATATTTGATTTTCACATTGTGTACGTAAACCATCCATAAATGTTATACTCACTTTGGTATTGTTACCTTCACCGAAATTCCAAAGGATCTCATCCTTTGTGCATATCAACCCATAATGGATTGTGCATTGCATTCAACTTTGTTTTGTATGTAGATAGTCACTTTTTTATTTGTCGTACGTAAGATGAGCTTGGCACTTTGTACACATCAAGAGTAATGCTGTCGTCCTGCCCTGCCTCTGGTTGACGTATGTACTGTGGCATATATACTTATATGTAGCGGCAGCATGTGTGAATGAATCCGATACTGAACTGGATCAACCATTGGGCTTATTACTTGAGTGCACACCAACATAAGCAAATATACACAAGAGCAGAGATACAACAACCAAACCAGGAGCAGCACGCAAAGAGAAAAAAATTCTTTGGCCTTAAGGGAATTATTCCCTATTCCTGCCTCAACTCCTATCTTTCTCCTTCCTTTTTTGTATCCTTTTCTATCAGTTTTCCAACCCCATATTACACATATCCTATTTACAGCAACGGAGGGACAGTGAGTATGTGCTTCTTCCTGACTAGATTTTCTGACTTTTTCTCTCTTGAGATGATGTTATGGCGATGAAAATCATGATGTTTTATACGGCTCACCAGCGCATATTTTTTCTTTATGTCGTGGTATATCCTTTATCAAATGCGACGT
The DNA here is from genome assembly GCA_001718145.1 of Orchesella cincta. Lineage (NCBI taxonomy): Eukaryota > Metazoa > Arthropoda > Collembola > Entomobryomorpha > Orchesellidae > Orchesella > Orchesella cincta. The sequence goes on along the minus strand of LJIJ01000019.1, from coordinate 97,522 downwards.
TACAGACATATAAAAACGAGAGCTACTCTGCTTTTCTCTTACTTATAGTGCTCCACGGTGTTTCTTCTCCTTCTCTCAATAAAAAGAGCAAAATTGTACCTCTTTCTCTTTCCTGCATTGTGTAATAAGTAAAAACTAGTGTTTTCTCTCACTTTACTTCATTTTCACCTTCCCTTCCTGCCCTTGTAAAAAAGAGAAAGAAGGAGCGAAAAAAGAGTAACGTTGGTTGGACCATGACGGGAGAGAAAAAAGGAACAACAGCAGCATGTCCTCTTCAGCTAACTTATGGAAATACAAATGGATTTTGTAATAGCCTTTCCCGTATAATAATTTGTTACTTTAGGGTCCAAGCTCCAAGTGATTATAATGCAGCATGTGGGTGGGTATATATAAGCCTCTTATATCATGATGAAAGTTATACTTATTATGCTTATGCCCCCGCACTTACACACACACACACTACGGTATGATTAGAGTGAAGTTCATGCAAGTGCGCTAAGCCTTATGCTCCTTTTCTTCCTGGCAACACATGTTATACGTGAGATTTCCTTTTGTTTGTTACAACACCTTTTTCACTTTTCTTTTTTGCTCTCTCTGTGATTCTAATTCTGGGCGCCCTTTAACATATCAAACCTTTTGGTTTTTAGTTCTGAGCAAGAGAAATTGTATATGATTACTATTCCGTAGGCTAGCTAACATCAAGGGGAAAAAGCTTAGGAAAAAGTGGATCAGACGAAAAAGATGAAATGGAATAAGAAAAAAGAAAGTAGCCTTTATTTTTATTGGGTTTGAGTTTTCTCCAGATACTCTTAACGATGGAATGAATTCAGTCTCATAGTCATATATGAAATAAAATAACGGTTTAAGCTTCCCTGCTCATGTTGGTGGGAAACAGAAAGAAACTCAGAGAGAGAGAGAAAGAAAAAAAGAAGAGTGCAAGATCAGATCCTCAGTTTTATGCGCTACCTCAGCCACTTTCCTTTTTCTCTTCCTTCCTCTTCTTCTTTCTCTGTTTCTCACATCCAACATCGCATGGTCGTCGTCTTGTTGGGGTAAAAATAGAGGAACATAAAGATGTGGGTAAAAGGATGAAAACCTTATAAAGATAAGTCGTCGGGCGAAATGCCATTTTTATGTTTGAGAAAAGGAAGCATGGATATTTTTTGAAGGACCTGACAAGCAGTCACATTCTTATCCAACTCCACAGGAATTGCTAAAGAAGAGAGGAAGAAGACGAACGTGTAACAAGTCTCCTTCTGCTCAAAGATCTACAGTTGATGGACATAAAACACAAGTAGAAAATAAAACAACAAAGCAAAAGGAGGGCTCAGGGATTTTGGCAAGCAAGCTGTAACACAAACACCGAGAGGGTCAACATGGAAAGGAAGGAGCGCCATTGTTTACCTTGGAGTTTGTTTGTCATTATTTAGTTTTAACTAGTTTCCAACTCAAAAACGGAACAGAACAGTGTAGAAGGGAGGGACACCAGCTGAATTTCTATCTCCTTGCTTGTTTGGGGATTTCACAAATGAATGAATCTTTTCCAAATCTCTTCCTGTTTAATGTATAGCCCACATCACATCATTATCAAAGGCTTAGAGAACTACCAAAAAATTTATCGCATTAAATTAAAATTGTCTTCACGTTCAAAGGTCTAACTGGGAACAGAGAGACTGGTGTTGGTATTTCATCTTGCTATTTACCCCAGTATTTTTCACGATATCCAAAAATTACCCCAAATCTTTCTCATTTTACCTGATTTTCGATCTGAAAAAATTCGACGTGTTTGGGGCATTCATGTTAGACTGTGTATACGCACACTGAGCAATTTCCACAACCGCACTACCAAAAAACTATGTGACCGTAATTTAAAATTCTTTACGAGTTTCCATCCCAAAAAGAAAAAATGTTTTGTTCATCCATCTTAATTCACAGTGACATACGCAATAACTGCTACACACATGTTCCAAGTGGATTTAAGGGTAACACAAGCCTAATTGTGTTACAGGTTGGGCTGGATGGGTAACTTCTGATCAATGATCCATTCGTCCGTGCAATGTCTGCTCTTTTCGTACACAAGTCTGCTCGTTTCATGAAAAAACTTTGAGCACAACTATAGAGGCTGTCTCTAGCCTGTTTGTAACTATGTGTTATGTAATGCATCTACACACACTCCACTCTACTACTGGGAGAGCCATTAAAAGCACGCTGGATTCCAATGTAATGATTTTATTGTTTTATTTGCTAATGTAGATTATATCTGACAACGTAATTTATACCAATATACGATTCCCATGGTTTGCTAAAGGCTCAGACACTTTTCGTCCGTACATATATTACTCTCATTTACAAGTTGCTATGAATGCACAAAAAAGTGATGCTCAAACATTGGTTAAAGCCTCTCGTTCGGATGAAGGAAGCACGATTTTATTACTACGGCATGCTAATCGTGTGATCATAGAAACATGCATGAAAAACTAGCACGATGTTATAAAAAGGCTTACAAAATATAATTTTCTCTCTCCGAAGACCAATTTATTTGGTTGGTATGAGTATGTTTTACAAGATGGAAATAAATTTTGATACGGTGCAGTAAGTTGCCTACATACAAATTGTTATGATATGGTAGTAACACAAGTAACATTTATCGATCCATAGGGTGCCACTGTTTTGGTGCCAGTAGTCACCTCTAGCAAGCATCACTAAAGGAGTACGAGTATTTGTGTTGTGTGACGTACTGCTGTGCCCCATTGTGTGACTTTATATGTGTTAAGATAAATAATAAAATATTATAAGATGGATATTTTCGGCATGTGATGTGGGCTTGGAAAGTTGATATCGTAATATCTGAAATGAACTTCTCTTATGTACATATTTGTGTGGAGAAAAGTGGGTACGAACGATACCCATACGCATACTGTTAGGTTTTCTTACAAGATGGGCATTGATCTAATATATGTAGCATGTTTGCGAAGTGTGTGAATATGTACGTATATGGAAGATATTCATTACTTGGCATGTTTGTTATTGGTTCGAGCCACGGAATTCGACACTTCTCACGTGCGTGAACGGATAAGTTGTTCAGTGTAAAAGGGGGTTATACTTTTACCCATGTTTCCAGTCACAAAAGTCAACTGAAACATACCATTAACTCAAGTGAACCTTTTAATTCGGGTTTTTGGTAATGGGATTTTTTCCTAATTGCCCCATAATTTACCCTCCTTTGTCAATGTCTTCTGTAGCGGCGGTGTTGCCCGGAGATTACTCCTCTGCACTGCGTTACGGTCTTCTACAAAAGTTTGCCGCAACTCATATGAATGGCACGCAAATTGCCAGGGCTGGATTGGATATGTAGTGTGAAAGTTGTTGAAAGTTATTCATCTCTATTTTACCCAATTTCGGCCCACGGAAAAGGAAAGAATAACTTGTAGTTCTTCTAATCGCGAAATAAAGCCGATAGGCAGACATAACTATATTGAAATGTTTCCAATGCAAATTCCCTGAGAACATTTGAAAAGTAATTACAATCACTACCAATTAATCTTAACACCACAAAAGGGATTGGGCACTTGGGCTGAAAGGAAACTGCCTTGATGGCGATATTAAGAAAGTTGGAAAAATCATCAGCTCGGATTACGAAATGAAAGGAGCGAAGAAAGTGAACTCTCAAGGAGCTTTGATTCGTTAGACTGGTTTAGCTTGGCTGTCCTCTTAAGTTTCTTTGTCTTGAGTAAAGTAGCCCAATAGGAATTTCTTACTACTGTGCCTACAACAGCTATTACTGTTACTTGCTTGGAAAGCAGATAGAACTAGCTCTAGCTCTTGTGTGGTTAATAAAAGTTTCTGTTGGCCCGTCTCAACTTGGGAACATACTTATTTTAGGCTAATTCCAAGATTATCAAGTAAAGTTACTGAATTTGTGGTTTCGTTCTTGTTTGAGCCTCTGTGAGTAGATTCAGCGGATCTTTTCCATTTTTTGTTTGGAAAGGATGAGCCTTTGATTTCAAAATTATTTCCACTTTCGTCACCTTTTTCATTGCCATTAAATAAGCTTGGTTTGGAGCACATCCCTATTGACTTTACTTGTGATAGTTCGGGTCATCCTGAGTAAAGCAAATTTTTATGGCATATCTATCAGTTTAATGCGATATTTCTAAATTTGTTGATGAACAATGCAACGTAGTAAAAAAGAAGAAGAAGGATGTTTTCATCCGACATCTCTTAGTAGCATGGACATATATATTCACGCTATACAGATATTTATTGCACTATACCCATCTATTTTATTCCCACTCGTGATGACTGTTCACGCTCCGCATCAAAAATCCATTCATCTCGTCGTAAGTCAGCATTCAAAATTCAACTCGAACTTTATGTGTGATTAGGAATTCAAAAGGAAAACCGGTTAAGCGAGTACAGGAATTTTTCAGGTATAATTCTGGAATACACAGAGATACATAATAATACAAAACGATAGCAGATTTAAACACAAGTTATGGTGAAATATCCTGACTACTTCCTCAAAATTTGAAATTCTAGAGGAGGGTGGAGAAACGACGAGAAATTATCGTTTGTCCAACATTTGTTGGAGCGAACCGACACAACCTACCATACAGATGCTCTGTAATTACAGGTAACATGTGAATGCTAACAAGTTGTTAGCCAAGCTGCTATCATATCATGCCAATATGCCAAATACCATCACGCCATACAAGATACAACTTGCAGAAAATTCCATTAGTGTAGACATCTTTTCGAAATGTCAGACAGGCATAAATACAAATTGATGGCAATCTAACAATATTGGCATCGTTAGTATGTACATGTTTCATTTTACATTATTCCACCCAATGTCATCTCTGAGCTATCATGTTTGGCTGAAGCATTGACTTCCACTGTGTTGCATACCTGATCTACTGAATAGGTCGTATCCACGTGTTTCCATAATTAATTGATTGGAGTGGAGAATAGAATAAATTTACAATTTGTAGGGCCGACAGTTCGTTAAATTTTAGTTTTTAGTGTGGTGCTGACGGCTTTTGAGAACAACGTGGTTCATTCATTGGTGCAGCATGAAACACCTTTCTTAAATTACAGTTCTTCTCGACTACAACTCTTCGTATTGCGGCTAGCCCGACTGTGCACATTTCATTTTTTACCCTTATTGAATAACTAATGAAGTAGTGCGTTTCCTGAGTAGTAAATGAAGATGGTTGAGGTGGAAAGTAAGAAGGCATAATTGGGATGGCTAAACATGCGCTAATAAGTATACCTATCTAATTTATTATTATAACGGTGGAATGATGATGTTAATGATGCAAGTTGAAGCGAATCTCTTGCACTTTAATGGACTTCTTGCTCGTACATCATTACATTATTTATGTACTGAATGCTCGCGTATACACACACACACGGATATTTAATACAAGCTTGTTCCTTTAACCTTTCCAAGATATTCTAAAGTTTAGCTGACAGTGTATGCACTGGCGAGAGTTTATTTGGGATCGGATGTCTGTGCAGATTTACACATAATTTGAGCATGTGAAGTAGGAATACCGCATACCCAGTTTATCCACTTGAGCAAAGGTTCACAAGTAATAGCACATCATTACTGACAAACTAAGTGTAATTTTGCTAACATCTTTTGTAATCTCATGATATTCATAGAATCATCGCAGAACCATGATGAAACCTACACAAGTAACGATTAGAGCACTGATGTAAATGTTTGACTAATAAACAAAAACCTTGGATGATATGAATGGCACCCTATTTTGCACATAATTGTGTGGTTGAAAGGTAAACATGATGATGCTTTGTGGCACATGTACAATCGCACTTCACACGTGGACTCTCTTTTCAGTGCAGTGCAGCAAGAAGGTCAAGAACGGATAACGGAACATTATGACGTTTTCTACCACCTCGTGTCTAAACTTTATGTAATGGCAGAGTACAAATACTTTGATACCGAAGATACCGTCATAAATCCTTGTCCACATATTAAATTCCTCGAAAACAATCCTGGCGCAATCAAATGGATTTACAGATAAATGTGGAGCAAAGTTATTATTGCCTTTTTCGTTTGTTTGTTTAGATGCTTACATCTAATCTGTTTGTGTTTAGATAATTGAACCCAGCATTAACTTGTGCTGTAGAAATATCTAGCAGTATGTTCGCAATATTTCAGTAACAGCTCCAACTTAAAGGGGAAAGGAAAGGAGTTGAGAAAAATTAATCCATATTTATTCATTTCGCATTGAATCCATTATGTAAATGTAATCAAATATGATTACAAACCAAACACCTTTTATTTTCATTTCAATATAATTTTGTCAACCGTTCACTTCCACAAGGAGCATGGTATTTTGGGATTTTTCTGGAGCATTATGCACTGCCTGCTGTGTTCCAAAAACTTATTAGAACCAGCAGTAGCCCTGTTTGTTTTTGACAAGCAATGTTAGAAAACAAAATATGTCTAAGTCGTGTTCTAAACTTGTGTATGCAATTCTACAGAAACAAACAACTTGATAAGTACATGAATAATACAATAACCGGATTAGTTTTACTAATTCCCCGCATTTCTTCTTACCTCCGTCTGGTACATGTCCCACAACACAATGTACAGTTTTCAAACAACAAAATCATGGAAAGAGCTGATATCCTTTGAGTCGAAGCTTGTTTAAAATCCTCTTCCTCCTACTACCAGAATGAATGATGTGTACTCAAGATAATAACAGGCATCATATCTGCACTTCACTTAAAGCTATAACGTTTGTATTGAGTCTTTTGATATGATTCTGTTATCAGTAATCTACCATACGTCCAACAAGAAGAAAATGCAAATGTAATTTGTGATTCCTCCCCCTGGCCTACGCATATTGTACAAATATGGAGAGCAACATGCCATGATCAATTTCCTGCATCAGTAAGACAAACAAAATATGGTCGCATTACAACCTGATTATATTATGCATTCTCTTACGAAATTAAAATGGACTACTGCGCATCCCCTCTTCAAAATCTCAAGTTTGCATTGTTCTCATAGTAATTACTTGATGTAACCTGATTGATCAATACTGTTATGCCGTTTTAGGCAATTGTGGTGTGGATAAAATCATTAACTGCACCCTCAAAACAAGTGTCTAGCAGGTATATGACCAGTAAAATATTGCATTTGTAATTTGTTTTAATCAAACTCAATATATAAGGCATTTTGAGTTTATTTCTCTTTGAGAATGACGGATCGCAGTTCCACACTACATGAAATTCAAAACCACGGCAACTGTGGCTGGTTGAATCATTCAAATATGACAATATCATTTGCGTCTTCGTTCCCTTTTGACAAATTCTGTTGATACTCGTAAGTGGAAATTATGGGATTTTAAAAGTTAGTTCTCCTTAAACTTTTCCATTCATTCCTTCATTCATTCATAACTTTACAAAAGTGGCGAAAGTTATCGTAAAAGAAGGAGAGTAGCCTTTCAACTTGAAAGCCGAAGTTGCTTAGCTCCCCAACATTCTTTTAAAGACGAATGGTTCAGTAACCGAATGAAACTCTCTGTTTCTGCTATGCACTACTTCTAAAAACTCACCACACCACCACCACGACTAGCTGTCGTTAGTGATTCTTTTGTATTTATGGAACAGGCCAGAAACGACTTGAGTAGGTGGCTCTAAGTCTTAAAATTTGTTTCCTATGTCTGAGAAACTTTTCTTGTGCTCCAATTCTGTTTCACTTGTTATTTCTTTTATGTTCAAATAACTCTCCGGTTTTGTCTGTGTGACTCCCTCCTTTTGGGTTACACACACTTAAAATATCAGTTTCTTTTTCCTCCTTGTAAATATCTCATATATATTGTGAACAAGTTGAGATTTTCATCAACATTAGTTTCTTTTGAACAACAGTTTTACTATTTCAAATACACCTACAGAAGAGGATTTATCAAACAAATGGCCATGTGTAGTAGAAACCTACGTATGAATGAAGGGATTTTCGGGAACTTTATGCACAGCAATAACTTGATCTATTCCGAAGAACCGCAGTCTGGGAAAACAAAACATGCATAGAATCCCTCTCGGAAGAGAAGGGAAGAAAAGGACAGACCATAACTTTCCGAATTCCCTTGCGGAAGTTATACTGAATGAGAGAGAATTCAAATCTCTGAAAAAAAAACTTTTGGAGCACTAGAATGGCAACATGTACACGGAGGCCGAGTGACTCTCTGATATGAAGGATAATTTTGGACTCAAATGAAATATGCTCATTGTTCCTCAATCTTTCATTGTTTATGCTTCAAGTTAAAACTGCAATCTTGTTAAACCGTACATAGTTAACTCTTTGCATTGTTGCGATAAGGCTACTTCAGACTACGAGGTTGCAATAGAGAGAAGGATTTCTGTGACACGTTTTTAGAACAAAAGATTATTTTGACAGAGGCATGTGGATGCGGACTTGGAGTTAGTTGCTATCTCGTTTTCCTCCCAGCCATTTCGTCAGTTGTGCATACTTGCATGGTTATGTGCGTCCAATGTGTGACTTAACAGCACTTTCGCGTTGCTTTCGTTAGATTCCATGAGCTCTGCCAAACATGATTCCAACACTATCATCAAGGCTAAGTATGAATAACTGTTGAACACTTGGAAAGAATCTGTGCGAGTAACAATGTCTCATTACCACAATTGTGGCAATCAAATGAGACTGGCTTTAATTTATCTTCATAAAAGTGGGCACTTGTTTGACAGTGGTTTGAAGGTATAAGTTATTATGTTATGCCACGGCTCACACTTTCCTGCAATAAACGAGCTAAAGCGGAGCGTGAGCACTAAACGTATCTGGTTTAAGACCGTTCTCCTGTCCTTCCTCCCATATATCTGTGCAGATAGTGCAGACAAACGGCGAATCTCACTAGGGCAGTGCGGCCAAGACACTTATTGCGTTATATAGTTAGTTTGTAAATAGGAAATAGGAGTTGTGTGGTTTGTATTTACTTGCAAAACACTTACATGTCTTCTCTGGATTTCCTTATTGTTTTCCACGCAGTCGTCTGAAAAAAAAGTGTGGCTGAGCGGTATGCACTTTTATTGGTGGGCAAATATACGAGTTCGATTCATTAGTTGAAAAATAGTGTAAGACAAATGAATACATATTATTTGGTTAAGGTTGGAGGATGAAGATGTTTATAAGAAGGCTGGTTGGAACAGACCAGAGTTACGCTAACAACCAAAAACATCAAATTCTGGTTCGTTCAACATGACCAGGAACATTGTCCAGCAGCAATAAAGTCTCTTTTGTTACAATGCTGAGCAGTTTATTACAGTGAATTATGTCCCGTCCTTCGTTCCATTACAGTTGTTGTCCATATGTCTGACTATCGATGGTGGACGAATAAAATACATGTTTCGACAACCAGCAAATATAATCTTATGTTCTGCAGGTGTCCAACGAAGACTTTATTTCAAAGAGAAAGTATGAAACCTAAACTTTCTTGAGCGTTCGGATTGAACACGTGGTTTGAGTCTTGAGCAAAATGTAGAAAACATGTATAGTTGGACAAACATTTTTGCATTAAATTCTCGTAAGACAAAATGAAACCGCTGTGGACATGTCACAAGCCGTTGCAAAAGTACAGCCTTCATTCGTTCATTAGGTTCAGGTTTAAAATTTGCGATAAGAATAGAGAAGAGCTATGGGCCTCGCCACATTCTACTAAATACATACTGCTATATTGCCGGCAGTTATTAAAAGAACACATTTCACAACAAACGCACACGGAAGGCTCAGATTGCGGTGGCTTTCATCTCTGTCGCAATCATTAGTGTGTACCGAAAGCGAACTCAGATTAGAACCTGAGCTCATTCGCGTGGTCTACATACTACGTCTGTATCTGATCGCGTTTGACTTCAAACGTTTTCTTTTGATGGGTATATTGTGGCCTGGATTTCCGATAATAATGTAGAAACTCGTGGTAATGTTATTAGATGAGAGAAAGGTTAGTGTGGCTTATGGAGAAAGTATTTACTGCCTTTCCTCGGTTCCTTTATCCCTAAATTTGCACAGCTAGATGAGACTTTAAACTCGCGGAAAGAAGACTTTGCACCATGGTTCCAATGCTTTGTGGGTTGTAACAGTATCTTTTGCAAATTGTTTGATACTTGACTAAATTCAACCGCAAGATCTACATCCAAGTGGGTTATCATTACTTGGTCGGTATTAAACAAGCAAATTTTTAGTTTAAGACGAATTCAATCGAAACTGGGATTAAAATATGAACTAGAATTCGTGATACGACATTGTTATTAAATTTCGCACACATATGTTTCCTTTAAGACGAGTCATAATATTTTAATCTTTGTAAACTCTAAAATCAAATATTTTGCCAGGGTTAGGAACGGCTTGTCTTACGGCTGTTGAAATACATCGTAAAGTGAAGGAACTAGAAACTAGGAGAACCATTTCGTTAGGCACTATATTTGCTAATGTTATGCAAAAGCAAATTTATTTTACCTATAGCATGTTGTACCAAGGAGAAGGGAAATCCTTCCTCATTGTCTTTCTAAATTACTTTGCAAATTAAATAAGATTCATCAAATCTCCCCCGAAATTGTTAGCGTGCTTTATCTAACCTTTGTGCCATGTTATTTTCATTTAATCCTATTGTAAACAATCATAATGAAGTTGTTTTGTCTTTGTTTTGTTACAGCCGGCTGAGCAGCAACCGACTTCGGAGCGTCCCGGACTTACTTTTTGCAAACAGTCCAAATTTGAACAAACTGTAAGCCCTACAAAATATTTTGCTTTGTTGCTTTCATCATCAGTGTAAACATAATATGAGTAGTTTCTAGCATAATAGACAATGGTGGAGTTTGTGTACCAATTTACTTTTGATGCTGCTTCCCAAAGGCTTAGTATTTTTGCTTGTGTTCACAGTATCCTTTACTCGTGGTGGACACTCCTGATTTCGTAGAAAACCTAAACAATCTACTTTCCCTTAGTTCGACACTGAAAAACAGGACGAAAGCGTAAAAATTTAATTGCAGAGGAGACGGGCTGTGTAGATGTAGTTCAATGCAATTAGACGTTCGACAAATTGGCAAAGCATACCTAAATTCTTCGAATAGTTGGCAAATCCCAAATTCATTATCCACGCTTGAGTATGTAATGATGGTGCTCCTGCTTGAGCTGAAGCAACCATATAGATTCATAAAATTAATTTAGAAAAGTGATGAAAATGAGGAAGCAAAAATGAGGACATATGATTCCTTACGACATGATCCTTTCTTACTAACAAGAATTCCACTCCGAGTCACATTCTTGGACGCATTTTGTGGGTAGTTATTGGTAATTGCCCATTGACACGGAAGTAGGAAGTGCAAACTTTCAAAGAGTAAAAATCAGTGAGACTGAGCAAAAGAACTACAAAGAGCGTACAAAAATAAATGCCGGGAAATGTTGAAACAAGTTATAGAATCCGGGAGGAAATTGAAACACAACATCAGTAGTTAGCTTAATGTACATTTATCATTGATTATTGATATTATGGAGGTAGATTTGGATATACTGAAAAATTCTAATGTTTTTATCTTGTTAAATGTACAAAAAAAAACTACACCATTCATTGCGAATGGTGCTTTCCATAATTGAACTTGTCTTTGCATATCACATGTAGTCTAGCATAACGGCTGTGTGTGCAAGGTTAGACGGGAGCTGTAGTCAGCTCAGAAAATTTATCCTCTATCCTTTTAAAGACAACATACACGCGTGTTTACGTGTCTTTATGCCAAATTGCGGCACATGAATGTACATCAACAAAGCTTAGCATTTGCAGCGTGGTGCGTGGTGTGTATCCAATACTGCTGTAGTGAATGGTAGTAATTTACACGCATAATATGTATCTGAGCCAAAATTGGCTCAGTGCACATTGATAACATTTTCTTTATGAGTTCACGCACACACACACTCATACTCACATATCAGTGTAATAAAGCATAGCATGTTTCATTGTTGTTGACGTGACGCCGGTAATATAATAAGAATGAATAGAGATATGCATGTGTGTTCTTCTAACTGACTACAAAATAGGTGGGCATAGCAAAAAGTCTTGTGGAGTCACATTTGGTGCCAGCTAACGTTTATCATCATTTCCTGCGTTGGCTTTCTTCATCCACGGGCTTGTCATTATTATGGATAATTTATGTTTGTTACGGTATCATCAGCTACAAACTCAAATGACTACCAATGAGTGATGAGAAATCCCTCATTTCCACACATTCCATGCTGTTACACCTTCACAACAACTTTAAATATGTGTGCATAACGCATTATACTATTTTGTATACAACTTTAAAACAGTTCGGTCTGCATGCTCGCTCTATAGTTCCAAAGTTCGAAACTCACGTTCATCTAGGAAACTCTGAGCTTCCACCAATGTGCTAAGGTTGTACGGATGCTCACACTAAATTCATGAACAAATATGCATGGATTCTATATATATAATAGATCCACTCAGTTTTGGTGAAGTAAATGAGCAAACATTGAAGTTCATGTTAAGACAGTTGTTGTATTTAGCTTAACAGTTGAGTAGTTGAGCTTTTTCGTCTGCGAGAAGAAAAATGTCCTGTTTGTACAAATGAGTGTATGAGGAAGCGGTAATTAGTGTTGTTTCTTTAGGATAGGATACAGAGTGTGAAACTCGTTAAAAGTATGCGTACCCTGTTCTAGTTACAAAAGATTAACGACGATTTCTGTGAAGAAAGGTTGTAAATATCGTTCGTTGCAGTCAGTTTTACACGCATATCTCGTTTCATTTTGAATGGCTTTCACCACTGACTACCATTAATTTTTGAAGGATATGTATTATCAAAAATTTCAGATAGAATTCCATGCAGATGCAGCATCTAATTTTCACAACGTGATGAAAAAGGTTTTTAAAGGAAGGAAATGCTTATGTCTGTCTTGATTTGAAAATTATTCTATGCAATAAACTGCAAGCATTGAGCTGCATATTTAATAACGAAACAAATCAAGTTACTTTTTATTAGTTGTTGAACCTTATTGCAACAAACTTGTTTTAACATGCAAGTCTGCTATCTTAAAGGGAATTTGAAATGTTCTAGGATGTACTTTTAAGGCAAAAATTTGATTGAAGTGGATAAGAGGCTTACAAATTAAGTACTTTATGAACGACGGATCCCTCATGCTTATTTGAATGACAACAAAATATCACGTAAAATTCCACCATTCTGACATTTTCCTTAAGTCATTTTACCATTGTAGTTTACATTGATTTGTAATCATTGCATTGAGAGGATTTCTACATCTTTTAAGCATAATTCCATTCTTTCTTGGATGCAGCTGGATTTTTGGATTACATTAAACCACATTATCCGGTTTGGATAACTTCATGTTTTGAAGATTTCCCTCACTTCAAGTATAAAGTATCGTTCATTCACACATTTTTTATCACTTTTTGTACGGATATCGTTATGTGTTTTACCTAATTATTTGCGACATGGTTTCTAAAGTCATCAAGATTATACCTATGCATTAAGCTCCGCACCTAAATTTACGAAAAAAGCGGGGAGTCCGTTTCATTAAATGACTTGTTTGTGTACCTGATTAACGATCATGTTCTAGAACCAGCTAACTACATAATGTGCTGCTTATACGCCAACGTAGCGTTTGTAGGTATAAAAAGTCGCAATGCTTATACTTAATTGTACAGATAACAGCTATATATTACATTTATAATGCATATCAATATTTTAATTTCATTCAAAATTTTGTTAGTTTGTAACAAAAAGGGTATTTTTTTGCAGATGGGTTGTTCCAAATGGTAAACTTTGAAAAATTGAGTGATTTTGATGCTGTTTTGGAATTCCTGTAAAATGTATTTAATATTTTATACACATAGGTCTTCTTCCTTGGGTTGTTATGCTGAAAGTCACCTTTTATGACAGCCTTGCCTTGTTCTCGTGTCTAATTTCAACTCTAATTAACTCCATTTCGATATAAAGAAATGTCCTAGATATTTAATAACATTAAAGATTTGCACCAACACGGCTAAGGAAAATAATGACCACCAATAGCGAAATATTCGTGTTACCCTGAATTTCTCTTAAGTGCTAGTGTACACACAAAAATTGATATATCTATATCCTTAAGGTTTCTCTTCTCCACTGCACAAAAATGGTGACTCTTCCTTGACTTCATTAAATTCTGCTTGTAGGTAGGCCAGAGTAATCTTGTAATGGATATTAAAAAACTAATTATTTTTCCTCTTAATAGTAAACGCAGGTTATTTGCGAGTGCTTTAAGACGACGCTTCATTAATGTAGTGTCTAATGGATGATTTACCTGTTCACTTGAAATGTAGGTAGGTAGGTTTATGTGTGTACGTATGTACATAAAAATTATCGTTGCGCTCCGACACGCTGCAAGTATGTATGGAGGTGTAGCACGTAACAAATTTTTGTAAGCACTATATCTTGGCCAAACGCCTGTGTTTTACTTTCCATGGAAAGCCCAAACAACATTTAAACATGCCAAATGAATGTAAATGATCAACAATGAAGGAAATCCAACACTCGTGCATGTGTGTAAGCTCCGTTTAGTTTTCTCACACACCATTTGATGAATTGCCCCACTGCCGCATTCATGTTCTGTTTTGTTGATAATTCATTCAGCCCACAGAGTCAAAGACTTAATGGGTATATAAGGGATTTCTCTTGCTTTAAGTTGAACTTGTGAAGTCATTTATGTATATTATTGTATATGCAACTATTTATTCATAACCATTGTGTTTTCATTACTCCATTCACAAGAAGCCCAGCTCCATGTTTCACACAGCAGTACGGTTACTATCATATTTTGATTATTATTACATTCCATTAGTTGACCTGTTCAAGTAATTACCAACGAGTCAGAAAAAGTAGAGGAGGCGAAGCGAACGAAATGAATGTAATGGGAGTGATATGATATTATATGAAGGTGCGGTATGCACGTAAGAAGATAGCCAAATAAGCGGAAACAAAGCATACGGAAAGTTTTCATTCGGAGTATGGCTTTGTGCATGCATGCACGCATTCTTAAATTAAGTTAGGAATATGCGTTTCCTATAGCTTCGTTTTCTTGTATGAAATAAAAGAGATTTCATTTTTGGGAATAAAACAGCAAATGGAGATAGGAATAAGACAGTCATTGCTTTTTTGTTCACTATGCAGTGCAACACATTAGTATCCCAAGGGATGATGGAACTTGACAAAGTTAGTTCTCAGCTTGGCTAGTACATGCACATATTCCATTTTTTCATTCCATTCCATATTCCACGTAGGCAATAGGCAGGTAGGGAGAAGTTGGCTTGGATGGGTAGTGAAAATGTAAGAATGAAAATGGAGACACGGCTTTCAGTGCATCCAATTTAGAACCATAAACTTATGCGGCAGTGCAGAAAGAAAGTTAAATCTTTATAGTGGAAACCTTTTTAGTGAATGGAAAAGAACCAGTTGTCTGATTTTGTTGCACTTCACGACTCCCATTCAACTCTTTTTTAAAGGGAATGATGCCCTTCAGCAGAGTTTCTTTAAAACATGGAGCACAGTAGGAAACTACAAATATATGATTACTATATAGGGATAATTGAACGTTGGAATAATCAATGATGTTAAGATCAAACATTCAATTACAGGAAAGTCGTAAAAATGAAGATGTATACACACGCAGTGAGGAAAACCAGTTGATGAACTAGTTATCTTTATGATTAGCAGTATATCATAAATACGGGCATTGTTATTACATCCTTTTTATGATGGCTACTTCCAATGTATGCATTTGATCCCAAATTAGAGCAATTCAACTAGATGATTTCGTAGGAGCAGACATTGGGCGATAGAAATAAGTTATGGAGTATATATGCAGCTAAGTAATCATGAGTAGCAACAATTTCAAGTCTTAACAGAAGCGATGAAATATCATGACCTCACGTGGAGCAGGTACAAATAGTTTTCTTCAAAATCCCAAGTGCGATGGAAAAGATGGGAATCCTATAAATAAATGATAATAGGAAGTCCTCCCAAACAAAAAAATCGAATTTGCTAAACTAGCAAAAACTTCAAATGTATTGAAATCCTTTTATGAAAGCACTGCTTCTGCAGAATAGGTTGTTAAAATTAGGACTGTTAAAGTAAGTTTTGCAGTTGGCTGCATGCATACCTAAATTACTATGATGAATAAGCAGGTAAGGATTTAGAGTTTGCACATAAGTGCTGTTCCTGTATTTCATCGTATCTTTAATATTTGTCATTGCAGCATAGATTGGATTTGAATTGCGAAGTGTTTATGTTTCGTGGCACTGAATATATTTTAAAATTTTAAACTCTCTGATTCAACGTATACAACTTTGATTTAAGTGAAGTTGCTATTGGGCTGTTCCTCATTTTCATTTTCGTTTGTTTCCTCATGGGCAAATCGTGAAAAAATCAAATGATTTATTTGACTGTGTGTGAAAGTGTGTGCAGTAACTTCTATGCAGTTCTATGAGACCAGCGATCAATGCTGCAGATAAAATTATATGAATATTCAAAAGGGGGATAGGTTTTTTATTCTCAAAGTCTCCCCAAGAAAAATAATTTCTTAAGGAAATGAACAATCGTGCTGGCCATGCTTTGCGTAATTCCTTCAAGTTCGCTATTGTGTTAAGTATGCATGTAGCCATGCGCCAAAACTATCGTTTTTCCAGCAGCTCGAGTGTCAAAAACCCTTCATGTGACGTACTGATAGTTCCATGACAATTGACCAATTATAGGATTTCTGTTGTGACAAAAAGTAAGTAAATTGTGTTGTTGAAGCAAAGGGCTGTGGCTGGTTTTTTTACTACTTATCATATCTTCATACACGTAAAGGGTGTCATTTAAGCTTTTAAAGTGATCAAATGTTGATTCGATGAGTTGTTCGGATAGCACCAGTGTCAATGTTCCAGGCGTAGGTTTTACGATTGAAAACTGAAACATGTTTGTAGTTTGCCAAACAACAAGCCAAGTCCAAAAATTTTTACCGAGTGCTTGCAGCCACTTCAGTTGTAAAACAAATTCGTAGAATCCAATGAAGCAAAAAACGACTCCTTCCTCCATGATTTCAAATTGTCCTTTTCTACTTAGGTGGAACGAAGTCAGTAGCTGACAGAAACTACACATTCGTAACAAGTTGAAAACCACCTTTAGCTAACGACATGCCTGTGACTTGTTTTTATTATTATTCGAATTCAATGAATTAATAAGAGCTTCTTGCTACACCCACACCTAGACAACTCTTTCAAAAAATCAGATAGAAACCCATGAGCTCTTCATTGGAATTCTGAAAACCACTTGCAACTTACCTAAATAAGGCAAAGGTGGGAACCGTCGCATTCCCGTATTTTGTTTAAACTAATCAGTTAGCAACTAACCCGTTTACAAAATACTTGTATTTGCTTGAAATTTACAAAGAAATGTCAATTCATGACAAATCATGTCGGAAACTGGTTGTTACGACGTAACGTTATAATGCATACATTTGGGTTTCAAATAATAAGCAGCTAAAGGAGTCATAGCGTCGCAGTTGGTATCTTTTATTTTTCGCAGTGTGGATTAGTTTTATGTGGCATTGCTTCAAAGGATAATTCGGGCAGCTTTAGATGCAGGTGCACTCCAAACGTTTTTCTCTTGAATTGTCATGACTTGCCCAAAACCTCCATCAGAATATTTTTCTCTCAGATCATTTGGCGTTGCAATGCACATCTTCGAAATTCTTATGTTGTTTAATATTTTGACAAACTATAGTTCCAATGAAATGGCATAATAATAATGGGCTTTTATTTTGCTAACTCTAAAACCGTGTCGCTTTGGGTTTCTTTTTCTTAGAACAAATTGTATTTTCGTTGGTCGTAGAAGCAAAACTGGGATATGTGATAACGACGTTACAAAACCAGCTCATTCGTATTTGTGTAAATTGATATCCTAAGACTAGAAAATTTTTGCAAACACTTGTATCACTGTGGTTTATATCAATGGCGAGCCATTTTTTTCCAGAAAGGATACTTTCCTAGCTGGAATTGTGCAGTTTTTTTTCTTATTATTAAAAATATATAGTAAGTTAATATGTATATCAGTGAAGTCATGCATGCATGCACCATCATCCCATTTCTCAAAGGCGCACAGCTTAGGAAGCCGTCGTAGTAACATGATGTTATATTAATAGGACTCCAGAATTGTCAACCGATCCATTTGGCACTTACTGTGCTGACTTGAAGATATTTGATGATGGGCAATGGTATACGATGATGATGCACGTTGCTTTGCGCTAGTTACAGTGCATATGTTCTGCTTCTTTATGTGTGAGCCTGACTACGACTATTTATTGCCTTCATATAGCCCTTAAAACTCGCCTTTTTTCTTTTTCGGCAGATGTGAATAGAACTCTCCGGACTTAAAGTCATAATTTCTACGACATGCTCGCGTGTGCTTTTAACAGCCCGCTCTGTAATGAAGCATTTTTTATGATGTAGATTTCAGTTCAGCTCCATCCTATTCATAGTTTTAAGACTTTGTAATGCACGTTTATTCCAGGAAAAACGAGCTGTTATGGTGTGAGGAGCTCAGTGTAATTTGATAACACTTCTTTTTACTCGAGGTTTCTTCCTTCTTTACTGCGCTACTCCTGTTACAAAGAATATGTTTTGCATCATTATAGTATAATATTCATGTTGGTCTGGAATCTGGATTGGAAACTATAGACGGATCTTAAAATGCAAAATATACGCAGTAGAGATATTCTTATATAGGTTGTTTGGTGGTGCGGCTGGTGAGTTCCAGTAGCTACATTTCGTTTCGGAGTTTGCGTTTTCTTCTGACAAAATAAAATGAAAAAAGCAACAGATATAAATCTTTGTCATTCATGTTATTCAACGAGATCGTAACGGCTGAAGATGATGCGCATTTTTTGTTATGTTATGAGTCATCTGTGCGTAAATAAATTAGTCATAGAAAAATAAATTGATTAACAAGGAGGTGGTACTCGTAATGATTATTCGTTTATCACCATTACATTGACAGGGCTGTGAACATTCATGAAGTCAATACAGCTAACGGGTATAATTTATGGGATGTTTTGTACGCCAATGAGCTCACTATACATTTGATAGTGATTAATGTTTAATGTCTGGACATTGGATTTAAATATTTTATGGTTTTTGAACATTTTGTTGTGATTTTTCTCAGCCACAACACTAGTATATAGCACTTACTCCTCGAAATGTTGTTAACTAAAAGTGCCATAAAATGTTGAAATTTGCGTCATATTTTAAGCAGCTTAGCATAAACACAATTCCGCCAAGGTTCTCATATTTCGAGATAAGGGAAGATGCATCGATAATTCATCTTGCAAGTCTGAGCCGACGCAGTAAAGTCTGGTACGATTGGCAAAAGGTTTTCCAAATCTGAAGGTCACAAAAGAGAATTAGCAGATCGAAACACTTGACATTGTTAAACTTTGAGCATAATATTTTAATCTGTGTGTGAAAAATAGACAAAAACATGTGAATCAGAATCTGTAATCGTCTTAAGTATCTGCTTAATAACTGCACGTGTTGCTCAGTCATCATGGTAGTTTGAGGCACATGATGACAGAAAATCCGCAAGTTATCAAGCACACCCTTACTTCCTTTAGGATGCTTGATATGAACGTGTTGATAAACTAGTTTTGGGCATGAACTCAGTCAGTGAAATTTTGCTGAAATGTGTATTTCTGACGTTGCTTGAGAACATTTGCATTTCTCGGCTAAATATCACATTTTATTGTGAGTCGCCAAGAACATGATACAACTCAAAGCAAGGGGGTATCTGAAGGTCTTCTTCTTTAATCTTCCTTCGTATAGTCCCCGTTGCAGTCAAGATTCACCGGATTCCCCCTGTAACATAAATTCGTTACGAAAGAATGAGCGCTTATTAGAGCTGAGTTTTCCTCAAAGTAAGATTACAGAAAGATGTTTCTCAACAAGAAATGAAAGTCGACAAGCAAACAAATGAAATTATACATGTTATGTTATTGCGTATGGAATACAGAAAGCAAAAGCAGTGCGTGTATGTGTATTAGTCAACTTCTCACTAGCTTGCATTGCATTTCAAGTCATCTTCACATCTTCCTCTTTATTGCTTTCTACTGACAGATCATTCTCCTTCACATCACATCAAATAAACGTACTTTTAGTTAGCTCTGGTTAATATCATTGCGTGTGTACGCATCACATCTTCCCATCGCTTACCCGAATATAGAAGGGAAACAGTCTTGGGAAGAAATAGGAGGGTTTGGCTCCGAAGAAGTAGTGTGTCAAAGCCATGGAGAAGCTCCTTTTTGGTTGTTCAAAATTTATCTGAAGGGAAGCTTAAAGCACACATTGACATATATGTAAAATATGTAAATAAGCCTCTTTGTTGGGAAAGCAAACTAGCTCTGTGTGTAAGAAGATTGACAAATGTTTTCTCCCGGGCATTGCTTAGAGATTGAGAGAGAACGTTTGTAGGATTTCTAAACCTAATTTGAATTACAGTACTGCACCACCAAGCCAATCTGTATCATCGATGTTTCATGTTTGATTCCTTCCGCCAATCTGAAATGCTTCTATAGTTGCTGATTTTCCGCTTTTGACGTTTTTACGCTGTAAAGTTGATAAGCAAACATTGTGAAACACAAAGCTTGGAAGCTTGATAGTGTGCTTGATTGATGTAGCATATTTGCTAGATTTACATGTATAAAAAGATAATATACAAGGAGTCGGAAGTACGTAATAAGTACATTAAAGGTTTATGTTTTATTGAAATTATTTTAGCGACCTGAGCAACAATCATTTGAGTGCCATAAGAAAGAGATCTCTCTTGGGACCAACATCACTCAAATCTTTGTAAGAAAACATGAACCCATCTAATAATACTCTTGTAATTCCTTGCTAAGTCGTATTGATTCCCATTACAATCACATTTTCTCATTCCTCCCCTTCTAATAGGATATTGGATCATAATCAAATCACTTGCATTGATGAAGCTGCCATCAGATCGTTGAAGGACTTGGAGATATTGTAAGCGTGCCTGTTGCATTCATTCTTATATATAACTTAAAGTACTCTAGTTAAGTAATTAAAACTTGATCATTTAGGGCTCTTGATCACAACAACCTCACATCCCTTCAACGAGACATATTTGAAGGACTGACAAAGCTGAAGCACCTCACCCTAGGGGACAATCCGTTGATTTGCGATTGCCACTTGGCATGGCTTGCAGGATGGCTGAAGAGTACACCGAGAACGTCATCTCAAGCCAGATGCAACTCCCCATATCACCTTCGAGACAAGACGGTGGATGAAGTAATGGAATCAGAATTCAAGTGTGCAGGTAATAATTTTCAAGCAATATCCATTCCACTGTTGTGTGCATTTGTTTAGCAGTACATGGCAGACTATTGAGACTTCATGTCCATGAATCTCTCCCATATCTGTGGACGAATAATGTTGATATTCCAATGCAATCCGATATGTCAAAAGCAGAGGATCCCGTAAAACCAATTCAAAAGTGGATTTCTATAAGTCAAATTATTTATATAAAAATGTTTCATGGCTGTAAATATAATAACGGCGTTGAAGCTTCTCCCCTAAATCCCACAAGAAAATATTGCTTTGCAAGAGCATCACCACCGGAGAATGATAGGATATTTCTGTAGTTCCCTGTGTCCAACATCCGGCTTTCCCCTCTCTTTCTCCATTCATTCTATTTGGAGCTCGAAATAAACTTTCTCAGAATTGAATTGAATGACTATGAGTGGTCATGACAATGATATTGTATCACACACATTTCTTCACCATTTTCTTTTTCAAAGCTCGCATTGTTTTATTTCTCCTGCTTTTTTATGGCATTTCATTCGTGGCATCTTCATAAATAGAATAAAAGCCACAGGAAGAATAAATTGCAACCAGGGAGAGAAAAGCAGTGGCAGTTTAGGTAGTAGAAATTCAAGTCATTTCCGGATACTGCCGTTTCCTTGGGAAGCATGAAATAGTTCATACTTCACCTTCAAACATTTTCCTGTTCAAAGACATAAATGGGAGAAGAGAGCAAGAGACATTTTAAAAAGGAAGAAACTAAACAGTTGTAGTGAAAAGATTATTTTCACTGACTTAGCATAGAGCGGAGAGGCAGCTTAATGTGGGTGCTTCAGCAAGCGCTCTACTACATAGTATCGAATGGTTTGGGAAAACAAACATTAGTTTAGTCGGAATAAGTACGTGATGGGTGAACAAAAGGAAGAAAGTTGAAGGTAGCTTCTTTCAGAAACGCAGAGAGAGAGAGAGAGAAAAGAGACTAGATTCAAGTATTTATAGGAGTTTTGCTGATTCACCAAGAATCACGACTGTTTTTCGAATGCGTAAGAATTGAGTGAGCCAAACGCAGTTTGGATTTTGATTGGTCTACTATATAACAATTTATGCTTGCTTGCTACTTATTCCGTGCTAGGTGTGATCGAGCGAACTTGGAGTAAATGTGGAGGTGACGAAGAGTGTCCGCATCCATGCGTGTGTGCTGATGGTGTCGTTGACTGTAGAGATCTCACCCTCAAGCATGTTCCGGACTCGCTCCCTCATGACGTTATAGAACTGTGAGTATCACGTCGCCTTCCCCATTTTCATCTAATTTAATGCTACCACAAACCAAATGCACTCTATTCCTTATTTTTGTAACAGCTAAGCAACTTTTCTTTGTTCGCTCCTCCTGTGTCCCCCTTTTGTTTTCTAATTTTATTCATGAAAATTTGTTTTTCTCAATTGTCATTAAAGGCGCCTGGAGCAAAATGAGATTGCGGAAATTCCACCAGGAGCGTTTACACCGTACAAACGTTTGCGCCGCTTGTAAGAGTTCTTATTTTCAGATTTATAACTACGCGAATTGCACCTATATGAATATGGATGATCGTTTTGCTGAAGTAACATCTCCAATGAATTACTTTCATATTCTATTTCAGAGACCTGAGTAATAACATCATACAAAAGATTGCGGTGGATGCTTTCAGGAACCTCAAATCCTTGACGTCATTGTAAGTTACATATAATGTTTAATTCTTTGTGATAAATTGATTAAAAAGAATGTACGAATTTTAAAAAATATCTACGATAAAAACTAGTTGTCGTCGACAGTAAATTAACTTAAAACATTCATTTTTTAAAACAATATCAGTATCTTATTTCATATCAATGATACATTAAGAAGCCCAATAGGCTCTTTTCTGGATTCCTAATATTTTGACATTTACAATTTCTTCCAAACTTTGTTTCACTTCCTAGTTGAAATGAAATTGAAGACAAAATTGGATTTAAAAAATAAAAAGTAAAAATATCATTACACATAAAGTGCAAACAAATTTCGTTCATGATGTGATTGCGAGTTTCCAATGCATGCATCTTAAGCGATGCATGAGACATCGCTGGCAGCTCATATAAGAGTTTGTAACATCATCGAAATATAGTGTGAAAGAGTAAACGACTCACACTCACGATAGGAAGAAGTGTACACGTCGGAGTGAAACAGGAACGGAACTGTTTAAAGCTAAGGCAATATCTTCCTTATCGCCACCCCAGCGCATAGTGCAAGAAGTGTGTGTGTGTAAAGCTGAAGAAAAAGCTTTAAAGCAGAAGATAACTCTGTTTTTGTGGCTTTTATTATACAGGGTTCTATACGGAAATCGTATCACCGTCCTACCTCCAGGAATATTTCACGGGCTTACATCATTACAACTACTGTAAGATGCCAACCGTTTATGATTTATTGCATTTTGATGAGAATCTAATTTGCATGATACTGTTTTCCTTTCAGCAGTAGTATACCGCTTCCTTTGCTTTCGTTACATAATAGCGGCTTCAGTGTGAAATGTAGCTCGCCTCTTCCATAACAATTTAAGCAGCCCTAAAACTCATTTCTTACACACATCGTAGATTTGCTGTAGCAGCTTTATACGAACATAATATGATGTGCACATCTTCATGATTAATATTAGTTACCCTATTTCACTTCAATCTGTTCCAAGTTGGAGCTTCGTCGTGAAGTTAATTAGCCCGCTATAGTGATTAGAGCAGGAATATAGAAAAAACTTAACCACGTACATCCATGTTGACAAGGTCTCATTTTATGAAAATTTGTCTTATACAAATACTCTCTAAATTAGTTTAGGTGTGGGCTAAATGAACTAAAAGTTATGTATGTACTGATTTGCTAGGGTATAGATCTTGTGATATCTGAAGCCTACCACAGGCTGGCACAAAGTTAGCGAGGTTTATCTAACCAATAAAATATAATTAGTTCAATTAATTAATGAAAATGAACAGTTCAAGAGACCCTCATTATTCTGCAGTTGTAGCGAATCTTTATGTAGAAATGGATTAGGATGTAGATGTTTATTAACGAGAGAATTAATCTTCGTAATGAAAAATGTTGGGTTTTTGTATATATTTCGGATAGGTTTCATGAGATTTTCTATTTAAAACTTGCTTAAAACCGTCATCAACGGGTATTCATATTGTTTGTAACAACTGCGACTGATTCCATGTTCCAAGTTGGAATCAAGAAAATGTTTTGGAAACTGATATAAATATGAGCAAGTAACAACATATGTATGACTGACAGAAGGCTTGATCTCGCTCATCAAGCTAGGAAATTTTTTAACCCCAGTTGTGAATGCAGATGTGCACTCAGCTTGTTAATTCATTAATAGATGATGCCAAGCAAAATTCCATGGAAATTCCTCTAAAAGTAGTAAACCGTACATTGCGCTTTTTGGTCGTGCTCTGCCTCCAACTCTCTTGATACAGCTCGTTGCTTTTTAGAACACTGCACTCCGTTTTTGTGTGTGACCGTGTGCTGTGTTCCAATTAAAATCCGTGAAATAGTTTGAATAGCTCACACAATAATTTAACGAACTCATCCCATTCAAATTTCGCAATAAAAACGAAATGTATTTTGATGATATTTTCCTTTTCAGGCTGCTCAACGCAAATAGAATCACATGCATCCGCAAAGATACGTTCAGGGACTTGACTAATCTCAGCCTTTTGTAAGTACATTGTGACACTATACCATATGCGATACATTTAAAATGTTAATTCTAAAAAAGCTCTGCTGTCCCCTGATATCTCAAGAGACAGAAGAGCCACACAGTTTGCTTGCTACAAACAAACAGTTGTTGACCTTACTCATAAAAAGTAGTTTGTATATTATCAAGCATAGCTATATATTCTTGTCGGTTTCAAACGCTAATTCCAGATCGTTATATGACAACAAAATCCAGAGTTTGGAAAATGGAACTTTTGAATCCTTGCGAAATATTCAAACACTGTAAGTTTAGTATGGATGGTATAATGCACATTCAATTTAATTACATTATTACAGTAAAAAAATCGTTGAGGCTTGAGTGAAAGTTGGATACTATTAATTCTACAAAATTCATACTTTTACTCTGACACAGGCACTTGGCAAGAAACCCATTCGTTTGTGATTGTCGATTGAAGTGGCTCGCAGAATACTTACACCATAACCCCATCGAAACATCTGGGGCCAAGTGTGAATCGCCGAAGAGAATGCAAAGGAAACGTCTTGCTTCATTCAAAGAAGATAAACTTAAATGTATGGCGTTGTTTTGAATGAACAATTTTTGAGTCAATACTTGCATACTTTTTCCACGTATTATATCTATCGGAGTAAAATTAAAACTAACAAGGAGTGTGTACATTTCTTAAACTAATTAAATATGCTGTAGGTGACGATGGTGAAAGTAAAATGGCCTTTGACGAGTGCTCGGATACCAAGTGCCCGGTGGAGTGCGTGTGCGAAGGAACCTCTGTTGATTGCTCTAATCGAGGACTTCAAGAAGTTCCCAAAGACATTCCGGAGCAGGTTATGATGCTGTAAGTGATCTTTTGTGAATATGGAAATACATTGTGCACATGTTGCATTTGATAGAAGAATAAATACCAAATTTGATAACACGAACCTTTCCATTTGCTTTTGAATAGTAACCTTTCTGGAAATGACTTGAGCCGGGTAAGAAATGGTTGGATTCCCACATTGCCCCATTTGCAAAAGTTGGATTTGACTGGCAACAGAATCTCTGCTATTGAGGATGGAGCTTTCCGAGATTCTGGTTCTCTACTTGAAGTGTACGTAGTAAAACTTTCTCCTTGTAAAGTTTCGCCGTTAATTTCTGTGCATAAAGCAAGCTTAAATTATATTACTCAAAATGTTGTTTCCTCTCGTTTCGCAAAAATGGTAGTTGTGCAAACCTTGAACCAGTTGTTCATTTACAAAGCATCTGTGCAAAATTTAATCAGCGATATGGTTGTCATTTGCTAAAATTCTTATCCAAGTTTCCACAAGCCCATAATTTTCAAGCACCAGCGCTTTAAAGATCCAATTTTTAAATCATACATTATCACATTTTCTGCTGAGTTTGGTAGATAAGTGGCGGCAGCTAAAATTAGCAATCCTAAAAAAGCAGTAGAAAACACCCAAGTACCTTTCTCCTTAAAAGCATCTTTGGCATTGCTATTTGCTATTCCATCCGATTGCTGCATTGATACACATTTTTACAAAACAAACGCAAACTTGCAATTTCTCAACAGCATATTGGGAGTGACCCACCCGATATATCCCATGAGCTCGAACGTACGTATGCCCCTTGCAACTTTGAGCTTCGTCAATGAATAATTCAAATCCCAGGGAAATGCAAAATGGCATTGAGTAAACATCATGAATGAATTCATAAGATAATCTTATGAAATTTCTACCTTTATAATGCATAATGTTTTAGATGGAAGGCCCGAGAAAGTGAAGTGAAAGTAGGCTAACAGTCATTTTCCTAAAGTAGACAGGTTTTCGAGTTAGTGGTAAACATAAATTTTAAAGAAGCCGAGGGAAGTGGGCCTATCGCTTTTATTAGGAATGCCGCATCTGTCTGTTTGATGTTTGCAAGTCAATGTTGGATGAAAGCATATTGGGTTATAGAAGATAGAGTAACATTGCATATCTTATCATCACATTGCCGTAAAATCTTTGAGGGTAAGTTTTTGGCTGTTTCTCATGCTCCGTTGCGTTGCGCGTCCACTACTAATGTTGTCATTGGCGAAATAGAGTTCATGAAGTTATGTCTTTTTGGGTAAGGGAAGGCTGTCGGATAAAAAATGTAGCACATACAACTTACATGATGTTCATTCCATTTGAAATAACAACAACAACATTTATAAATTGGTTGATGGAATTACTTTGTCTACTTTTTGTAGAACTTTAACTGGAAACAAGCTGAAGGAGATAAACAACAAAATGTTCGTGGGACTCAGCAACCTGAAGGCATTGTAAGTTTTTATTCATATTTCTAATTTTATTAGGTTGAATTATTGGTAACAGGTCGAATGAGCAATTTAATAACTTGTTGTTTCCTTCCAGATCTTTAACTGACAATCAAATAACTTGCATCATGCCCGGGTCTTTTGAGCACTTGCCAAATTTAAAGTCCTTGTAAGTATACATAATTTTTCGTTTTTTATTGTGGTAGAACATTAGAATATGATGTATGTATTTAGTAACTTCAAATAAAAGCCTACATCGTAATAATGTTGTTTTGTGAGTTTCCCAGAAAATAATTTGTCAAGGCTATGATGAATAAAACATTTCCTCATCATATTCCGTTAGCTCAAGGATTTAGCCTGAAACCGATTACAGTGACAAAGTTTGAAAGAAAAGAGCTAAAGTTTCCAAACATTGCCATTGCCAAGTCTATTCATTAATTGCATGTCAGCCTTAAAATAATTAAATATTTGGGATTCGATAAACATTTTTACATCAAAGCAGTACAACATAGCTTGTACATTTATACATTTCCATTCGAAGAATGTGCTCCGTCAAAATTGTTGAAACGAAGCAAAAACCAAAAATGTAGTTTACACACATCAAAAGCATCTGAAATATGTGCTGTCTCTTATTTCGAGTTCTACGTTGGATGGATATACAACTAGTTTTTGTGTCATTTTTTGTTATTTTCAGGAGTCTAAACGGGAACTCATTCATATGCAACTGTCATCTAGCCTGGTTTGGAGAGTGGCTTCGAAGGGAGGAATCCATTGTCAGCACAGATGGACCAAAATGTCATGCCCCGCTCCGTCACAAAGATTCTTTAATACGCAGTCTTCCGCCTCATGAATTTAGATGCACAAGTATGAAACTTCCTATGTACTTCCTTTGACTTGGTTTCTCCAACTTTGAAACTTGATTAAAAGTAGCAAATTGTGTTTCACAGGTGACGATCGCGGCTGTCTTGGTGAAGGCTACTGTCCACCTCAGTGTAATTGTACAGGCACTGTTGTCTGGTGTAGTCGTGCCAAATTGCGAGAAATTCCCAGTGGTATACCCCCAGAAACTTCGGAGTTGTATTTGGATGTGAATGAAATACAGAGAATTGACGTTGGTCGCCTTGGCCATTTGAAGTATCTAACTAAATTGTAAGTCTTTGTTAGCGTCACTAACAAAATCATCTAGGAAATTTGTTCTCAACATCTCAGCCAAAATGGTTGCCTTCTGTTCACAATATTGCCTATTTTGTTTTCCACAGGGATCTCAGCAACAATCAAGTTTCAATGATTTCAAATCTAACATTTGCCAATTTGACGAAACTATCCACCTTGTAAGTTTTCAAAAAGCTGCTACAGCTCAGCCAACTATTTCTTAAGTGGTTAAAATTACTATGATCTTATTTTGCTCCTTGATTACAGGATTATAAGCTACAACAAGCTACAATGTATTGAAAGGGATGCTTTCACCGGTCTCGCGTCTCTCAGAATATTGTACTTGCAAAAAAAAGAATCAAATTAATACTGTGCCAGTGACAATCCTAATCTATTTCATGTGGCAATTTTCTATGGATATTTCAGGTCTGTTCATGCAAATGATGTTTCTGTGATACCTGAGGGAACCTTCCGAGATCTTCGCTCTCTAACACACTTGTATGCACAGTGCCAGCTTTGTATAGTTGAATAATATCCAATTTAATACACTTGTAGAAACTGTCATTATTCATACGCTTGGTAAACTTATTCGTAGGGCGCTTGGTGGAAACCCGTTATTTTGTGACTGTGGCTTGAAATGGCTGGCTGATTGGGTAAAGAGGGATTTCTTGGAACCGGGAATAGCAAGATGCAGTGAGCCGGAAACGATGAGAAGCAAACTTTTACTGACAACACCTCCAGGAGACTTTGAATGCGTTGGTAAGAGTTCTCAAGAAATCAGAGTGAAACTTAAAGTCGATATTTGTATAGTCAAAACTGGGAGAAGAGTTTCATACTGAAACATGTTCACTATAACGTGGATACATGAGATTTTGCATGATCGGAGATTCCATTAATTGTCACCTGAATTTCAACATCAGTTTGATGGTTTGATAATAAGAAGAGACTTGAAATGTGTCAATATAACGTGTTCATCCATTTCCAGATAACG
Organism: Orchesella cincta; assembly: GCA_001718145.1. Taxonomy (NCBI): domain Eukaryota; kingdom Metazoa; phylum Arthropoda; class Collembola; order Entomobryomorpha; family Orchesellidae; genus Orchesella; species Orchesella cincta. The sequence goes on along the minus strand of LJIJ01000019.1, from coordinate 67,975 downwards.
TGCCATCAGCCATCAGAGCAAAGTGTGATGCTTGCTTTACATTCCCTTGTGCTAACGGGGCTTCTTGCGAATCACTTGCGAATCGGGACTATCAATGCAACTGTGCACCAGGCTATCATGGAAGGCATTGTGAGCAAGTTATAGATGCCTGCTACGGACAACCTTGCATTAATGGAGGTACATGTCGTGTGATGGAAGAAGGACGTTTCAGGTTTGGATCCAATGCACCCTTTTTTTAGGTTTGAAGTGATTGATTTCAGCAAGATTTATTCCAATGGTCATGTGTTTTCTATAGTTGTACTTGCCCACCGGGTTTTGTTGGTCACCGTTGTGAAACTAATGAGAATGACTGTCTCAATCATAAATGCGAGAACAACGCGACATGCGTTGATCTGATTGGTCAGTACAGATGCGATTGTCAGCCAGGTTTTACAGGTTTGTTTGAAAGGATTACAGCTTTTTAAGCAGAGTAATATTAATGTACATTGCATAATTAATGTACTGTTTGCTATGAAGGTGAATATTGCGAGAAAAAGATTGCATTCTGCACTAAAGAGTTCAATCCATGCACAAATGGTGCCAAATGCATCGATCACTTTTCTCACTACACGTGTGAGTGTCCTCCTGGATTCCAAGGTGAAAACTGCTCTGTCAATGTGGACGATTGCATAAACCATATGTGTCAGGTTGGAAAACTGAAGTCTTTTAAGAGCAAACGAATAATCATTTAGGGTGGTTTATATAAACGTATTTTCTTACACGAGCTTTTCAATTATGTCTGCAGAATGGAGGAACGTGCATGGATGGAATTAATGAGTATACTTGTCAGTGCACTGATGAGTTCAGCGGTCGCTATTGCGAAGTTCTTCCAAGTGTCGCAATGTTGTACCCCAAGACTTCACCCTGCCAAGATAATGACTGTGTTCACGGATTCTGTTTCCTTCCCCCAGATTCGTCTGATTATACTTGCAAATGCACACCGGGGTATTCAGGTAGGATTCGATTTTAGTTGCTATAAATGATATGATTTCTTTACATGCTAGTGAAATCCTGACGGTGTTAATCAATAGGAAAGAGATGCGAAATTCTAACCAGTATCAGTATTGGCAGCAACGGGTCATGGGTTGAGTTGGAGCCTCTTCGTACTAAGCCAGAGGCAAATATTACAATTATGCTGTCGACATATGAGCAAAACGGAGTACTTCTATATAACGGTGAAGGGCAACACATTGCAGTAGAATTGTTTCTGGGCAGAGTTCGGATCAGCTATGACGTTGGAAATTATCCGGCATCGACTATGTACAGGTAAGCGTATTTTAAACCGTTTACCTCTTTTGTTATTAAGCAAAATACAGTTTGCATTTATAAATTTGCTGGACTATTTTTCAGTTATGAGATGATAGCTGATGGGGAGGAACATGCAATTGAGCTGCTGGCAATTAACAAAAACTTCACCATGCGAGTGGACAGAGGGAAAGCTCGCTCTATTATAAATGATGGCGATCGGGATTTACTGAAGTTAACTACACCCCTTTACATCGGAGGCTTGCCACCAACGGTTGCTTCAACAGCTTTAAATCAGTGGCATTTGAGAAACAGTACTTCATTCCATGGTTAGTATTATTGACAGTGAGAATGACAATACATTATTAATAAGTTGAGTTGTTTCACTAAAGCTTCCTATTTTGAAAACACTTATAGGTTGTTTATCGTTACTGATCATCAACAACAAGAGAGTTGACTACACAAATGCCAAACGCCAGCAAGGTGTAGTTCCAGGGTGTGCTGCCATTCAAGGAGAAGAGCCAGTTAGCAAGGATGTATCCGCAGCTCAAATTCAGTCAACGTTTAGCACAAAGACTAAAGTCGTCAAGGATGTGTGTAAGGACAACCGCTGCAAACATGGCAGGTGTATCCCATCCAAAAATGGGAAAGACTATGCTTGCAGATGCACTCCAGGATTTGGTGGCCGTTTCTGCGAACAAGGTAGCTTTGCACTGCAAATACAGTAGTTCTCAGATCGTATAAATTAATTCCAATTAACTAATTACTAATAAGCCAAAATGGTTAATTGATTTTAGCCCCAACATGCAAGAAAGAACAGTACAAGGACTACTACACGGAGCATGGTTGTCGCTCCAGAAGACCACTGAAAATAGCTGCATGCATTGGGAGTTGTGGAGATACCTGCTGCACGCCCAAGCGCTCGCGTCGCCGCCGCGTTAGATTAATATGCAACGATGGAACACGTTACACCAAAGATGTAGAAATAATTCGAAAATGTGCATGTTCCAAAAAATGTTACTAAATCACAAATATATCGATTGAATGCTTGAAGGGATCCGACAATTTTTGTATTGTATCATAACTATATCTCTAATTCTCATGTAGAATAGTACACAAATGCAATTGACAGACTGAAGCAAAAGCAGCTACTGAGAGTGAAAGCAAAGTGGAGAACGGCTACCCACAGTGGAATATTGTTACTGCGAGACCATTGAAAGCCATTTACATGTCGTTGTTTATAAAACTGTACATGTTTCTAGTTAAATGAGCTCGATCTATTCCATTTTTACACAAGAGTTGAACAGGAGCTCCTCTTTTCTTTGACTCTTCTACTGGCTTTGCAGTCAGTCTGTTACTATTACTGTAAAGCGATATTTGTGAGATACATACTTTAGATACAAACTTCAGATGACGTATTATTATTGAACATGTCATTTATTGTATCACAACACATTAAGTATTATGCATTGTCATAAAATGTCCTGGTCAAAGGATTTCGTCGACCCCATATCAGATGTAGACAGACACCCAGGCATCTTACAGCCGACTTTTGAATGAGATGATTATTTGTAACGAGCTACAAACAAAGATGGTTATATTAAAATATAGCTTTGACATCATTCTGCCATTTATTGAAATCATACCGGTATTCTAAATAGCCAGTTCGCAAAATTTCTCACGATACCTTGTTGTGGGTGATGAAGGTCACAAAGTTTTTAGGCAAGGAACGTCTCGGTCTGCCCATTGTCAGGCGTTTTATGACAACAACTGAAAACTGTACATATGTTTAATATAGACGTAAGACTATAACCGTTGATGTTTCGTACGATAAATGTAGCTGTTTATGAATATTTCCCGTATACTGTAATTATTATTAGTAATTTAGGAATGTAAAACTTTCTATGTAACGAGTAGCTTCCAATCCAACCATCTCATTGTGAATATCATCACCTTGTCTACTTGCATTTACTAGATTATAATTCTTGTTGACTTACAAATATTATTACATGATATAAGTAAACAAAAAAGTATTAAGTTTAAGACACAAACACAACTATACATCACCCGGTAGTTAATTGGCAAAACAAAAGTCACGCTTTTGAACTTTAATAAAGCAACATATTCGTTATGAGATCAGTAAACTGCTTTGGTACAAGTTTTCTGTTGGTTTTATTTTTTAATGGTGAACTCATAATATGTATTATGTAATTTAAGTTGATCTCCCGTATTCTGTATTCAACTATTGATTGATTGCGATAGGTAGCCAATGACTAAAAAATAAATGTTGATTCGATGCCGTTTGAAAAGTATTCCATACCATCATTCAATGCACTCCGCTTTTACGACTTGACACGGCTGGTTGGAATGCAAAGCATCAACATCATAGCAGATGTTTTTTGGGTGTATTGGGTCTATTAGTCAAGTGCTCGTCTTGTTGCGAATTTCACAAAAACTTTCAAGCTGCATAAAGCCACATATGCGAACTCCATACAATAATCAGAACAAAACATTAGTAAACACATGATCTTGTAAGGTAACAATAGCACTTCAGGAAACGTGACAAACCTTTTGGATATAATTCTGGTTTCCTCTTCGTGAATCAATCAACCTGTCTTCAATCTGATCTCCTTCCATTGGCATTAAAGGGCGTTCGGGAAATTGCTAAATTTTGTTGTTAAAGGTAAGACTACTCGGGCATTTTGTATCAAATTTTTCATTCCTAATTTCAAAGTTTTGATGTGTTGGCTTTTGTCGAGTTCTGTTGGTTTGTTTATTGGGAACTTTAATTAATTTGGCTGTAACTGGTGCTCACTGTGTTGTTTTCAGAAACTCCGAAATTGAGCAAAGGCAAAGAACCATGAGTTACCTCGCAGTTTCTGACCGTTTTCATCATCTCGGCATTCGATCTCATCTTACGCAGCTTCAAACTTCATTTCAGAAGTACTTTGAAACTCAAACCTTTACCGATGTGACCCTCATGTGTGAGGATGGACGAAACATCCAGTGTCACAAGATTGTGCTGGCTGCCAGCTCCTCCTTCTTTGAGAAGCACTTTGGATCTACTCCATCTGACGAAACTTCAACTGTTTTGCTAAAAGACGTCAAATTTTCTGAGTTGATGGATGTTTTGGACTACATATACAAAGGGAGAGCAAACATCAACAATCTACAAGGATTTTTGAAGGTTGCAGAGATGTTGAAATTAAAGGGGGTTTGTGGTGAAGAAAGTGAAGACGGAGATGGTTTCACATTTCCCGCCGTAAGTATTCAAAAGAGAATATGCCGTTAGCTATCCGAGCCATTAAAAATGGAATGTCTGTGGCCGCGGCGCCCACTCATATGGAGTTTGTACAAGCACATTGTACAACAAATTGGACAGAGCTGACCTTAAGGGTGTAGGGCGAGGAGGGCATTTTTATGGTTCCGTGAAGAAAACGTCAAACTTACCTGGAGAAGATTCCGTCTGCGCCAAGAACAAGGAAACTGAAACCGACAAAAGTATCAAACCGAAACCTGGTGGAGAAAAGGGTGGTAGGGATGCACAATAGTTTGGTAATTTTTTATCTTCTGAATTTGGCACTTGCCTTGATTTAGTTATTTTTAAATATATCATACTCAGTTTACATTATGATGGAATTTTATGAGGTTTAAAATTTCTTTATAAAAATAAATGAGAAACAAAGGTTAGCATCACAGGCAACATGTCGTCGTTTAATTAAATTTTTATTGTTGATCTTACATAATTGATAATTAGTTTTACACAATACAAACGGTAGAGGAGAAACTATTTTATCTACTGAATAGTGTTAATATATTATATTACTAATTATTAAGTAAATTAGCGAGCACATTATGGAGCATTGCATTTCAATTACGACGCATTCAGTATTAAATAATCCAAACGATACAACGTGGCTTGAAATCCTCTTGCATAAATTCACATAATATGAAGCTTTCAACATGCATCTAATATATTTATACGCTGTCACATAAGCACGTACAAATTAACACTAACTGATGGATAACTAGAACTGGCAGTCAATTGCAATATAGAAAAAACATTTACACCAACAAAGGTTGCATGCTATCTTCAAAAATCACTCAAGGAACAATGAAAATTGGACACAACGCGAGTACTACATTGAGACATCTAGCCTTGCAAAGGAGTACCACGGAGAATGATATTTTTACACTCTTTCAGTAAAGCTGTATCTCAATACGAGTCTCTCTCCTCCAGTTTTCTTGTCTACGCTAGACGCTAGAGAAAGAGACAATGGTTTGTTTAAAACAAGAAGGATTGTTTGTGGCATTAAAAAAGGCCTAGCGATATCATGCTGGATAACGAATCTAACGATAACGATTGTCTTTTCTCATTCGTGTTTTATTGGGAAAATCGTATGGTGAAAAGTAAATTGACACAATTGAAAATGCACATGTAGATATCGCCTGGAAATTGCCCATAAAACCGAAGGATTTGTAACACTAGATAATATATGATACATGTCATTTGAAATAGTTGCTGATTTGTTTCATTAAATCCGCTTCTGAACTTCGAACGGCATTCCCTCAACAGAGCATGGATTGTGAAATTTTTGGTTGAGTTGGTTTTTTACAGGTTAGTTTAGCAATAGAACGTCACATATTTTGATTTCTGTGACAGAACGTCGCATGTTTTTATTTTTGCGACAACCATGAGTTCCAACAACTCTAAACAACCCTATATGAAACGTGCCTCTTAATCTTTGGAACTATATACATGAGAAAATTTAATACCCAAATAATGAAAGCAAACAGTTTAATCGCATTGATCACATCTTACTTTATTTAATTGTTTCAATATTATAATTAACATGTACACATCTGAAATCTTTCGTAAAGTAATTAAGTAATGAATAGTGTAGTCGGGTTGGGGGCATTATGTTACTTAGCTTGCTTACTCACATTTATGCTTAATCTAAGTTTTGATTATCCATACACACCAATAGACATTATCAACAACGTTTTGTCCATTTACCAAAATCATCAACCACATAGTACAAATGACCGCGATATACTTACAACTAGGAGGGGAAGCTAATGATATCCAAAAGGATGCAAGTGCGGGTTTCACTGTTGACATTTGGAGAAACATGGTGCAGTATATTCAAGCTCAGTACTATTTTAGCACATCTGCCGGTATGGCATCATATAGAATTTATGATGAGAGTTACGACGCAAAGCTACTAAAGATAGTGAACCAGGTAGTTTTGTAACCTATGAAATACGAATTACATTGTTCCGATAGTTGTGCTAATTGGCATTTGATGAACGATAAAGATTCTGCCGGCGTCATATGCAGTCGACTTTTGGATGATCGATATGGTAGCTACATGTGTAGCCTCCCCCTAAAAATTATGTTGCAGCAGGGCTCTCTATATCACCACTTTAAGTTGGAGAAAGCTATGTAGAATACGACAAGATAAGTAACATTTCTATACAAAGTTATGTATACAATATGCCACTTAAACTAAATTTCGGTAACTCCACCACAATCGGAAAAAATAGATGATGATAGGAACTAAACTTTATTATCCGTGAAATACTTTAAAATTTCTAAAATTTACAAATAAATCAAGCCAATTGGTCGCCAGTTAGAGTAAGAGATAAAAAAAGAAAGAGCTAAGCTGCGGAGGCCATTTTTTTAACATTATAAAGAGGTCAATCAAATACACAGCAAGACAACACTCTTAAACTTGGCATGACTTTCTGCTCATAAATCAGTTTGATTAAAATTTTAAAGCGAAGATATTCATAATTGGGGAGGGTTAAGATAGCAAATTATCATTGGTTCTTAATAAATGAAATGGTTCGCTTAAAAAAATCAAACAATCATACTTCAATCAATCCAGTGCTCATAGTAGATATAAGTGCAAAATTCAATTGCGTTGAAGAGTTGTAACAATGTAAAGATAGTTGTCTCCTTTTTACTTGTGGTTCAGTTAGTGCCCATTTTATATCAAAAAATGAAACTGGCTTATTTATTGATACCGGAGCACAAATATCCAATTCCAAAACTATTGATAGCAAATAGTGTAATGTATTCGCCTTGAATCATATCCAAAGGGTCGCTTCCACCAACCAGCTCTGTCTCACAAAGAAAAAATGAAATCTGCTGTCCACCACCTCCGTTGTTGGTGCATTGATACACCCAACATCCCTGAGCGCTTAGCATCGGCTTGTGCCATCATGGTGATTTAAATAAATATCATTAGCATAGAAATTGCGTTATGTTAGTGATGTCAGACCAAAAGAAAATCCACGATAAAGCCAGAAGGGAATACTTTTACGCATAACTTTTCAGGTCTCAAATGGAGTGTGAGTGGGGAATTACTGTAGATTGTCCGGCAGTCTTGACATCCTCCAGACATCTGTGTACACTCATCTCCATACTGCCCAGTCATGTCCTCTCTCTTCCATCCATTTCAACCGTTTTCATGTAGTTATGAGATGACCACTCACTTCTATAATGTAAATATATTGATGCTCCTATTCAACTTTCCTTTTGATTCTAGCTCTTTCAAACACAACTAAAAATATGTATGCAATCCGCATACAAACCACATACGAGTGTATCTCATACATATTTGAATTTCATAGCGTGAATGATGCATAGGAAAACAAATCTTCCGTATTACATTCCATCATTATTATAGGAAGTTTGTGTATGCTTATAGGTTAATTGAAAAGCAGAACGGAATCATGCAATGAAGCTTCAAACATCAGAGTCTTCCATGTCGGAATTAAAGTTGGTATGAAAGGCAGGCTGAACCATGTATCCAATATAACCCTAGTGCAAAGATGAGTAGCCCGCTTTGTCCGAGAGAAGTGGACAGTGCAGGGCTTACAGCCGGAAGAAAAAGTTTGATGCAGAAAATGCGATAAAGATTGCTTTCTTTAGGGCACTTTTATTTGTGGCGGCTGCATCTGTTAGATATTTCATTTTGTTTTTGTGGGGCTTCAGTGCTCGTTGTTGGCAGAAATATTATGGCAAATATAACAAGCAACAACAATCAAATTCTCGTTTACCCACTGTGTCCAAATTGGGAGCATTTGTATTAAAAGAATATTAGAATTCTTCACATTTACAGCTATTTCTTTAATATCATCATCGCACCAGCTGCACTCTTTGGAGATTATGTACTTTGAAAAACCTCCAAGGTAAACGAGAAGAATCAAGAATTTGATAACATAGTCATAATCTCTTCATATCTGATGGAAACTTAAGGTAGCAAAGAATTGCCCCTAATGAAGTACGTTTAAGTATAGAATACATATATACATGCTGTTTCCTAGTAGAACAAGCAAAGTTATAAAGATACCATGTCGGTTTAGCGAATTTAAAACAAAATACTGGGTATCTATTTGGTTTTTTGGTCGAAGATGGATACATTAAACCAAGTCTTTACATTACCCACTTTCACTTTTTCGAAAAACTGATGGTTTACGTAACAAATAATTTACAATACAACGGCAAAATTTGATGTTAAACGTATTGCTTTTGTGTAAGTATACGAACGTGGATGGACTGTTGGACTCGCAGAGTTAAAGAGAGCAATTAAAGCGCGCGTGCTAAACGAAAGCGACCTTCGTTTAGCACGAAGCGTTCTTTCCCATTGATAACGTGAAAACATTGTAAATTTGGACATACTACAAGGGTATTTCTTTTCTTTTTTAATGCAACTATGTAGGGGCCTACGGCATGGGTATCTGTTGAAAGCCACAAATTTAAAATTTCCATAAGATAGTTAGCCTGCCCGGAAGGCTAACCACATGCCTGATTCTATGGGCGTGCATATATGTACAAGGAAATTAAATTATATCAAAATTGTCCGAAATTATATAATATTACGAATAGTTGAATTTTCCGTATCTCAGCTTTGTGTTGATCGGAAAACTGTTTTGTTTGCACCAAATGTTTTGGTGAAGTATAAAAAGGAATCTGAATTGCAAGCATTTCTTATTTACGAGGAAATCCTGAGTGAAAGTTGGGATGAGATCTGAAAGCATTTTTACAAATTGTTTGATATTTTCCGGTTATTTCTTGCATATGATGAACAAATCGGTGACGATATAGTCAGAGCGAATGTAAGATCACACTTGACATTTTCGTAGAATCAAATTCCAAAGCAAAACTGAGTATTGGAACTCGACTTTGGTGAATGATATTGGTATTCAACAAAGTATGCTCATGTTTGTCTTCCTATTGTTCCAATTATATGATGCACATACTCTCTGTAAAATTTGTGAAGCGTGTACAGAGGGAGATATAAAGCTCTTCTATGTATATTACTGGTTTATTGTACGTGAATATAATACGTATAGGACTGAGTACACAAAGTTAAAATGATTTGGGAGTAATACTTTTTTGGATGTGCAGTGTGACCAAATGTCCTTTGGGATAACTCAAGGAGGAAAAGAAAGTGGAAAAGGTACACGGGAGAGGGAAGTAAAGTACAGGAAAAGATCGGAAAACACATGGTTGATTCAGAAAACCATATATGATCAATGGGTTACCCCATTTGGTTATTATTGTATGTGATCCTGACTTGAATTTGCAACTATAAAACTGGTATTATTCAACAACTGTGACCACAAGAATACAACGTCACCCGTCTCCTCAAGTGCATATAAAGAGCACATTTTCACGCAATCTTGGGCAGCACTTGCAAAGAAAATCTTGCCTCTCTCCATTCTTTGTCCTTTCTACTCCTCCTAGAAAGCAACCCTTGCCCTTAAAATGCTTCCGTCGAATATCAAGAAACGACTGTGACAAAGAATATATTTGCAATGATGGGCCAACAAACACAAACTGTAATTGAATTTTACTTCACCCCAATATTGAGGTACGTATTTAGGCACGTTGCGTTGTCCCCTGAGTACATTCCGGTATCACTTCTGGATTTCATATCACAATGCTTCACTATATTTCGTATTCAATGGTCGTGGACACTTACTTCATGTCCTGACACATCATTATTCCAGTGCACAGATTCTATTTGATTGCGATGCTCCTACCATGAAATCCGTTTCCTTCGCCCTTATAAAAATTCCAATTGTTGTGTGGAGCTAAAACCAAGGTATGCAAATTGAGCACTGCAACGGAGTGACGACACTTGCCTCCTCCAGTTCAATCAACTATGGGCACATTTAATATTTGAAAACAATACATTTTCAAGCACATTTTTACATTTACATTCTTCACTTTGGTTGAATGGCTTTAATAAAATTTATTTAAATAAATAAAAATGCCCCATTTCCTATTTCTTGATTCTCAATACCAATTGAATAGAAACGTGATAGGATTGTCCTCTAATGCTAATTTTGGTGCATTACTAACAGGCGTGAAAATTACTGTTCACTGTATTACTTACAAAAAATGCCGTAGTCTATTCAAGTTGTCGTCCAATTATTAAATTGAAAAAATCGGGAGCGTATGTCACTCAATCTGTGTGATTACAACCCTTATATATTTCCCATCACTATCTTTCATTCTTGACTTACGCAATCATTCCAGATTTTTTAATAAAGGCTTAACATCTGATACGACATGCATATTCATTCTATTTAAAAAAATCAGCCATCATTATGCAAAATTTTAATAAAATCACAAGAAGTGAAATATAGCATTGACTTGAAACTTTTTTTCCTTTTTTTTCTCGTGGAAGGTGAATTTTTTTCGTGCACAATAAGTCAGAACTAAGTCTCGTTACCAAACATCTGAAACAGAACGCTCATTTTTCATCTCATTTTAATACCAAGTGAGCAAGGGAAAAGTGAAAAAATGTGTGACTCCGACCCAGCCATAGCCATATTACTTTGCCAGTATTCAAAAGAGTACTCTATATACCGTGTATATATAGACTGTGTACTCTATATACTGTGATCCAATATGTCACATTATAGATGTGATTCCAAACGGTAAAAATTAGTTTTCAAATGGGACCAAATTAGAAAAAATTATATGAAAAGTTTCTTGATCATACTTACTTTGGGCTTTCATTTGCATGTGTTGTCATGAGTTTGAGTACTGCATTTCTCGTAAAAAATATCTGGGGAAACTTATTTGCTCACTAAGCGACGTCATATGGTCAATGAACAGTTTTTTTTACTTACTTGCCGCAGTAAGCCTCTCATTTCAAGCCACCCCCATTTTATTATATTATGACGACACGGTGGATTGATAGGCTCTGTTTTTACAGCTCCCACTTGTCCACGGAAAAAAGTTCTAATTTAGTTACGGAGTGAAAAAAAATCTCATATTTCATATTGTCGTTTGAGACCTGCCTCCATTTACCGAATTCTCATCAATTTGAATCCAGAAAGTAAGTAGTGTCGATAAGTATTCCGTACTAATGTATGTATGAGGCATAAAGGTAGGTCTTTAAAGTGGAATGGGAGCATAGTGTACGTTGAGAAAATAAAGATTACTCATATCTTATTTTTTGTGTTCACAAAAATGAGAAAAATATCCGTTTAAACTCTCAGATTTTCCTTTCCCATTCCAACTCCTGTCGGTATATTTATGGTGTCTGAAATGATGTTTGGATTTGGAGCTGAGAAGGCAAAGCTAGGATGAGAAAAGGTACCCTTTAAAATAGGGTGAGCAGAATTGAAAAGCAACCAATTTTGACAGAAATAGGGAATGAAGATCTCTTAGATATAGTCAGGAGTCGATGAGAATATTTCAATCCTCCTTGACAGACTGCTCTATTACAAGTTTTCAGTGGAAGTGAATGTGCAACTATGTAGTAGTTTGGTTTAACTCTGTAAAACATTTTGTCGAGCACATGTAAGCTTTTTATGTATGTATAACGATAAAAATGGGCATACAAGAGGGAAACCTGGTAATATGAATGTTGATACTGTAGTTTGCAGTACAGAATTGCGAAGAGTGGACTGGTGATAGGGAAGGTACTTATATATCGTTTACAAGAGGAAAGAATGAATGGCTCGAATTTAGGGTACATTGGGCGTGTATGTATACATGCTAGAAGTTAAAATAACATACACACTTCCGTTCATCGCTTTCTCTCTCTAAAAAGTATATGGATAACATTGCATTGGAATGAAAGCATAGGAGATGGAGTGAAATGATGGACTGAAGAGGTCCCAAGAATGGAGAAAGTTTAGGCAATCCACAAAGAAATAAGATGTAAGGCGACTTTTATGTCGGCAACAAATCACATCTTGAAATGGAAAATGGAATTATATAATTTGGCGCTTTATGCCACTATATATGGAGTATGGGTTGGAGAGTATCATTTGAAAGTATCATGTCGTATCATTTTGCTAGTCGCTTTGAGGGGCAGAGAGCCAAAGAAAAGGCTTTTCTCGGATCATGATTCGACTTGAAGACAAAATGCAAACATTTTCTAGCCCTAAAATGTGCTCTGCCTGTACTCAAACTATAAGACATACAAGAAAAAAGAGTATGTTAACTTCTTCCTCTTTGATACGTATCATTGTCATTGTATACCTATCCTCAATGCTCATATCATCATCCGTTCGTTTCTCTCTCTCTCCTCTCCTTTTACTCTTCTCTCTCCTTTCAAACTTGTTTTAAAGCTTATCCATATAATGCGATATTATATGTGTGTGGTGGCTACATTCTACGTGGCGTTATGTTCGTTTTTTTCCGTTTTCCAGTGAATTCAACGACTTTCTCATAAATGTTATATCTGCAAGATCCATATAATATATACATTTTTGTCATTATTCTTTTCTTCTCTTTGGCCCTACAACAACACATCCACCAGTGCTACATCAAGTAGTTCATAGGAAACGCAGGGGAGTTGAATCATCGGTACAAAAAAGAGTTAAGACAAATGTACCCATATTATCTCAATGCATACGCTCATACGTATGTATGTGCTTCCATGATGCATTCAAAACTAACCACATCACACGCTACGTACAAATAACTATATGCGTCGGTTGGAGAAAGCCATGTGAGTTCAACCACTTTGACGACAGCTTCCACCTATTCATCGTTACTTTTGCTGCGTATTGTCTTTCGTATTTCATTTTATCATCATCAGAAATACACGATGGATCAAGGTGTTTGCATACTCTGACGACACTGAAATTGGATTATATTTGACGTGTTGGTAGATAAAAATGCAGAGCCACAGCAGTACATATCCTGGTATAGTATGCACTTACCCCAGTTCAGATGTAGACTGTAAAATCATGCATGATTTTTTTTGGTGTGGAAGCAAAAAAAACTATAGGAAAAGAGCTGGTCTTTGGATACTTGAATTTTACGAACATGTTTTCAAAACCTGTTATTGCCACGTCTCTTATGAAAACTGTATAAAGGGTAGAGATACATAATATATGTCAGTTTTGGGTTTTCTTTCTCTTCTTTTTTCTCTGTCATCATCATGGTATTATACCATGAAAGTTGATTTCACTTATCCGCAGATGCATCTTGTATCCCAAACGAGATATCTTACACGACGAAAATGAAATGTATTGGTAATGGTGTGGATCTCGTTGTAAGGATGGTATGCATGGTGGTTGTAAAAGTAACAGACATTTCTATGGCTGACTAGACTGTGTGCACATAGCGTATAAACTTGACTTAAATGGAGTAGTTCAAGATCGAAAGTGGTAGGAAAAAAGAAAGAATAGGAATACACTGGAATGTGGAATGAAATTCGATGAGATCAATGAGTTGTCATTCCTTTGCAAGCACACGGATTGTCACAGTGAAATCATCAGAAATTGAAAATGACTCCAAGGCATGGTCTCATCTTCACGTAAAAGAAACCTTTTATGACCGTCATCATCCGCGGCAACCGTATCCTTATTTTCAACATTTCTTTCATCTCTTCTGATATCTCATTTTTTAGTGCTTTCCGCTTTTCTGGTTTCACAGAGCTATATAGATTTTACGGGCTTCCCACTCTGCTAAAACATTATATTTTTTGAAAGAACATGTCTCCAATCGAATGCTACCTGTCAGGACACGTCAGGTATAATTAACCTGCTTTCTGTAAGGATGCATAAAACTAGAATTAAATATGTGCGTATGTGATCTCTGATAAAAAGATTATTAGTCGACCAGAATCAATTGTTCCGAAATAATTCACTAATCGTCTTCACAAATGTTTTGGAATCTGGTTACGGTAGCCCAGTATTTATATCTAAAATAATAATATTATGACGTATGATGTATACCATGTATGAATGCATAACGGGGAGTTCTGAGACTACCTGGAGCACATGAAAGATATGGTGAATCACCACTGGTGATTTATAACGACCAGTCAAGTAGGAAAAGTAACAAAATGTTTAAAATTATTTTACCGTTTATTTTATTCCTTCATTGCTAAATTCAACAATTATTGGAAAACATTAAACAAGCATTTAATGAATAAAAATCCTTGTAAACACTCTCGGTCCGGTCCGGATGATTAGGAGAACGTTTTATGGTAACTAAATTACTCATTTGCGTAATCAGTATATTTTGAAATTACCAAGACCACCATAACACAACGTGCCAAAGGACATGTCTCCATGACTGGACTAAAACGACCGGTATTAATAGGCAGAAATGGATCACAATTTTAGAGAGATAAAAACTAGGAAAGCCAACAAGAAGATAAATTCTTTTTGCATCTAATCGGTTAGCGCTGTCAAGGGAAAAGAAAGGGTGTAATGTTGAACAATAAAATTATATGCAGTATAATGCGTGACTGGCAAACTGTAATGCGCTTACTTTTGTATCATCCTTCCGAATTCAACTATGCGGTTGGAGAAGATTTAAACCTTTTCCAACATACGAGTGCCTCACTCGTATAGTGTGTTGTTGCTGTTTTACATGGCAAAGTCAATAGGTTTAGATCATCAAGTCGTGTGCACATTAAGTAATATCATTACAAGTGGCATTTTCTGATCCTCCTGATAAGATGATGACAAATGTGGGCCTGTTTAACCAAACAAGCCCCTCTCATCATCTGATAAAAAGAGGGACACTTTATACGTATCAACCGTTACTACCAACTATGCCCTACTCGTTTGTATACTCTCCAACAATGTTCTGTAATAAATTAGGGTGCAGGTCAAATCATGTACTTTTTTATTTCTATACCATAGTCAATGCTTAGCCAAACGTTGAAACTGAAAAAGTGTTTTTTCAGAAAGACAACAGTGTGAATGTGAAAACAAATCACTTTCTATATTTTGTGTTTTCACAAGAGCAAAAGCTTGATGGTTACGCATAAACACTAACAGACCTGTTTTAATGGTCCATGCAAGATTAACTACACATGTGAAGGCTAATGAAGTGTGCTCTTGGGAGTGTTTAAACCTTTTTGTTGGACACTGCAACTTGGGGAACTGTACTGTTTTAATGATTTTCTCGTCGACAAAAGTGAAACAAAAGTTAAAGTAGTCATTCATATTCTGATCAAGGCAATTTTTTCTGGGAGGGAGAGATAATAATCAAATCAGATATATGAAGAGAGTGAGCTACCACCAAGATGTGCCGTAATAATGTTTGTTAAACTAATATTCATAATGAAGTTACAAAAACATAACAGAACGTTCATATCGTCCATTTTATGAGAAGGAATGCTGGCCTTTGATAGAGTTATTTTTAGTTCCACCAAACATTAATTTATTCGACCCCTCACTGAGCAAATCGAGCCCAATGTTACTATGAATTTGGGATTTTAAAAGTTCCAAAACGTCCAAAACGTTTTTACATTCATTGCTAGTGTCGCTGACTAAGGTTTGACATGGGAATGTAATGTTTATGGTGGGTACGTTTGGCTCTTTGTGATTTTCATGATTCAATGTGAGTATTTCCATCACCGTCAGTAGGGAAAAGATCAACATATCCATGCAGACATAAAGCGATTGTAGAAGTAGTAGAATACGGATTGAAGAGTTATTCATTTTATTTAACATCAAGCAATTGCCCTTTTACTATCATCATGATCATGATCATCATGGAAAAAGGAAAGGGCAGTTGCTAAGTTTACCATAAGGTCCAGAGGAGGCTGTAAATCTTGGAATCAATTTGTCGTCGGAGTGGACAGAAGAAGAAGATATTACTTTATTTGGTCTATGTGGTGACTCCTAGCTGCAACTTCTTGGTGAGCCGTGAGTCTACCCTCATCGCATCCCACTCACATTGTGTGTGTGTGTCTTTTATGATCATTTCCTTTTGGTGGTGATGGCTCTACAATATCTTCATTCAAGTGTCTCTTTTGTACACATCCTAGTTTATGTACAGGAGTCGCTATAAGCATCCCACAATAAAGTCAGCATTGAGCAGCATGAACTTAACTAAATGCGAATTTATTTTCAGATTAAGTGTTGAATCAATTTTTTTGTAGAGGTTCTCCTTCCCATTCATGCGTGCTTAAGTAAAGTAGTTTTTCTTTGAGATTCCAGCCGAGCGCATTACTTTCTGTGTTTATGTTTATACACAACTTGACAATACGGTAATGCTTTCTTATTCCTAATATTTTAGTGAGCGCATCTTGCACTGCATTATTAAAAGCGAAGATGAGATACTCACTGAACTCAATGTAAAAATGATGTGACTCCAATTATGTGATTGAATATTAAAGTTGACGAAGTGGAAAATGGAGAATGCATTACATTTCCTTTTCATCGGGATTCATATCTTGTATAATACTTTGCTGTGCTCTAAACTCTGTATTTAGTTTTGAACCAAAGTCAGAAAATTAACAAAAAGTAGTCAGCTTATCTGTCGATTTGAAATGTGAAAGAGAAAGTTAAGGTTTTTATACCAATCATTGTAACATCGACCTTTTCCATTGACACCTGTGTTCAATCATGGAAAAATAAACCATTGTTGTTGGAGGCTCATTTTGGAGTAAATCCACTTTCACTGTAGTTGCTAACTATCTATGTCATCACAATCCATTTCAAATCATCACAATCGACTTCATTTGACTTTTCCTTTTATCTCCAAATAGTGATCAATTTTCTGATGCTTGTCTATCCACATGTAGCGCAAAAAAGCAACCAAGCGTGTAGACAACTCAGCCGGTTATTAGAACTTTTTTTTCGGGGGCACATCAAACGAAACAAAGATATATAGGGCTGGGATCATTATGATATGGTTTTTGTAAGTTGGGAACCCAGCATGTATTTATATTCCCATATAAATATATTTGAGTCGTGCTGGTATTACGCTTTACCACTAAACCACTCACTCAACGGAGCAGTTCCATATTCCAAGTGAACAACGCTCATGATTTGAAGACAAGAAGGTAAGTGGAGGAAGAGAGATTGTAGTAAATCAATGATAAAATTAAGTATAAAGCTTTTATAAATAAATGGTAGGTTAGAGAGGAATGGCGTGGAGGATGAAAGCTCGTTTTCATCAATGCTATGCTGGTGAACAATTCCAAATGTTCTCTTGGGGTTGTAATCCAATTTGGCTTTTCAATTCAATCATGGTATCAAAAGCAAGAGAAATGGCATTTAGAGCTTTAATACGCTCAATCCAGAAAGTACAAAAAGAGGAGTCATTCTGAATAAAAGCTAACCAGTCAAGCCAAAATAGATACCCAAGATACGGCTATTTTATTGAAAAAGGCATGTTTTCTATGTGTTCTCCGTGTCTGCACACAAAGTAGCGGATATATGTGAATAAACCGAGGGACATGGAGTGCTAGCAAGTTATGCATAATAGTAAAATCATATAAATATATTTAATGCAGTGATCATATAAGTAATATATGGTAGGTAAGGACCGCTCTAACTAGCTGATCCAACCTCTCCCTTTACACACTTTTTGTTATTGTCAATGTATCCTTATTCCATCAATTCAAAGAAGTTGTTACAACGCCAGAAAAAAAATCATCCCTCTACAAAATTTCTATATCAAATCTAACTATGCATCTCGTATAAATGAATGTACATTCGTACGTGTAAGTATGAGCCGATGATAGGATACATTTTGTGTGATATGGAAGGAAGCATGTTGATTTAATATACGTGCTCCCCACGTAACCGCCTGCACCCAAAACAAGAAGCTCTTTTAGAAAATGAAAGCTTTGTGGAGAAGGATGAGATGATTTCACTTGTTCCATCACAGTTCTGTATTGCTGTACCACAGAAACCGGTAAACTACTTCCAATTTTTAGGTATTATTATAAACACAATGAAATGGGCATTACTCCACTCACTCTCGCCAGCTTTGACTCAAATAGTTTCCATCGACATCTCGGCATTATGCATAAAATTGAGGCTCATGTATTGAACTCATTTAATCCAGGGCTTTGTCAATAATAGAAATTAGGCTTCCACCCAACACAAACAAGTTTTGGAGATGGGTTCCTCCACATGACAACTTTGTTCTTGGTGTATGCGCCCATAAATGTAGTTTTTGGCAACCTACAATAACACCCAAAAATAATTTTAGGATAATAGATTTATTTGGCTGCTCATTGGGGGGGTGTTCCATGTTTAGATTATTAGATATCATGCCCAAATACTCCACATAAAATACTCTTTCGCTCTAATAACTCATCTATAACACATTTAACTACCTTTATGTTCCACATTGATGTGTTGAGAATTTCTTCAGTTTGCTTGCATACATATTTACCTTTACTCATTCATGAACCAAATTCAATCATCTTAGAAGCTCTCTTGAAGAAAATTAAGTTAAATAAAAATATTGGAAATCCGTTCTTCATAGATTTAGTTTGGGTTTATCGGCTCCCGAAACCATTCGAATTTTGATTATTATTGAAAGTTTTGGGTAAGCATGTTGTAAAAACCTACACCTCATCCAGTTCCGGCGTAATGAAGATAAATGGTAAAAATACAATTGTAGCTTTCAAGCAGCAGCTTAACCCTTTCTCAAATTACTAGTGTAACGTTAGCGCTGACAACAAGTATAACTTATTTATTGCTGCCACTACTTTTGGAATAAAAGCGTAGATGTGTTCTATCCCGATGATTACGCAAGAAATAAATGTATCCTTTATCCAATTTGCTTCAGTTAGTGAGCCCATATGTATGTAATATGATTACTTGCTCAGATTACGCTCTCCTTTCAAGTGTGAATTGGGATGCTGTGCATGGCTATAATGGTTCATGACTTTTGTGAGCTTAAAGTGTGATAGAGAGAAAACTAATAAATAAACCTTCTCGTTCAATATTAATCTAATTAAATTAACCTCTCTCTATGTTTTCATACACTAATGGGCCCTCGTAGTAAATGCTTGTTTGGGATGTGATTACATTACACTAGACACGGGATGTGAGAGAATCAATCTATTTAATTGCATATCGTTCCTGTTTTTTAACTTAATCAGGCATCACGGCAAGTGCTCCGGGATAATAATATAGTGATATGAGGCATGCATACATATATGTAAATATATTAGAATGACTTTGCCTTTTCCCGTAATTTGGTGTGTTTTGGTGACATGCATTATCATTATACTTATCATTCGTTTGTAACCAAAATATTTTGGGACTCTCTTATATCTATATGCATGGATTATATTATCAACGTGTTATCAGCGTTATGTGAATGTATGTACTGTTTACCAGCTCTGAGCCTTCATAATAACAATGATTCATTATCATGTAGTTTGGATCTCATTCGTACTTCTCCTTTTATGCGTATGAGCGTTTGTATGCACTCTTGGTTTATATCTGTAGTAGATGTCATGTCATACCTCTTAGACAAAAACTTCAAATACTGAACACACTATCCAGTGTCATAAATAGACTCTCTTTATGATGTAATCTCAGAGCGTGAAGTTTAATAATATTTGTCGGTATCCTACCATACAATGGCATGCAAAGGTGTCCGTAATTGCTAAACGATAAGTTTACTAAACTAAGATTGGCGAAATTACAATTTATTTTAGGAAACGTTGGTTTAATATGAAAAGTCGTGACATTTTGCCAGCATTCGAGTCACCACCTGGTGTCCTCTTAGTTCTAGCCTTTTTTCGTTTAAAAAAATTATTTTGGCACTTGGTAGGATTGGCACTAATTATGCAATACTTATGCTGCAAATTTTAAGCCACGGAATACAACCAAAAGTCGCACATTCACCTAATATGACACATATGATGTACAGAATCGTAACCCTTGTATATGGTGTGGCATGAACTCATGTAGTACAGAAGTGTGCCCAACTATGTGGTATTTTTCATGGACAAAATTCATAAACTAACACAGCCAAAAACCGTATACGGAGGCCGAATGTTGCGTCTCACAATGAACGAGTGTTGTCAACTATTGTTCAATAGCATTTCGATGCTGCTAATGAGACGGAAGCATATTGCATATTAACTTCGTGACCAGAATAAGTCTTCTGGGTTCCTTCTGGCTTTTTATCGTAGAAAACAATGATTTTCAATAAATTTATTATAGATGCTAACAATTAAATAACTATAAACGCTTACGCAAACTACCTACTAATTATAGCTTAACATACCTGCATTTAGCTGCACAAATGCTTTCTTAACTATTAACTTTTGTCTGCCTTATACAATTATTCAGTATTTTAATGTTACCTTAACCTTATTAAAAATAATATCTATATTCAAGGAAGTTCCAAACTCTGAACCTATGTAAACTAGCAAAAGAGGAAATCGCACCTGAAAAACATAAATTTTAAGTCCCCATAAGCCTTTAAATTTACCGATACAAGTCGCAAATTTTTGAAAGTAATTAATAAAATATGCTAACAGTTTTTGCATTGGTATAAATTTAAAACAAGTAAATAGTTTTAATTTTTACCATCATCTCGACTCAAGATGATTGTATTAGCGATACTCAACGATATATGTATCATATCACATCATGATGATGTCTACAATGGTTACGGATTTACTATGTGTGTGAAAAGCCACTAGGTTACCCATAAGATGCTGTGTGCTGGTAGCCTTTTTATATGCGAAAAAAGGTACGTATATGATATGTGGATAATACCACATAATGATAGTGAAGTAACAGTAAGCTCACACTAGTCGGGAAATTGATTCCATCATCACCGTTAACCTTCGTATGAGCGGGACGGTTCGGCAGCGGTGTGGATCCAATCCTGAGCAGTCTCGCCGCCTTCCAATGTGAGAAAGCGAATCACACCAAGCACTGGGAAGTAGCTAGCAACCACAAACCAATTCTCCTGTAAGAGTCACTCAAAGGAATAATCATATACATGGCTCACTCTCTCACACAAGTATTTTATGTGCATGCATATCTACGTACGTACACCGTGCGTGTAGTCCTACAAAGAGCTAGCGACTAACTTACAAATACACACATCTTTTCATGATCACAATATGATGCTCCTTCCTCCAGCAATGAATATTTACGTACCTTTGCGATAGATACGAAGTACCTTGGGTCTAACCAACAATTTAATCGTATTTACTGCGACTTTCTTATTTACTTGAATAATGTACATAAATGAATATTTGAAACATCTTTAGTTGAAGGATCGAGATGCTAATTGTCGTTTATTAATCGGAGTGACTTCATAAGGTCGTCAATGAATCTGATTTAAATGATTTCTAATCTGTAGAGCATTATTCCATTTAATGAAGCAATTACGGTGGCCAAATAAAATGTTTTGTGTTTAATTGAAAAATACGTCTTAAGATACAGATTTCAGCCTAAGAGAAGGAAAGAAAGCGATATGTACAAATCGGTAATATTTATTGAGACCAGGAATAATACAGCGGAATTGTGTAAAGTCTCCCAATACTTGAATTTTTAGAGGCTTATTGACCATAATTTAACATGAAGAGGATGAGTTTACAGAGGTTTTTCAACAAACTTTATGCTCAAACGGGAGCCACCTCTTTTTGAATGTAGGCATTGTCAACTCTCGCAATATGAGTACACCACGTATTGTGCATTACTTTATGCAAAGTCTACTTACACCAAATCAAACTTGTAATCCAAAAAGTTGAGCTCTCTTCATACATCTGTGATGGTGACGGTATGCTAGCTAGCAGCTTAAAAGTAAGTAGCAAGTTAACTAAAAAGAGAACCAACAACTCTCAAGAATCCATTTGCTCATGTACCTTACTTTACTCGGCATGTGTGTGAGTGTGTATACTTCTCTCATTTCCAGATATTTCTATTATGTGATTCATACACAATCAAGAGCTGTTATGGACACCTACAACAATAGGTTAGCTGCATACACTTATTGCTTCTGACTTGTGTATTGTGCTCCTCTTTCCCATTTCCGTCTTTTTCTCACTCTCACTTACTCGCTCACGCAACACACACACACATACAAAACCAGGGGCTCTCCGCTGGGCTCAGTTGACTTCACAAGTACCTTCTCTATATCACGACCCTTGCTCACTCAACAAACCATCAGTAGTGTTTGAATCGTAGCCTGAACAAGTTAAACCCTTCTCATCACACAAAATGAAAAAGATCTCATCATTGTCATCATAACTACCATCCACTTCATATAAGTAGTAAATGTGATTTCAATATTGAGTGTACTCAGTGTATCAATGTGATTTCAAGTTTTTAGCTCAGCAAAATTAACTACAACACAAATTGTCATTGCAACCTTCAACCTCGAAATTCAGGTTTGACGTTGGATCCACGGAATTTAAAGAAAATAAGAAAACTTGCTTAAATTCCATAACTTGTCGTGTGTTCTTGTGATTGGAAACTGTCGTAAGTTGCCCCAGTGAAACCTCAGGTGACGTACATTGGAAGTTGAGTGATGGTCAGCATCAACTATACATGAGAATCAATGAGCACACTCTTTGGTGCACCTGTGAATTTTTGACTTGCTAATTTTGAATCAATTTCATAGAAATTTGGCGTAAATATTCTTCTTTGATGCAGAACTGAAAAAGGAAAGAATAGCAATGTGACTTTACATTAGTGGCAACAAATATCAGTGTTTTATAAGCGAGTGTTTCTGTTTGGTGTTTAATTTGTTTCATGCATGTTAAGTAAACATATTGTAAAACGTATTCGTGTTATAAGAATGCAATTTGACTTTTTCATATTACAAAAAAAGTATTGTTTTTTGACAACAAGTGTTTGACAGGTAGACTTACTACTAGTTAAAAATTTACGCTGACTTTTGCTGTTTAATATTCATTATGCATTATCAGTGCAATGAAATAGTGTTTGAGTGTCGTTCTGTGAGTTTTCGATATTCATAAAAAAGGATATCGTTGTATCAAATTTCGTCGTCACGAAGTCAACAACGAAACAGGAAAGAACGGTGTATTCCGCTTCTTTCCACTATTTTCCCGCAAACATTCCCCATATCTCTGTCAAAACGGCAACCCTACGCGAAAACCCGAATCTTCACTTGACGGACGATTCTAATCCGCCGTCATTAAGCGAAACACCATCTTCATCCCCACTTTCTGCTATAAGTAGTTCCCCGTCGGTATGAATTCACAGTATAATCATTTTAATGCGTGAACTCTGCATTAAGTATTAAATAGGATTATCTTTAAGAGGTTGTATTGCCTAATATGAAGTAAAAACGCCAACAGCGGTGTTTTTTGATATGCAAAAATATCCTGGAGCTCGTCATTTTGTAAACCAAAGAAACTTTAAAGAAAAACATTTGCAGTTTAAACAATCTTACAAACAAATTTTACGCAATAGTCAAATGCTCTTTCGTCGTTTCCAATAATATGTTTACTTTTTGTAGGACATTCAAAATTTATTTATTTAAATAAAATTGGTGTGTCAGACAGATTCTTGTAGAAAACCAAAAACTTTATAGTGTCCCGATTAATTTACTATCCCACAAAACGTTGACAATTTATTTTAAAAATTCATAGACGTAGGCGTTTCTTTCGAAACATTAGCCATACTTGTTATTCATGACGCAGCAAGCCACATGGAATAACAATGTTTCCCGAAATCTCCCATAAGTTTGTTGGCGTAATAGGTGCTCTTACTACAGTGTCTACATTACTTATGCATTTGCAGGCTGGTCGTAATGTTAGAGCGTGTATGCTTGTCACGTGTACGGCGAAAAGATTTGATATGAATATGATTGGTTTACTTGACAGTGTTTTCCAGAGAGCATGAATCACAATTTATACCGTCAATTTATACATTATCTGCATTTTTCTCATAAGGTAAATGGATATTAGATGAGAATCTGACATTCTTTCTCTTTGATATGAACTTTTTCGTGGCTAGATAAATTCTGGGGGGACATCCGGAATGTTAGAATTTCATTCTAATCCACCGGTTGCGACAGCTGGTACTCCTGCATCTTCGATGCTATCCTTGCTCAACCTTAACAGTTTGGCAGCAGGTGATTTCTCTGAATTCCTAGGTTGTAACCATTTACTTATTTCAACATAACTTTGCATCAAATTCTGGCTTGTTTTGACATCGTTCAAGATGCAAAAATCACTTGAGTGGATGATACACACGATATGTAACCCAATGCATGAAATATAATATACTATATTGGAAACTCAATCTGGTTTTTTCATAAGATGTCATAAACCTTGCAACATTGAAATCTAATTTGCAACTTGTTATTTCATTTACAACTGTAAAGGTTCTATGGAAAGCGGAAGTCGGGGAGGAAACGCAGCAACTAGTCCTGCGGCTGCGGCTGCTTTTGTGCTCGGAAGCCCTCCCCTTGCTGCTTTGCACTCC
This sequence comes from Orchesella cincta, assembly GCA_001718145.1. Taxonomy (NCBI): domain Eukaryota; kingdom Metazoa; phylum Arthropoda; class Collembola; order Entomobryomorpha; family Orchesellidae; genus Orchesella; species Orchesella cincta. Next base: position 43,012 of record LJIJ01000019.1, on the reverse strand, counting down.
ATGACTGAAATGAAATCTGCAATGTTGCAGCACTATACACCAACATCTATGGCAGCAGCCCAATGTCTCAAAAACGCTTCATTCCATGGTATCCCTCCAAACGTAAGTAACAAAGCAAGCGAAACCTGCTTCGTATTCATCCTCTGTTTTCGATTCTAGCGTAGCCAACACAATATTCGTGATATAGTACTCGTTTAGCCTTGTCAAGTGCAAACACGCTTTTTATATGCATGTGCTTCACACTCCAGCATTCTCTTTCTGTTTTGTTGAACCAAACCGTAAAAATTGGTCAGTCAAATGCGTGCAAAAGGGAAAGCCCAGCAGAGAAAGAAACAATATCAAACCCTGAAGGTTCAACATTTCCATGCACATAAAAGCAAAATATATACACGGGAGAGAAAGCATGTTGGAATGTGTTGAAAAAGTTTCTTGTGTATTTGCACGGATATAGTGACTCCGCTTGCTGACTTTATTTATTTATTTATTTTTTAAATCACTAGAGTATTCATCAATCTACGGCGTCGACAGCAACCACAACAACTGCTAGTGGGACACCTCATGGTATCGATCATATTTTAAGTCGGCCGTCCCAAACTTTAGGTGCAGCAATGGTGGCAGCATCAGCCGCAGCTGCTGGAGCTGCAGCAGGTTTAGGCCGACTTCCTCACGGAATGGGAATGTCCATGGCGCCTTCTGCTTGGATGGGTGCCATTGGAAAGCAACTCGAACTAGCCAGACCAATTTATTGGCCTGGACTCCAAAGTCTCGTTACTAACCCTAACCTGTGGAGAGAACGTGTCAATCATTCAGGCAAGTAAAATTGGCTTATTTATACCCAAAATTTTAAAAACTACAAAACTAAACAAAAAATGATTTAGTTTACACACAACTTTTCTCACTTTTAGTTTTAAGTTAATACTTGGGCGCATCATAAACACGGAAGGGAAGCATTACTTAAATAGATTAAATTGAGTCGTCTCGATTAAAGTGGAGTGTTGAAGGGCTTTCAGGAAAATGATTAAATGATTGAATTATTTCGGACGGACAGTTAATTTGATATACACACTAACCAACAGCAGTGGAGTGAAACCATTGTATTGTTGTATGTGATTCCCAATCCCAACACAAAAGTGTTTCCCGTTGTTGGGTATGACTTATGGTATAAAAGTGTTTAGTGCTAGCGTTGCAACTTACCCTTAACGGTCTCCATGTGGCATCATCAGATCAAAAGTCAGGAAACAAACAAAAAAGCGAAACACAGGGACAGATAAAAACATATAAAACGATGGGCACTCAACCAGAGCTAAATCAAATTGATACGGTTCAACCTATCATAATCAACTCATAGAGCACAGCATTGTATTTATATCCCTCCCTCATGTGCAATCAAATATCATCGTGTAGCCCTCACTACGCTCAGCTCATTTAATCATCCCTTTCATCTTATTTTCTCGTGTAAAAATGTTCCATTCACGTTGAGAGTCGCTCCTCTGCTATTGCTCCATTACTTTGGAGATCGAAGGATCGAAGTGTGTGTAGAGCAGAGTGGAGAAAGTAATAGTTATAATTCTACCACCACAGGCTATCCTATCATCCATCCCAACAAAACACAACATAACCTTTCACCATTTATACTTATAGGTTTCTGCTACCCAAGTGTAAATTTATTGCGCTTGCCGGCTACTTAAAAGCGAGTCTCAAGTGGCTCGGCTAAGAAAATGAAATAATACAGATGCTCATAACATTATTCCTCCACTTTCGCCTTTTCTTTCTGCAACTTCTTGACAGCCGTATTCTCCTCATTTATCCAATCCAATACATTGCTTTATTCTTATCACATAGCTAGATTCTCTCAAATATCATAACCTCCTGGATCCACATCCACTGGTTCCAGTTTCATGTATATTTGTTTCAATTCACATAATACAAACTCATCGTATCCTATTATCCAAGATAAGGAACAACAATAATAATGGGAAGACGAGTGGTGTAAGTTATTTACTACATCAGAGAGAATCATAATGTTGTGAACAAAATTATAGAGGTTTGCCATGCCATGGCATGAAAAAACACTGATAATATACATTCCAGTTTTTTTTGGAAGACGATGTGGTATGAAATATGATATTGTTTCACTAGTATTAGTAGCTGTTTGTATAGATCAAGAATCTGGAGAATAGTTTTTAGCATGATGGCCCCTTTTCAGTGCTTTCTATTAACAGTTTTCGTGAGACATAAAAGTGGCTACCTCCATTTGACGAAGAAACAGTATGGTGTATACGCATGGAGCCGGGCAAGGGGGAAAGAAACCGTGAAACGACCATGTAATATCAAATAAGCTCATTCATTCAACTCACTTACTCACTCTTTCTTCCCGAGTATCTCTCTCTCTTTATTATATTCCATGAAAAAATAAAAAAGTCAACTCCCTTCAACGTGCTCATGTGTTTTCCACCTCTTGTTCCCCGAGAAAAAAGTGTTTTCCCATTATATTCTCACTTATACTTAAACAAGACAAAGTATACTGCTGCATGTGGGCCCTAATAGCCCAAGTTGGGCGTGTGGTTAAAGAAACTTGCATCCAGAGTTATTACAAGCTGAGAAAAAGAGGGTAATATTACTTTCCCCATATTTTCTCCTTGTAGCCTTTAATAATCGTGCATTGCCTCACGGTAGAGGTATATGGCTGCCACTGTAAACCAGTTCTGCCTTCTTCCTCCTCCTGACTATTCTCATTTCGGGGTTTTTATGCCGTCAAGAGAATAACTAGCTAATATTGAGAAACAAGAAACAAGAAGGCGCCAATTTTTCAGGTGGTTTTTAATTTTGAAGGAAATATAATGAACAAAATATGGTAATTTTTAGCATAATATTGGGTATCAAGCTCAAGCTTACAACATCATCTCCCATTACCTCTGCCCGCATAACGTTGTTCATTATATTATGTGGTATATCTGGTTGTGGCTTTAGTGGTGGAGTGAAAACAGAAAAAAATATAACCACCTCAACAGCCAAACCTGGTTGTTGTTTTTTCTTCAAAGATTTTCTTCATGTTTCAAGAAAGTGAGCATTCACTGCCATGGATTAGGTTATAAGGGGCTAGTGTGTCGGTGTCAAGTACGAGATGAATAATGTGAGCCGCTATTCGTAGCTTCAGTTTGTTTCTCAAGAAAAATAATATGTTATTCAGCCCGTATTCATTGTTTGGAGGATGACTTAATTTACTCCTATAAAATATTAACAATTTAGTGGTTCAAACACACTTGAGATGAGAATATGATGGTATAGTGTAAATTACAGGCTCTATCAACATCTTTTAGAAAAATATATGGGAAGTGAGAAGCAAGATGGAAACACGTATGGACGTAGATGAAAAATGAATGTTTTTTTTGTTCATGTTCATCATATCCTAAAGACATATAGTAAGCGTGTATATGGAATGCAGGATCTCCAGACGTCTACACAATGCCCCAGTTTTCACCCATATAAAATGGGTGATGTGATGTGCTGCTATTTGAGAAAGGGCTCTGCTCCCGCTAGCACCCCGAATATTATTACTTATTCGGGTGAACGCTAATGTGGGTTTGTTGTGTATAATGAGGAATTTTGCTGAGCGCTCACTATTACTACACTACATGAGAATTGGACAACACAACAGATGTTCATCCTTATTCTTTAGATTATATAGTTGCTTCCTCCTCTTGTACAAAGGATTCAATAGACTTCAGCAGTGGTTTTAGTTGTCGACGTCAATGCCACTGGTTAGTACGATTCATGGGAAGGCACAGTAGTTTGTTTAGCAGGACGTAATATGACATAAGCACATTCTTATAAATATGCGTTTGTCTTTCTCAATGTGGCTTGGCTTTGGCTTCTGGGCTGCTTGTTGTGGGACTTGGTGCTCTTACGTGCTCTCCCAATATCATAATAACAATTATATTACTTATAATACTAGAGTCGGCAGCAGGGAGTCAACTTGTTTCATTTCAATCAATGCGACAATGGCAACAATGAATGTGTCGAGGGGAGAAGAGAAGCAAAAGAGCGGCTTTATGTTTGTTAACAAACACATCATATGTCTCCTAATTAAATGGAGCTTTGTTCCTCTTTCTCTCCTCTTTTCTTTTCCATTTATATCTCTCCTCAGTACTCCGCTCTTGCCTTGCTCTTTTGGAGATACTCTTGGCTGCTCGTTGTAGTTAATACTCATTCGAGTCGACTCCTATTTACTCAAGGATTCGTCAATTGAGAAGGGATTGGGGAGTATGGCCCTCTCATTAATATTACGAGCAATATTATAATTGTTTGCTCATGATTCAAATAAAGTCTAATGTAATCATTGTACATGATACAATAAATTAGTGAGCTCACTTACAAGATACGAACGGCTGTGTGACTTTATAAGAGGCGCTATTATTCATAGCGCATCATGCTTATATTTCATAGTTGTAATACCAAGATTTATACCTCTGTCATTTATTATCTGCCAGTATCTTTTGTATTTTACATATTATTTGCCGTCTTTTAATGCATGTACAGCTTAGTAGTGAAAAGTATTTTTTAATAATTAAAATTTTTGTTCTCCTAAATGTAACTCTAAAAGTATTGCTAGTAATATGCCAAAACTGACCGGTGGTGAAAACATTTCTTATCTAATCAAACATTAAGCAGTCGTTAGTGTCGACTCACTCCTAGTTTTAAAACGATATAAAATGCATGCTGTTAATTTAATTTGTGACTGAAGCGAGTTCACATTTCGTTTGTTTGTTGAGTGAGTGTGTTATAGCATTCATGGGAAATGCTAGTTCACCTCATGTACTTAGTCTGTGATCGATCATCTCACTAGAATTTTATTAAAACATGATGTTATCATATGCCTCTTATGACATGTCATGTTGGTTAAGCATGACAAAGAAATGTGGGAATCACAACTTCAGTTTTGGGTGTCTTATGTCGCGTGCCGTTGCAATCGCCATCATTTCCCCTCCTTGAACGCAAGTCTGTTTCCACTATACATGATTAATTGAGCATGGAACGTGGGCATTTCCTCTCCTCCATATTATGATTATCAGTGCGAGTGTGACACACGTGTCTGACCAATTGCTACAAGGAGGAGGGTGATATTGATATGTGTATGAGCTTCTTATTTCACATAATATGAGCCACAAAAAGAGTACAAGATAACATTGGATAATCACTCTTGTCAACATGATGTCGCTCGCTTTATATTCACCGTGATTATTTTCCCACTTTCAGGTGTCGGTGGCGGAGGATCAAATTCAGATAAGGATGGAAAGAAGAAGCATACCCGTCCCACATTTAGTGGTCATCAAATTTTTGCGTTGGAAAAGACCTTTGAACAAACCAAATATTTAGCTGGTCCCGAAAGAGCCAAATTGGCTATAGCCCTAGGAATGACGGAATCTCAAGTCAAGGTAAATTTCAATGTTTCTCTTGCTCTCCCTTTTTTCTAGCGCTGATAAAATCCCATTTATTGTAGTTAAAATTAATTAATCTGTGTTATCTCTGTTGGCTGCCTGTCTCACGGCGCAGCAGCACACATGCATCATGCACCATATCCAATATACAGCTACACCAATGTTACTTATTTTAAAAATTTTATGATGCCCCATGTACAAGCCTGTCATAGTGTAAATTGAAATAGTATTTTAGTTGTGTGTATGCATCAATGCAAAGTTACCTCGGGAGAGGAGAGCTCACTTAGAGAGAGAGACACCAAGAGTGAGTAGTATAATCAAAGCAGATAAGCTATTTACATTTTAATATTAGTAGTTGTTATCACAAACACATTTCTCAACTGAAAGTCATTTCATTTCATATTTTGAAGAAACAAGTTGAAAGAGAGTCGAGCCGAGAGAGACTGGCTCCCGCATTAAGTAATATTTAGTTTTGAGAAGGAGATAAAAGTCATATTAAATGCAGCACACATTGTAGTTTCGCTCCATGTTACATGTGTACTCCGTTCCGCTGTAAATAACATGCATCAGATGAGGGATGCAGAGAGCAACTTGTCATATTAGGCTAGTGAGATGGAATTGCTTAAAACTGAGGCTACCACAACAAAACTACACCATCCCTACTTAGAAACTATGTATGTATGTTAGCAAACTTTTTATTTTTTATCAGAAGAGATGAAATGATCATCTCCTATTTGGCTCGTTGTGTTTTCCTCTTTAATCCATGTTGTAAGGGAAGCAGGAAGGATGCACACTGTGGAAAAGCCTTGCTTGTTTCCTATTTATAACGGGAGAAACTACCTATTTATATAATACACAAAGTTGAAGCCTTTCCCTATTCCGCATTTGCCTCATTGTATAATAACCTCAGAGTATCTTTTGTTCATGCACTGCTAGAGCCCCAAGCACGCTCTGGTATAGACGTACAAAATTCTTTCTCTTCTCTTGGTAGTGTGCCCTCTGGGACAAGAAGCTTATATTGTAGCGAGAAGCCACAAAACAAGAGTGACTTAATTGGGTGTGAGCCACACTGTGTGTTTAGGCTTGTGCAAGTTCTGATGAAATTTATGCGAAAAGTTGAAATTACTTGAGAGATAAGACGGTTTTTGGATTCAGGTTTCACTAGCCATAGACACAAATAGCATGTGAAATGACTTGACGCTAGCTGATGAAACTTATTCATGTTTTCTACTTTGATCGTATTATACTATACACATTTAGTCCTTTTCCCCTTTTCTTTGCTCCGTCTTGTTACTCTCGTTTTTTTGTCCTTTCATATGCTCCAGCCAGTTCTCTCTTATTTAAAAAAAGAAGTGGTACATATCCCAGAGAATACATCATAATGACGATACAAGTCTTCTATTTTTTCCTGCAGCAAATGACGTAACTTTTGTCGACTTTTTTAGTATTTTATTTATCAATTGTTTCCCTTCTTTCCACAAGTAGAAAGGATTTTCTTTCTCCCTGCTTTCATTCATATTCATTTAGTTTTAAAAGAGGGGTTTGTACCTACCATTACTTGAAACCAACTTTCATGCATGCATTTAAGTTGGCCTTTCTGGACAAAATAAGTAGCATGTTGCAAAAAATTCTTATATCTGTATATCATGCAGCTAGTTTTTTGTTTATAAACATCAAAACTTGAAGAGCTATCTAAGACTTGCTACCTTGTTTTGTTCGACGGGGAAAATAAGCTTTGAATAGTTTGCAAGGACGAGAAAAGTCAATCATATATTTACTAAGCCTATTACACTCTCAATAAGGCATGTTGAATGGTATCGTCGATAGGCGTGTGGTATCGAAATTTTCAAAGGTGGGAGTCCAATTGTTACTACTTAAATTATAAAGCCATGTGCATATATAGCGGCTACTGACGTCTATAAACAATGGGCTGGATCTAGAGCTCTTTTTCCTCAACACCTGTGATCCATCGGATTAGACATGAACGGAACGGAAAGCGTGTGTAAGTATAAGCATAGTATCATATGGACATGCTAAGCTGCAGTGTTTGAAGGTTTTACCTATCATTACTCAAAACATGCAAGAGTGGGAAAAGAAGGGCACTATAAAAGAACACATTTTTACAAACATACGAATGATATATGACAGTGTTTCATATACGTGACAATGGGTTTCAGCTGGAACAGTGTGCATAATTCACATGATTTTATTTTCAATCATGTGCATTAAACTCAATTAGCTGATTATAAACACTTTGTTTAATTTATGGTATAATTGCCCACTTCTTTATGTCAAATATGATGTTCCTGAAAACTGCAATCTCCAAATCATTATTATATTTGTTTCTTTATGTTTAAATATTGTATCAGTGGTGGCAAGATTGTGAGATGATAGAAACGGCTATTTAGCATGCAGAACGATTTATAAAGTCTTCACAAAATTTTATTGCTTCAGTATGTTTTTGAAATACTTGTATTATTATATGATTATCAGATCTCTCGTAAAGCAAAGGTAGCTCGTAATTATTCAAGATTACCTTGAAGCAAAAACCCATTAATAATTACACAGGATCCTTTATGCAATCCAGACGGTGACAAATTATCAAAAGTCTGACAACTTTATCATTATTCAATGTGATTAAGGTTTGTAAATGTACCTACGCACCATGCAGGGCTTTCATCTATGTATGTATACCCGTATTTCATCCTAATTATATAAAATTCTTATAGAACGGGGATAGTGTGCAGTTAATATATATTAATAGAGTCGTCTTTTTAGGACGTAGGGCTGGGTGTCAGTATAATATTATCGAGAATTAGGAGCATCATTAGCAGCGTTTTTGTACAATGAATGTTTGTCATACAACTCCCATCTTTGCCGCAATGCAATGCAACGATTCATTTGCAGTGAATGACGACTCAAGGAAACTTTTTATTTACTTTTATTTTGCATCCATATGTTAAAACCGTAAGCTGTATCTTGAAGCCCCACATTCTGTTAAACAAGTAATGTTTAAAAGGATTCTGAATATGTAATGCTCAGAATGTATGTATGCACTCAAGAATAATATGTAATATGATTTGATATTTTTACGTGCGTCGTCTGCCCCTCTCCATATTATTATTATTGTTATACATAGTTTTGTTATTGTAGTAATAGATATACTCCGTTCCATGATGAAGCGGTTGGGTTCGTTGGTAATACCTGCCTTTTATGGCTTATGGTAATATCGCTTAGCTAAGCGAGCTTTGATTTTGACTCATAATAACATTCACTCACTCACTCTTCAGTCATAAATCTGACGATGAGTAGCAGTGGTACAGGGCTTCCTGTGTAGTTTGTTTGCGCTTAGGCATGCTCATATTACCGAGCCTGCAAGTTGAATATAAAAAACCAGGGGATTGAGCCGCATATGCAAGTAATATATATTTTACCGGTAATAATGAGATGAGATGAGAGAGAGAAAGAGAGAAGGAAAAAAGAGACAAATTGTATTTCAACCTCTCTCTCTCTTTGTATCTGTCTCCATCGGGTTTTTATGTACAATAATATACAATGCAGCATGTTTCATGTGGATGGAAAGAAGGTGGTTGCAATATAAAAGTTGATACGATGACTTCACTCCACCCCATCGTATTCCGAGGCGGAGTCTTGCTATTATTCTGATCGAGTGTGTCAAATTCTTGGAACAAAAGAGGTTTCACAAGCCGACGACCCCAAAAAATATTTTTACGAGGTCCTTTTCTCTTCACTATTATGTTAAACTTTTACCACACACCACTTTCTGGTGGGTTCAAAATATGATATGATTTAATATATTATTATAATATAGAGAAGGAGGATCGGCTATGAGAGCACATCTGTAATGCAAGCTCCACATTTCACGGCCGGTCTATGAATATTGGGTGATTCTTTCACTAACTTAGCGAGTCTTGTTGGCTTCCGAGATGTGCTTCATATGTAAATCCATGTGATAACCAATATAAAAACAGTATGAACGACCATAGCTATGTCCATTATATAAAAGTACGGCGAAAAAAATCATTCACCTAGCCACCATCCATCCAGCTACAGCTCAGACAATGTCTTTAGTAATATTAAAGATATTTAATGCAATCATATTATTATGAAGACACAGAGAGTGAAGTAGTAGTGACTGTTACTCGCTTCTTTCCTTTCCACAATTTTTTTCAGGAGCGGTTAAACCACGTTAGGTTAGAGTGATGGTCGTGGTGATGGATAAAGTTTTTGTCGCATCGCTAGGTTACATTCAGTTGTTCATAATATAATGCAAGGCTTTGACACAAGATAGAAGACTTATTTGAAAAAAAAAGAATCTTGCTCAAGTTATGAGGATGTTGGCTGTGATAAAATTGGTCGTCCAAAAAGTTACATATTACAGACAAACGAGCCTCTTCCTCCTTGTTTCACATTATTACCATGTGGCTTCTCTTGTATCTAATACCCTGTTAGAAATCATGGTATGTTAAAGTGAATGAAGGGAGCGAATGACAGAAGGAAGGAGGAACAAAAGGGAAATGATATGACCTAAAGCTGTTATGATCCCGTAACACTGCACTCCTCTCCGCTAGCGCTTTACCATTTTTGCATATGAATGTATCGTCCATCTGTTCAATCATTGTGTTTTGTCATCCAAATGTATTATGTTCAACCCTATTACACATTATGAACCAAGTCAATCGTCAATTTTTAGATTTTATACTGTATCATTGAGCCCATCCTGGCTGGCTCCTTTTGTAATTCACCTTCTTTCAACGATCCTGGGTGGAACGCAGCTTAGCCAAGCCACTCATTTTTTTGGTCATCATCAGCAAAACACTGCACCACACTTTGACTCCTATTATTTAGCATATTATGCTTTTCATATAGCTGTTCCAAGGCATCATTTTGCTTCGTCAGCTCACCGAACTGTCGTAATGAGATGGGAACCGGGTTGGAAAAACTAAAAAATGATATAGTAAAAAATAACGTACATACATACTGAAATACTCTGTGCTATGAAACTATATTTGAAAGCACCCTTCCACAATGCGGTTTTAGAGTTTTTGGTCATCCATCAACCTTAAGTGAATACTAATTCCGAGTACAACAACTGGCGTTTATGTAGCTTACTAAACACGCTATTTTTTATAAATTATTTGTCGTGCTTCATTCACACCCCCATACTCGACAGACACAAAAGGAAAAAATATTGTGCAGTATATAATCAGTATACATTTATTTCATTTTCATTTAGTTGCAATATTTTTAATTAAAAAATGAAACCTTCAAAAATATATTACTCTAATAAATAAATTTTTCTAATTAGTAACTAGTCGTTTGTTTTTCGTAAACACATAAGTGGTCTAGTTTTTAAAAAAAATCTTTTAAACAAAATAGTTTCTAATTATAAAAAGATACTGCATGACTAAAATGTGTAACATGTTTATTTTCAGCTTACCAGCTGCAGACTCAGTCCAACGTGTCTAATATTATTTAACGCCAGTTGCTTATGATTGACTTGCCGGGTGTGTTTGTTTCGCTGCTCATTGTTCACTATGATTTTCAAACAATTGTGCCTTGTGTACTTTGTATCTCATTATGAAACCGTGATTCCAATCCAAAAGGTTTTTTTATTCGAACAAAGATTTTTCTGTACTAATAATGTCAGTTTCAACCTTTATTGTCGTATCAAAACGAGAAGTCCTGTAGGTCACCACTCAGACATTCATGTGAGTACTGTCATATCTTGTCACTTTAACATTTTTATTTCACTTTATGCCCATCAAAAGCAAATTTGATACAAATCTACACGCTTGACTGATTGCCTAAAAAAGAACAGGATGCACCGTTCAGAAATCTTGTATTATTTGTATCGCATTTTAATCACGTGTGAAACATCACGATTGCCATTGGGTGTTTCCCATTTTATCGTTTTTATTCAATGAGTTGGCTAATATGGTTGGATTTGTGCTACAAAAAAGTCAAAAGGATTTCACTTCCCGTGCTTTCAGCTCATTGAAGCGTTACACGTCATTAAAAACTAGTCCATTTCTGGCGTTCAACCCGTATCATATTTTGTGTGTAGCACCTACATTCATAATACGCTGTTACTCTGTATTATTGACCATATCCGAACTTTTTTTCAATTCAATTGATAATAAAAAATGATGTGAAGGATCACAACGACAAAAATTGTCAGAAGGGACTCGCTCTTTCTCTTGAATGCGTGTATTTACTAGTTAAGGATTTGCATTGGCTTGAGGATTGAAATGGCAAAAATGGGCTTTAGTAACTGTAATAAAGCAAAGTGATGCATGGCACAATTGCACTCTCTTATATATCTCATGATGATAAACGAGCAGTTAAAGGAATAAAAGTGCACATACATCAAGAGCTGATTGAGTACTTTTCCTCCTTATATTTATGATTTTTTTCAATTCCCTGTTAATAATATGGCATGATATAGCTCAGTTTATCTGTGTATAGAAGTGACTATAGCAGAGCTAGAGGGAACGGAGAAAAAATTGGAAATGAATGAATGAATGTATTGGGACCGGTATTTCTTTTGACGTGAAAAGCGCTAACTTGTGTACTCATGGGATCAGCACTTATGACCTCAAGTTTTTATATCCCAAAAATATTATCAAGGGTGAACGCATTTAAGTGAGAGTTGTACTATTATATTCATTATTATTACTATACTTTTTCCAGCAGCTCTATACAAACGGAACGGTGATGGGTTTGGTTAGGTTTTCCTGGTAGTTTGGCTCCGTCGTGCCTTGGCGTAGTTGTGGTGCTTGTAGTAAAAGTAGCGCGTAATGTGGTGATTGTAGGTACATTGATATAAGGTAGGCTCGGCTCCCAGTCTCAGCTCACTAACAGTCACCAGACCAGCGTATTATAATGTAGTGGTGTCGTGTTTTTGTAGGATGGCAAACTAGTGGTGTAGAACTAGCAGTCGTACACTACCCTCTTTTGCTCTCAAGTATATTGGTGTCATTGGGAGTGTGTTTGGCTACAAATGTCACATTACACAACTTTTTACGACCTTTTATACTTGCACAGGAGGATTTAGTGCCCCATCGTTTAGCTGCGCCATAAAACATGATAACCCATTATGAAAAAGAGGCATCCTAACAAATTGAGGATCAAGATTAGATGTTAAATTTATGAATGCAAACGTACATATTAATGTATATTTATGCTATATAGATAAAATATTAGGGATGTGCGTAGTTTAAGGTGTGGTGTTGCTCATTCACTCTCACAAATACGAGGCTGTCTCCCAATGCGTTTACGTCAGTTAGATATGATTTGCCTGTCAAATTATTACTTTAAGTTACATACCTACTACATACATCAATCTTTTTATACTGAATTGGTGAAAGTGGATGATTTTTTTGTGTCAGTAGTTAAAATTATGGCTACTGATTTAATTTAATATGGAGTTGGTTTCGTGAATTAATATTTATGAAAATAAAAATTCAGACTTTCAGTTGACTTCCTTAGTGTAGTTTTTTTTGGTAAAGACACAAATAACGTTCTCCTTTTCTCTTCAGTGCTAATACTTAACGGTGCGTTCAGAGAAAAGATACGTGTAGCAGTAGCAAAAGATACTTTTCTCTTCTTTGGTTAAAAACCATACTATTTCTTTTCGCTCCCAAGAGTGCCATACCAAACAATAAATAAGAGTAATGATGTGATGCCTTGTCCTGTCTTCGGGATTCAATCTGATATGGTGTGATCAAACGAAGGGGAATAGTTTCGGAATACGGTTCCAGTAGCAGTTTACCATCCCTTCCAAGGAGTACATTTGTTCTTATGATCGAATGTGGATGCAAAAAAAACCTTTGGATGTTTATGAGGCTTTTCCTATGGATATATGTGTTTGTTTTCTGTCACTCAAGTTACTTAATTTTTACAAGAAGTATGCTCAAGTAACTATGTCGGTTCCCATTTAAAAGTCATTTCAGCTTTGAGTATTTAAATGACGTCAATCCAATGAAATTTTAAAGAGACATTTATTGATGTTTACAATCGTTGCTAAATTCAAGCTAGTTCGAGAGCTGTAAGTTTACTTTTGTTGTAAGTTTAAATTTCAGAATGTTTGACAAATATCACATACTGTTGTTTTGGGGGAAGCGGCCAAAATTGAGTATCAAAAGCCTCTCCATCAAATTAATGGAATTAACGTGACGGCTGGAAACAAGGATCAAATTGTTGATTAGATTAAAAAGAGCAGCTAAAAAGCCCCGGGAAGTGAGGAATGTCTGCAAGTATTTTTGAACAGAGTTGCAGTCAGTGTTTTTGGTGAAAGCAAAATGGTTTCTTAATTTTTATGACTTCTTAAAAACTCCATTCCTTAAGCGTACATATTATGCTGCCTTCAAAATAGAAGCTGGTAGAATGGTGTAGTTAAGTGAAAGCAATTATTTCAATGAAGAAATCTTTTTAATTTCTTGGGTTCCTTTTGGTTCAAAACAAAACGTCTAGATTAAGATATAAACGGAGAAAAAGAAGTTGAGACATGAAAAGCTTACTATAAGTATTACATAGAACAAACTGAAATGCAGACACTCGTGAAAGAGAACGCGCTGCTCGTCCCTCCAGCAAAAAAGTCTTTGCTGCTAATGACTCGTTGTGTTCATTAATCACCATTAATTCCTCACAGACTCCCTCTCATCTTTTGTGCTTTTCTTAGTCGCTTCTGGTTTTTTTACTTGTGTTTCCATTTCACCTCACCATTTTTTGTACAAAGGATACATACACATTAATAGTATACAACTCGAAGTGTTGATACTATTTGAGAGTTAGTTTTCAGGGTAATGCGCTTACAATAAGCTACCATTATCACGAGTAGTAAATCTGCTTGTTGATGAAGGAATTTTGGTCTTGTATTTTTGAATCTAATAATATGAGAGTTGTTGTCATCTTAACGGATTTAATCTTATTTATATTTTTTCAAGATTGGTTTTGCCAATGGTGATTTTTTCCTTATTTTGTTAAATTAATTGCTGCAAGCATTTGACTTCTTAATTCATGCTGGTTTAATAAACACTCCAATTTTTGAAATCCTTTCTTAGTGATGTATGACTGTGTATTAAACAATATGAGTAAACGGGTTATTGGATTTATTCTCGAATAAAAAACTGACAAAACTGATAAGAGCGTTGAGACGCAATACACCACAGCTTAATGGGCAAGTATATATATGCAATTAAAAGTGAATTAAGAATGCAGTCAAAAAGGGTTTCCCTCTGGGTGTGTTTGTCTGTGTGAGTGTGGAGCTTCTAAAAGGATTTGTTTCAGTGGTTTTTGTAATGGAGCATGAAAGTAGTAACTAAAAGATACAAGTGATACAACAGCTCTTTCAAAACCAAATGGGAACAAAAAAGCTCCGACAATTCATGCATGATGAAACCTATTACGAGGGTTGATGCTGATACATGAGCCAGCTCCAGCAAGACTTAATCCTTGTTTGGAATTGCAAGGAGGAAATAATGGAATCCTAGTGTCACATTAAAATTTAGAATGGGTTGCACTGCATATTGCATCGTCGTCGAAGAAACGTGTTGGGCAGCCACGCGTGTAATTATGATTAAACTACTGATATTTTATTGGTATTTAGTTGAATTTAAAGTGTCGCTTTTGGGCATACAAATGAGCAACATGTCTACGGGTGTACATGGCTGTGAAAGTTCTTCAATTGAATAATATATAAAGATCTGTTATTCGGCTGAAGTCCCCAAAAAAGGATGCGTTTGGAGGCAAAGTTGAAAAAAAGAATGATTACATTATTTCCTTGTAAACAGTGAATAATCCTGCTAAATCGTAATATAATAAATTACTTGTGTAGGATGCACTTTGTGGAATCATGTAATTTGGCGTGTTAAAGTGATCGCTCATAAAATGTACAAACCCCCAACGTCCACGCCCCTGACAACATTTTGTGAAATCCACCAAAGCATGTCAATCCCTGTGGCTTCACCATGTTTCATTAAGATTGTGGAATAAACAGTCTCCAGCTGTGTCATATTTGGTTCCCATGCGATTTCAACTTCATCCATCCTACAAAAGCCTGAGCAATAAGGAACAGCAACTGCTGTTGGTCTCTGTATCGTTTCTATATAGAAAGACACACGTGAACTGTGTCGTAATTTGGTGGTAGCTCAACCAGCATCGTGGTCAGTGTGATAAGTGTTAGTTGCATTTCTCTTGTTGATGATTATGATGTACATGTGATCATCACAAACATTACCACCTCTTTTTACAATCCACATCCACCCTAGACTTACTTTGTTAGAATGTCTGCGACTAGACCAAACCATCCACAATAAACCAAGTGACCATGTCGTAGCAAGGCAGAATGAGAATGTGGCTCTGGATGTTTGGTTAGAGCAAGTATTTTTGGCAATCACGTTGGCTCACTGAAATTGGTGTGAATTGAATTCTATTCACATGTATGCACTACATCGACTTTTATTCGCTGGCCAGAGAAGTAGTTATGTTATGCTCGTCTTCATAATACACCCTCTTTTTCTCCGTCGCTGTCATTTGCTTTATGTATGTATAAATGTGAAAGTTAGGTTTTTTACTGGGTTCATTGTGAAAGTGTTGCTGAGGATTATTTTCAGCTGCATTGTCACGTTCAACCAAGAGCCCCCCATTATAATGACACATATGTGACGGGGGAAATGTTCCTTTTCGGGTTTTCGCTAAAGACTTGTGTGCAAGCAAAGGCAACTTTTGGGCTGTTCCGTATATGTGAGACTTGTACATGCTTAAATGTATCCACATTAATATATTATGTCGTAGGAGAAATAAAGAGCCACTGCTGTGGCTATTATTATTTCAAGTGACAATGTGGCACAGTTGTTGGTTTTTAGGAAGCATTTCTGTGGTTCTCAAATGGCTCAAGCTATTATTATTCTTGCGGTAGTATTAACATCGGGAAAGCACGACTGTGATGCTACGTTTTTTGCACGTATAATATAGTAGGAAAGGGAGACTAAAACAGTAAAATTCATTTTTGGTAAATGTTTGATACGGATCCAGTTTAAAGTACTATTAGGAAACTAGAACACTTTATCTTCAATATTACCTTCAGAATGGACTTGAGTCAGCAGGAGAAAGGAAGGGATCACATCACGTTCGGTTTCTTGGATGCTCGTTTACTCTGATTTCATCATCTTGTTCTCATCATCATCATGTGTGTTTGGTTGGTTACGTGCTGCTGGTTGTTCATGAGAAAAGGAGAGAAGTAATTCTCCTTCATCGTGTGCTCCTTTGCATTCCCTCATTCCATGTGCTCCCTCCTCCAGTCTTTATGATTCACACTGAGAAATGATGAATGGCGAGTCTATATGAGCTAAAGAGCATGTAATTTGCAAATGTATGGTATAATTAGCCTTCCAGGAGAAAACTCATTGTGATAGAGATGATGATGAGCGTATTACTCCTCTTTCCCAGCCAGCCTTTTGGTGCTATGCTATACACAGTAGTAGCAACTTTTGCTCCGCACAAGCAACTCCTTCTTAAGAGAAAAGGAGAATGGTTCCATAATGGGAAATTAAGCAGGGCTTTGTAATATTCAAGAATATAAAGTACTATTACATGGAACAGAGACAAGTGAGCCTGGTTGACAATTGTTGGGATACGCCAGCTTATTTCTTCCAGTTGTAATTGTAATATACTTTATGTGCCAGCATATTTGTCGGTAATACACACTCTGATCCCAATGAATCAAGTCCCAGAGAAATAACCGAAATTAATTGCCTCCTCACAAGTGTTATTGTGTGCCAACAGAGTTTTTAGTAGGGCATCTGTATATAAAGTGAGACAACATGATTTACCGACGGCGGAGCACACTTAACGTACGCCGGCTCTCTTTCCCTCTTTCCTTAATTGCTCTTCTCTATTAAATTTGTCTTAAATTATGTGATCTAGACGTTGCGCATGCAGTTTCCTGAATACACAATGTATGCTTGTAACAACAACAGGCACAATCCTAATTTTTCCTGTGCTCGGCCTCCCTTTCATTTGGTTTAAGAATGTATCGGTGTGTACAAAAAGGCTTCATGTAACTATTCCTAGTTTAAGTAGGGTTCTAATGTAATACTGTATTTGGGATGTGGTGTATTTATTTATTCGTCTGGCTAAATCTAACGTTGTGGTTTTACAGCATGATTTTAATCACCATTTGGTTTTTGTTATAGGTGTGGTTTCAAAATCGGAGAACGAAGTGGCGAAAGAAGCACGCAGCAGAGATGGCAACGGCAAAGAGAAAACAGGAAGAGGCCGAGGGGCTATGTGAGACATCGGATCAAGAAGATTGTGCTGACCTCATTGAAGAAGCACATGTAGGAAAGAGATCAAAATATCATGATGTGGATCACCACTGATAATAGAGTATAACCTTATCGAGGACATTCATAATCACACGGAAAAATAATTTTAATACTGAAGTGTTTCGTAAACTCATAAATACACACACGCCGTCACCTTTATCATTCCGTTTGTCTACTAGACATATTTAGATTCACTTATACATTCCCATACCGTATGTTTGCACATTACTATATATGGCTACCATTGAGACATTGTCACTAAACAGTTTTTACAACAAAACCATTATCACTATTACAATAATATTCCTCCATTAAATCGTTTCAACTTCGCAATAACAAATGGCAGCATAGAAGTCAGTCAGTGCGACGTACAAATTGTGCACGGCATTTTTAATTACTATAAATGTGGGCTCCTAGCCCAAGCTTTTGTGAAGCAGATAGGCAAGAATTAGCGTTTGAAAGACAAGGAATAATCACACTGCCAAGTGATTTGAAGAATGATGACACCTTGCAACAGGTTGACGTTGGCAATTAGCATGCAATTCTAAACAAAGTAGGTCTTCAAAATTCCTATCATGTAAATTGTGATTCTTAGAAACACACACACAGCGTGGTTTTACGTATACATAATATATACCATATTATCTTACAACAATCACAAAATTGTATGTCAACGATCTCGATAGAAGTATATATAATTACTTTTAGCGAGTTACTTATATATCATAGAAATCATGTTTTTTTGTTATTGAGTCATAGAAACGTAAATCATGTCATAAAAGAGTATGTGCATGTGTGAAAATGCATCTTGTCAACTTCAGTTTAATCCAAAGACTTAATAAAACAGGTGTATAGGTATATTAATACATTACGGTTCAGTACAGTACACTTCATTTACACGTGCATACCATAAACTAATTAATCATCCCTATTTGGAAGGACATGTGAATGAGTGAATGAATGAAGAGATACATACGTGCTATCATTGATGAAATTTATGGGAAGAAAGTACTTACTACAAACAAGAGTCCGATTACTATACTATACAAAACACTGCATAATGAAAACTCCACTTTGTTCGCTTTTGAATATCCTCGGTAGTTAGTCACTTAAAAGCTACATGTATATAATTATTTGAGTTAATTGTATCATAATCAATGGTTATAAGTGCAAACTAGGTGGTTACACGAATTAAGTGATTATTATTATTATTAGTAAATTGTTGTAAAATGTTTAAAAAATTACAGGGTCCATTCTTTTGCGTTTTATCCTCGTCCATAATGGTTGTACATAGCTAGGTTTAGGTTATATTATGAACATCCACACGAAACTTTAGTGTACAGTGTAAGCAAATAATTATATATATTATATTATGGTTACTTGTGTCTATGTAAGTTATAAATTATTGAAAAGACTTCAACATGACTAGGAAGTGTGTGCTGCAAATCCATGCAATGCAACTGTTGTTGGTTATTTTACTTTTTATATACAAACGATCCAGTTTTTAGCCATGAGACCTCAAAATCCAACATATTTACAATTAGTACTCATGCAGGGATGCAGTTTTTTTAGTTTTAAATATTATTGTTGCTGTAAGCTTTAAAATTTGATGGTGTCGTTTCGAGAATATGATTAAAGATGTGTAGGCTTTATTTTTTGCAGGGACGTTTTTAAAGTTGTTTCAAACTGCTTGTGTGTGACGTAACAGTTAGACTAAAGGAAGCTCTACTAGCTAAATTATATAATGTGTTAATATATCTTGTTATATTTGAAGAGCGAGTAATATTCTATAATTTCTCTTTGAATCGAGATCTTCAAAAGTGACAGTCACCATTGTTTCATCAATCCAGTGTTGAACCTTCTACTCTATCCACAAATAGTCCAATTCATAATATTTATAGTATTACTTGGCCAATTTTTTGCAATCAAAAAATAAGCCCAGTGTATGGTTGTTTCTTGAGAAAGAGAAAATAAATCGTAAAAACAATTTTGACTAAAGCACACAATTTTAACTCATTTATTCCTATTTATTTTGCTTGAGCTAATCAATCAGCATTGCTGCATAATTTCATTCTCAATAATCTCAATATGCAAACCGTCCAGCATCGCATCTTACAAAATTCATCCGATCAAGCTTGATCTCGGGTTTGCCATTCATAGACATAAAGTTATGGGCTTTTTATGACGCATTCAAGAAGCACGATGTTGTGGGATCACGCACCACGCACAATGACTGTGTGATAGCGCATAGCAATATAAAAGCATAATAGGTACATCAAATGTAGTCATACTTAATGTACTCAAGCGGGGTCGTAAATTTTGGTTGAAATAGTTCATGTTAAAATGTGAAACTGTGACTTTCTACCCATGCTTCATTATGTGAAAAATACACTTTTTCATTTTCTGCAAGCCCTTCAGTTTGGGTTGTAGTCTTGTGATTACCTTCTCGAGTACGTAAATTCTTGTCGTGATTTTGTCGCATTTCAAGCATTCCGTTTTTCTAAAAGCGCTAGTCCAATCCACCATGTTTTTTGTAGCTGCAACTTAAGAATTTTATACTTGTCTTATAAACCCGTAGCTAAACAGGCAGAGAAATATTGGGATGAATATAAGGAGTGAAGCTTAGTCATGAAATAAAATCGAAAGGCAATGCAATTCAACGAAACAAAGAACAAAACAGTGGGATAGGCCATAATGCCTAAGTTGAAAGCTTTTAAATTGGCCTCTCAATCTTCTCTATTGAATCCCCCTTTCACTTAATCGTCTCATCGCCATCACAGTATGATGATATTGCATTGCAGCAGTGGAACCCAAACAAGAGGGACTGAGATGTTGAAAATGTGTGGTATGCAGTCCATGTACCCTCACAACACTTAGTTATTTTCGTTTCAAGTATACGAATTCACTGGGCTCTGTTTGGTATAGTGACGTTTGTAATCATTGCATTTTGCTCCCCACAAACTTCACCATTTTATGTTAACTAAATTACACACATAATGTTGTCCCCTAATTCTATTTCTTTAAGTTAGCAATCATTTCCGAACATAATTACGAGATGAATTCATATTATTTGTATTCATGACGCTAGTCACACAGGTACAAGTGTACGCTTGCCGAGACCCTTCCTCATATCGTCATCAAGAAGAACAAGATCATGATAGAAATAATTTCTAGCCCACTCGTTTATTTTAGTCAACTCTTATACTTTGCTGTAACAAATCTTAGCCAATTTCAGTATATCTTAACCACATCCTGGTTATTGACGACGGAGTAGGCTCCTTCTACGACTCAGTAAAGAGAGAAGAAAGAAATAACCAGACTCCATTTGAGCAAGACAATTTTTTGTTTCAGCTTTTCCCATGTATTTTTTTTGTTGGAGCATAAGATGCTGCTAGTACTTTATCTGGTGGATGGGATGCATCGTGTTCCTATGAATGTGAGTGAAGTAGGAGCATGATTGGAGTATATAGTATGATGCGGTAACTCAACTGGCCTACGTGTTTCACTCTCTCATTTTGTTCCATCTTTCCTTGCTCTCGACGTCTATATCAAGTACTTTAGTTTTTCTCTCTGAGAGATTCACCAGGACAGATTCCCTCGTTTCATCATCTTTTTAGATATCACTATCTATTCACCCATATCATGATGCGTTACGAAACTATTGCCCTTTTACTTGTTTTTTCTTCTCCATTTCCGTTTTTATTGCCTCGCCAAACTCCATTCCCATCTCGGTGGTGCTTCATTTGATTCACTCGTCTTCTGCTAACGTCATATCTATACAGAGGGAGAATGTATGGCTGTGCTCGGAGTAGCAGAGGAGCTGAATTGGGCCAACGAGAATGTAATATTATCATTCAATAATGTGATATTTGCCTTTTTCTTCCCTTTTTACTATCCACTCGTCATGTTTTTATTTCATTTCTCCTCTCCTTCTCCCACTATGTTTTCTTCCCGTGCTCTCCTTTGCTCCGATGTATTTTTTCAATTCCATAATTCTTCGTCGCCATTATATCTATGATGATTACATCATTGGAACAAAATATTGAGATGCATGTACCGAATAAAAATGTAACATTCTTTTTTAATGCCGTACTCCACCACTCACTCACTCCAGTCAGCTCGTATATTATGTGAGGAATCACACAACCATTTCCCAATTTTTCTTCATTAGTTACGTCAAACATGGTTGTAATGCAGTGTTCAAGTTTACCCAAGCCTTGGCTTATAGTGCGCACATAAAACGACCAACAAATTGAGTGCTGCTCCCTTCGTACATTTTATCCCAAAATCTTTCCATGTAAGTGCTCTTTACTCTAATCCACAACTTCTTAAATGTGTGGAGAGCCGCTGGTTCCTTCTCCAAGGCTGAAACTACCTCATCTCACTTTACCATTTTTCACTTTATATTAGTTTGTCCGCGTAAGGAATATAATATTGTGTACTTAACATGTCGCTTCGTTTCAACACAACAGGGAAAGTTGTGTTGCAGAAACTAATTAGTTGTTCGTTATAAAACACTCATTTAACATAATATGGTTGTATATTGTAGAGCTCAACTTTGTCGGGTATGAAATTTCAGGGAAAGTTTCACAAGATAACGTGCTGCTGGTAAGTCTATACGTGCTCGGGAAATCTGCGTCATGGGCGTTTAAAGTAAAATGTATGTTAATTACTTGTATATTTCCCCTCATAATTAAAACACATTTACTTGTTCCTCATGGCAGGAGCTGAGACGAGAAAGGTAGTTATAGTTGGTTGGTGATGGTACTTCCAAAAACTCGTGTGTAGATAGTTTTCATAGCTGGTCACAATTTAGGATAATATACACAGCCCAATCTCTAGCTAGCATACTCATATCTCCCTGCAGTGAACAAGTTTTTTGGTATGAGAAATAACCTTAAAGGTCTGTTCCGAATAAACTATTATTATTAAAGTTGGTGAATGTAGCTTGAAGATGGAACAAAGTTTTTAATTATATTATGATTAGCTCTACCTCATACATGATCTCCGCCCAAGTTTTTTTCGGGTTATATTCAACGTAATATTTTGCAGATTCAAAACAAATTGTTGGGAGTACCCCAAGTAAGGAGAGCGGTGGCGAGCAACGGACCCTTTTGATTCCATTTTCATAGTTTTCTGTATCAATTCAGGAATGTATATGGAAGAGGAAGACCGACACGAACATAAAGACAATATATAAAGAATGAGAGGAAACAAGTCTATAACTAGTTTATAAATGAAACAGCATATGAGACAAGTTAGAAGAAAATGAAGGTCTAAAAAGTTTGTTGAAGCTCATTATATTGGCTTTTTATGTTGCTTACCACAACTTTTCTCTCATACTTTCATTCTATTATTCTTCGCCACCTTTTCCCATTAAAGAAGAGAAAAAATGTGTGCACCAAATACTACTTCCATTACAAGTATATCGCATAATGCAGTGAGTCTCTCTGCATTCGTACTCGCCTGTCTCTCCTTTCCTCGTGTGGAGTGGGTCACTCACACATTATTGGCCCAGCAAAAGCTGTAAAAAGAAAGTTTCTGTTTCTTTTCGACTTTTTCCGATTAAACAAGTTTCTCTTGAGAGTGTTTGTGCTCAATTACCGGAAACCTTGGAAATCTGATAAAAACACTCACTCCTTCGAAACCACTTCGCTTCTGATGATGCGTTCACACCCTCCCCTAAATCGAAGCTCTCGGTCAGACATCCCAAACAGACAATACAACAGCGAAAAACTAAATAACTGATTCTGACCTTCTATTTTTGTTTATCTTGATAAACCTATGAAACTCATGACAAACCTACCAATGGAAAGACATATTGTTCTAACAAAAAAAGCATACAAGAGAGGAATTACTAAAAACAAAATGTTCTAATAAAGTGTTGCATTGAAAATATGGTACACAGCACATACGCATAAAACGAATATTCGTATAGCTATGCAGTGGTTTGCACAGTTGATTGATATCATTTACTGAAAAAGCAGGCAGAATATTCCAAGTTGACAGGATATTAGAAAGATTTGCTGAGTTTAAGTCACCCCATATTTTTCATGTGCGCACCACATTCACTCATGTCAATTGTTACGAAAACTGCGCTGTAACAACTCAATCCTCAAAATAAAGCCTTTTTATTTCAACTTTCAAAGTCATAGATTCCATACGCTGCAGGCCAGGCTATCTCATGTAAGTTACGAGGATTGTGTGGGTCATCGTATTTTATATCTTTGGGTCCAGACCACCATTACAACTGCAATGACACGGTTAGTAGATTATGACGTTTGTAACATGCGATCCAAAGTTTTGTGCTGCTACGAAAATTCACGTCAGATTAGAATGTGAAGACGACTGCAGGTTGGACAAGGGAAGCTAAGCATAACCCAAAAGTGAGGAAAACCATGAGTTTTCAACGGTACCCAAAATCCAAATAACGTATCGTAAGTCATTAATTCCACCTGTGACCTCATGATGTAGTAAAGAATACTTTTTACAAGATCACCATATAATAAGGTTTGAAACAAGACCACACACTTTCTGTCCACTCTTACCACCATATTATAGTGTTTGGGTTTTCTGTTCCCAAAAAATAAAGGTTGTGCAACCGCTGTGCCCGTGTTTCTGGCTTTTCATTTCCCTCTTCTCGAACATATATAACTGGGATTTTGCTTTGGCCAAGAAAGAAAAGACCATTTGACTATCACAAATATCAAATGTGGAATCATGGACTGAAGGCAGAAATAAACTGTGATGAATGCCAAAGAAGTATGATTTTGATTTTGATATCTATGCATAGCTTTTTATTTGCACTCCAGTATTCATTCGTGTGCGTCGTATCACTCTGACACGTTTTTTAAGCCATAACTTTTGATAAGCATGTATGTTTTAAGTGGAGCAGGCTCAAGCATTTTATTTAACATTTGATAAGGAAGTTAGACTGGAGCTGAAGGGGTTTGTAAATAGCGCGATTCTCTAAATGAAATCCACAAATCCTACAGATAGCAGATTGGATTTGTAGCAGACAAAAATAAGAAGGGGCTAGCTGAATGGAATTTCGATTTATATTCACATTATCATATTAGATCCTCCTTTGTTGTCATCAAAGTTATCCCACATTTGACAGTAGACTATCCATCAAAATCGGGTGGGTTTAAGAACTTTTTTTTTCTAGAATTGCACACGCACATACATACATCAACGGAAGCACACTAGTTCATGTGTTCATGCTCCTGTCATGAGAATCATGTATAACAATGAGGAGAAGCATGTCTTGGTTTCATACGAGAATTCATCCCCATAAAGCCTGATCATTCTTCTTGAGGCGACAAGACAGGTCATCATGGATTTATGATACATGAGTTGGTTTCTTTTTGCTGGTGCGGAAGTGAATATTAGGATACGTATGGTGGTTGGCAACACCATTAATAAAATGATGACCGATGTTGAATAAACGAGAAGTTCATTGATTGTAGAATCCCATCATTGTTGTGAGTTTGTGACTGCTTCTTAATAATGCGAATGGAAATGGTATGATTTCATTCAAGAAAGTTCATCTCTTATGTGAATGTGTGAAGGATCGAGTAAGATCGTAAAAGCAGTGTATTGAACCTGTTTACTGCTCTCAAGATACGTGAGTGTATTAACTATATGAGATGTGTATGTAGGCAGTTGAGTTGAGCTGAGGTATGGTTTGGTAGTATATTGGTTGCTGTTTGTACAAAACGTAGTCTTCATCTCATGAAATATTTTACGACACAACTTTTCTTGTGCACTCCCCACCTCCTTCCGCTTTATTGTGACGAAATTTCATTCATAAAATTTATACCTGGCTTTTAGGGTTTTCACACACTGTAGGGATGTTTCACCTTGCTATCACTATTGTTAATTATTCCAAGTTATGTAGTCGAACCGAAAGTCATTCATTTAGGCTTCATGAAACTACATACACTACAGGTCAAATTTCAAATGCAAAGTGTCAAAAGAAACCAACTTTCCGCTGGATATTGTGTTTTGTTATTACTTTTGGATCCAAAATGCAATTTACAAGTATACATGCATAATGCAGGTTAATAAAAAATATGAAGTTGAGAATGTTCAAGGCTGACAGCCTTACGCTGTTCACAACAAAAACATACAGAGACTACATCCTGTCCTGTAATGCTGATTTTCATTCTATTGAAACTAGATGCTGACAGTAGCATACATAAATTGTTCATTTCAAGCATTTAAAAGATTTCGAAGTGGTTCCCCAATGACTGACAAATCAATATAATTAGCATTTAAATAAATTATACGAATTATAAATTTCTTCAAAATAATTATAACAATCAGTTACCATAAAAATAATATCATTTAATTATTCCACACATGGTTACTCAATATAAGATTAACACGTAGGCAACATATCGTAAAAATATAATATTGTCCACATTCTATTTTGTTAAAATTCCTAATTCGCAACCCAGGATGTACACCTGAAGAATATTCATGACGTCTTTGATAACACTGAAGTCTGAACCCACATATTTGCTGTCACTTGAGAGTGTGAGTTCATTTCAGGGCGGGTCACACACCAAGAGCACAAATACAACCATTGACTGCTGTCTGGTTGACAATTGTATGAGCATCGAGTTCATTTAACATTATACGCTATATGCCACAAATACACCTACACTATGAATAAGCGTTTTAGGAAGTAACAACCTTCGGCAACGGAAAAGTTCTTTCATAGAAATAATAGAGTAAAATGTAATCCCATAATAAACGCATCGAGTATATATTCAAAGCAAAAATATATCCTACCCTAGCTACACCTCAACTTTAAGGTACTTGACTTGACCATATGAGCTTACAGCTTAACAATTATCATTCATCTTCATTCTTTCTGAGATTCATTCATATTTTTAAGCTAAACGTAAATTTGTACAGAGACTCATAAGGGACCACAATCAATATCCGTTTACTGTGAAAATGGTTTCCATTATTTGTGTGAAGATACTCCCCCGTAGTAATACAAAAAATGTATTTCCTTTTCTTCATTCATAAACTTTCTAAGCTGCTCCAGTCACATCGCACCTTGTACCTGAATTTTAATCTCCATTCATTTGCCCTCATTTCAGATTCACCTTTGTGGACAAACGTTCACAGGAAGCTTGAGCTCCATCTCGTCATCATACGAAAGCCTCTCCGAAAGTCACTAAGTCAGTGACTCAAGAAAAGTCTCTGGGATACAGTCAACCAAAATAAGAGGAACAAAAAGGTCACTTTTCAAACAGAAAAGAAGAGCAGTAGTGCTCCATCAATAGAGAAGCTGAGCTTGATCCTGATCCGTCGGCCCCACTCTGTCTGGAGTATCATAGGTACATAATGCGAGTATAAATATGCCTTTCCTCATTCATGATCTGCCAACCATCTCATATACACTAGTACACCGTGGATATATATACCTCATATTATTATTTGTCAACTAAAAAGGCATTCTTCGCTTTTATGATTCATACAAAGCTCAAATAAGCTGGCACAATGGCATTTTCCAATAGAAGTGGTGGTGTGCGTGAGCTTAGAACATCGATTGGGATTTATCTAACTTGTGACAATTGAAGCCGATATTTCCTAATCCAATGTTCCACACCATTGACCGTAATGAAATACTTAGGAACATTTTACCTGTCCGTTCAACAACAGTATCGTGTAGCCCAGATGCTAAAACGTATTTCTTGCCTCATATAATAAGCTGCGTATTTAGGAAGTAACAGGAAACGACAGGACCCTCCACTATGCTTTCAACAATGCTTCGCTATCCGTACAATACAAAACACAAAAACTGAGTGATGCTCCTTTGGCTTGTCCCTTTAAAACGTGGAGTTTAATGTCACACTCAATATTTTTCTTCCCTGATAATAAACTGTGAGCAGGTCCATGACATGAAATCCATACTCAAATCATCCTCATTATACTTTTAC
Organism: Orchesella cincta; assembly: GCA_001718145.1. Taxonomy (NCBI): domain Eukaryota; kingdom Metazoa; phylum Arthropoda; class Collembola; order Entomobryomorpha; family Orchesellidae; genus Orchesella; species Orchesella cincta. The sequence goes on along the minus strand of LJIJ01000019.1, from coordinate 15,265 downwards.
AGATTATGAATGAATAAACCTAACATTGCTCCAAGAGCATATGACATTATGGTTTTTTTCCTGGTAGCTATCATGCTTTTTACGTGCTTGCTTATGCTGACTGACACTACGGAACGAACAAGTCGGCAAGGCCTACAAATCGCTATTGTAGAAAAGAATGCAGTGAATGAAATCGAAGACAAATAATCGACAGCACGTATGCATATACCCAGTTTCGTTTCTGAAGCGTTGCCGAGGAGCAACAAAGACTTGTAAAATGTTACATTTTTCTTTGTTAGATGAGAGAGCATAATGAGAGTCAATGAGCAAGCAACATTGAATTTAGGTATTCCTATAACCGTTCATGAATAATGGCATTTCCGTTTCCAATTTTGGTTCTTTCGAAAGATATTTGAACAAAAGTTACACGAAAGCAATGTTTTTGTACGTCCATCTTTATTCATATTATTTAACGTTAAAAAAGCAGGAAAGCTTATTTTTATAGCAAAACTCCTTGTCAACTTTTGTATATTTGCTCTGGTAAAAGAAATTTAATTATGTTTTATTGGGGTTACATAATTGCCATTTTCTGGTTACGAGTCTGATTATTTAATGGAGGTTTATGTAATCAAATGAGCTATCATTCCATTAGCTTAAGTTTGGTTAAAATTACCGAATATAACTTATAAGATATTCATGTTCATGTAAATCACTTCATCCAAACTCGTGATTACAGAGTGTAGGGATCTTCGAGTGATAGATGAGGTACGTTTTTCAGCAGCTGAAATAAATAGATTCTATCCATCATCGGGGAAAAGCGAAGTGTTTCTTATTATTAGGGTGGGCTTATTCACTAGATCCATTCCATGGCTTCTCCAGGGACTCAAACGGATTCCAGCTCCAACTACATACCTTCACATAAAGTTATGGCTGTCTACTTTATTTTCAAACTTTGAAAATGACACTGAGTGAGTGGTGCATGACTACTGGAAAATATGTGCATCTACTTATCTAACTCATATATTTATGTTTTACAAAAAAGTACAAATCCTCTATAAAAACTTGATGAGAGTAGGCAAGCACATATACATCCGCCTAAGCGCCCAACTCTCAAAAGGTATTACAAGACACCCTAATCTCATCGTATCGTCATTTTTCCACACCATTTCAGAATTGCCTCCGAGCCTGTATTCACATCATGATCTACGGACGTTGTATAAACATGTTGTCATTTTCTTTTTCATATATTTTAGAATTTGCTTCTGCAGCGATTGAGATCATGAAGTTGCTCAGTTTCTATAGCTTTCACCAGCAGACGTACATACTATTATTACATCAAACTTCATACTATCTACACATTTATGCATAATTTTGCCTCATTCAAGGAATGCAAGGTTTCTCATGACGGATCACTGGAGAATGTAAACGTAAACCCTTGAAACGCATTGCCCTTTCTGTGTAATATTATGCAACAGCGGCCAATCTTACGTTTTTCAAGAATTGTTCCAGGAAAGAAACAATTTTAGCCAGTAGTTGTTGACAGTAAATAACGATGTATCTTATATTCTTATGGTTATTTCAAAAGGCTTGCTAAACCAGCCGTACTTCCATTTGCGAAAAAGGATAATACACATAACAGCAACTGTGTATGTACTTTAGGTTGTATTGAAGTGAGGGTAACTATGTGTTTGAATAGCAAATATTACTTGACACAAAAAGAAATTGAGAACATTAAGATTTGTAAACAATGTGTTTCTATAACGCTCTTAAAAAGCTAAAATGAAGGCGAGCGGAAAGAGAAATATATGACATGTATTTTCCCCGTGAAATCACTCTTATTAAGGAGAACGAGGGTGAGTGAGAGCTTTGCTGGAACAACATCTACGTGAATAATGCTAAGATGCATTACTACATGGAAACAAGATGGCATGATCACCCTTGTTCAGTAGCACAACATAAGTATGAGAAAAAGACAAGAGATTTAGAATATATATTGGAGAAATTCACACTTTTGTTCTGCAGCTGGTCCCACTCATTTTTTACTTTGAATATGATCAAACGACTATATCTATGTGTTCTCTTTTTAGAGAGAAACGAATGACAAATAAGTAGATTTCATTTTTTCATGCCGAATGCCCAATTTGCATGTGTACATTTTTTTCTTACTGTGCCAGAATTTTCATCACGGGCTGGCTTCATCTTGAAAGCACTGAGCTGATGACAGCTTTTTATTTGGGTAGTTATATTTTACATCAAATTTAGCAAAGAATCCACATAGTTCCAAATCCCTTAGCAAAAAAAACATGATATTTTGTACCAAGAGCTTAATTAACGACAATGGAGCTCATAGATCAAACATTTTTGTAATGATGTCAAATTTACATTCTTTTTGTTGTCAATTCTCATCAATTATTGTAGTTCGAAGATGAACAAATTATTTGTTCAAATGTCGAGCCAAGATAATCATTTTGCTTTACCCACGCTGCAAAAACTAGGTATTAGACACGGCTCAATGCCTATGGTGAATGATTTACGAAATTTGTCACTAAGGTGCCAAACTGTCTGATCGATATTGACCCCTCTCTGTCTCAGGCGAAGTCTTTTATGTTCAATAAGTGAATGGGAGAATGAATGTATGCATGAAGAATGAAGGAAGGTAAAAGATCCCTTAATGGATGCAGCAATAAAGGCACTTCCTTTCTTTTGTAGTGGAGGTGAATGAGCAGTGTAAATTCAAGGATATACATATAAAAAAGAGAGATATCGATACATGAATGAATACCCAACTATACTTGACGTGGAGTCTGTGTAATAGGGCAATAGTAGTAGCTTCATAACCCTGTAGCAGCATCAAGTATAAATAGAGCAATAGAAAAGGGTCTTTACTGGATGACACACCGCTTGACAAATTGTTCACTTGGAGTCAAACAGGAATGAGGTGAAACAAACTGAAAAAGCCTAAATGTACCTTTCAGACTCGGATGCAAAAAGGAAGCTGGCATTATCCTTGCTATAAACAACTCGTTAAAGTTATACCATCATGGATAGCTCGTTGTGCTCAGTCAACGTTAAAATTTTGTACAATGTCACAAGTAAGCTATGCATAAAAAATGCATACAGATCGCAGTACATTACACACAGACACACTAATATAAAAATAGTAATATAATATCCTTATTGAGAACCTAAGTTATTGCATGCGTGTATATCCATAATTCCAAAGCTGAATGGCCTTCCCTACACTTGAAGCATTTAACAATATTCTAAATACCTTCAGTTTGGGTTTGCTGCGCTTCCCCCATTGAATTTCCCAACGATTGAGGTGGATATTAGCTAAATAATAATACAGTGAGGAGAGTAAATGGGTATATTGAAAAATAATGTTGGTATAATAATGAGAGTGACTCCGCATGCTTCTTTCTGTGTGATTCTATTAAAGCATAAAATGTTAATATAATGAAATATATTCTTTCTCCAATGAAAGCAACTGAATATTATGTTGATGATTAGCCAGCACCTATTGTACTCACGGATAATCTACACATATGCAATATACCTAGCAGACAGCTTGGCTCTACTCTTTGGCTGTACCTTTTTTGTCAGCCGGCATTAGGCAGAGGAGCGTAGCATATTAGCTAGCCGTGTAGGTATGTGATTTTTCGGACGAGGGGAAGCAATGCAAGGAAAAAAAATGTGAAAAGGCAAGAAGCTAATAAGCTTAATGATACACAAATAAATCTGTACGGCTAACTAATAATAACCCTCATCGTGTAACAAGCCGTCATATTGAGCATTGAACCCAAAACACACTTACACTATACGGCTTCTTCCTACCTCCATAAATGAAGGGACAATGGGAAGTATAATATGATTGAGCTAATCCCACGATTCTTATTCCGAACGGTGTGATGATGCCAAAGAATGGTGAGACGACAGAAATAAAGTAGAATATTCTGCCTTCCGAATTGTTTGTTCAAAGTGTTGTGTTCATCAAGGGATATAAATATGTGAATGAGCACCATATGCGCAGCTTGTTACTCTAATAGCAATTTATGCTCTCTGTAAAACGCAAACCGATTGTTGAATATAAAGTTTTCAAGTATGAGTTTTTTGACAATGAACCTAATATTGGGATGCAGTTAATGAATTCAAAAGATCAAAAGTATTACACAGATATTTTTACTGAATCCCATTACACACATTAGCAAAGCTGTGTAGCTTGTAGTAATATCTAATTATATGAAAATGGCGTATAAGAAGTGGATACATGGTGAGCTTTAATGATCACATTTGTATATTTAAATATGCATCAGTATAGATTATAGTGCATGTACGCATGAAGTTTCCATCATATCATCACATATGGGTAACATCAAGAATATGATGATACTCAAATAGAACCGATGAGGTAGGGAACGATTCTCAATCATTATTCATGAAACATTACAAGTGTGAATTCATTCCTCTTAAAACGATGTTATATAGCAACCCAAAACTTGCCTAGTCACAATGTTGATGCGGGCAAAATGATCTTACAAACACTTTATAAGAGTTCCACCCAAGAAACTTTTCATTAGAATCCAAGGATATGAAACGTAGTTGCAACAACGGGGCTAAAATAAAGAGCCCGGTGGTACGATATTAGAAAAGTCATTAATGCCGTAGTACAAGGTGTGTACTGCTGACTGCGCAAGTTACCATCAATAAAATGTACATTTGTTCTTTTACTGCAAAATAAAATATTGCATACAAAGTTTAAATGCCTCTACGCAAACCTAATGCTAATTTAACTTGATTCAATTGTGTTTGAGAACTGTTCCAGTGTTAAAGTTTAGTTTTTTTTATAGACATTAAAATAATTTTAACTATATAGGAGAAAGACGCCAGGAATTCATAAGCCATCAACGGAAAGCAAATAATATGGGAATGGGATGAAGAAAAGATGTGAATGTGCATGTTGCGATTCACACAAAAAGTTAGATGTAGTTTTCATCCATAATAAACTACTACTGCAGGTAATTTAGGATCTGCAATGGATTCCGAGAGTGTGGTCTTATTTGAATTTAACTAATATGTAATGAGCATAGGAAACGGTTAAAAAGTTAGATAGGCCCTCTAATGCTTACACTTTGACTAGACTTGAGACATGTACTTTATGTACCAGCAGCAGCAGCATCCCTACTACTAAATAGCACTCTCCTCATACCAACAAACCCATCGGCATAAACGCAGCAAAAAGTCCCATCAAAAAGGATTCAGTAAAAGTTGAGTAGAATTCATAGAGGGATAATGATGTCGTGGATTCCTCTGCATCTTATTCACACAGCTGCACAGACTGGTTAATGCCACTAGAGTAATTTGAGATAAATGGTATAACAGCATAATCATCACAAGGGTGGAGTTAATGGGCTGAAGAAGAGTTTCGTGTTTTCAAATACTAGTTTTCCCAAATGGGACAATGGAGACTCATTATAAGAACACACATACATGGGCTTCTCCTCTGCCTCTTCGTCTACATTACATTACATACGTGGTTTTGTAGTGCTGATGCATTGAGTCTCTCTGAAAGTATAGACTATCACTATCATTTTACACAAGACCAAGCTTCCGAAAGTTAGCTGGGAGGCGATAAACAAGTACTATAACATTTATACTATGAAACAAAAGATACACATTGAAAATGTCTAGAAATGTCTCTATTTTGTTTACTAATAAGACAACTCTAGGCTCACTCCAAGTGTTTGTTGTTGTTGTAATACATATGTCACTAGGCTTTGGCATTGGGAAGAGAACAAAGTAATTGTAATAGTAATGAGCATGATCATTATTTGTGCCGGGCTCTAAAAATGAAGCGAAAAAGCAACTTTTGATGTGTTGGACAGAAACAATACTTCAAAATGAATTTAAAATTACACCATTGTAATGCAGTAAACTTTATCTCACTGGTAAAGAGGCCAGTTTCGGTGTTAAGGCAGAACTGTTGTGAGTTAATCATTTTGTGTAACTAATGTGATTTTTAGAAACACTTGCAACGTCTCATTGCTAATTACAAGAGACTGGTAATAGCAACAAACGTACTTTCTCAGCAGTGCGGTTTGTAGCTCGTTTGTAGTACAAATGAGACATTTCAACGGTTTTGGTTTACATTCCTGATTGTGAGATGTTTTCATTTCTAACGTTTTTGGTTGCTTGGAAGGCTTTAATGGTCTTGAAATATTCGTTTATAATACATTATACGCTTCGAAAACGATGTGCGCATCTGACACAATGACAATTATGCTCTTCATGATACCAAGTTATGTCTTGTTGCTACTTATCATGAATAGAAATAATTTGATGAATTTTGAATGCGTAATTATCTATGAAAATACCTGCCTCCGTTCCATCTGATGGGTAAACGTTACTCACACCGAGATCATTATGAATGGACTTCACACTCATTTGATTATTTGGCTTTTGGAGTTTACGAAAAGAAGCATTAATGGATTTATACGCTTTCATTCACTAACATTTTATACAAACATCATTGAGGGACCATAGCTAAATCCGTGGCTACTTTTTTATTAGCTTGAATAATGGAATTAATGATCATAATGATCATTAACGGTGTTCCATTACAGCTGTAATGTGAGTATGTGCACACACAAAAATTTTTACCTTCAAAAGATGCATTATTAAGCAATCAGTTGATAAAATTAAGTAAATTCCGTATCATCCTTATCCTTACATCATTTTGAGTTGCAATTCAGTATGATGCACTCTCATCATCATGAGCTCATTTCTTTGCAGCTTTTGATGGGTTTTGGCAACTCTGGGTAAAATTTCATTACTTCTCATTCCTATCCAAATGATTATTGAGGTTGAAATTATAATCTGATTGTAAATTTATGTTCTGAGATGTGTTGGCTTGGTCTCGATGATGCTAAAATGATGACAAATGTTGCAAGGGAAGATTACATTTCAGGTTTTAATATAAACTTTGTACAATTACGATATTTGTAAAGGAAAACGGATTATCCTCAAGAAGCCAGAGGATAGTAGTCGTAAATTACAAAGAATTTCGATTAACGAATTGGAAATTAACTGTGAATTAACCAACGAATTAAAAGTTATCTCTAAGGGAGTTCACATAGTCAGAACGGAAGTATTGTAGTATGGGGCAAAGTAATTCTCTGTGGTATTTATTAAGTCAGCTTGATTTTAAGGCCTTTCCGTTGATAATTCTTTCTATGCACCGTAATGGTTGTACTCCTGGATGACTTTAACATTTCTTTGATTTCTTAAAAGACGCATTGAACTGGACGCAGTATACGTATATGATGAAATGAGGAATCTCAGAAATAGAATTAAATGTGAAGTGTATTAAACCCAAGGGCCAGGTGTTACTAGCATTGATAATCAGCTCTAAAAACATGATTGTGTGTATTTGCAGCACGTACTAATAATTCCTTATTTGGCCAAAGAAATCTCTATGGATTTACAAGAGGTCATAATAAAAGAATTGATATGAACTAAAGTTATCTTATTTGTGAAATTTGACAAGACAAATTGGAGCACGAGAATGCTCACAAAACACGTTAGCCATGTTGCTTTCCCGAAGAAATTTGTATTGTAAAACATTTGTTTGCTTCAAGAGACTCTCTAGCTCAAGTATTGAAAATCATTTATGTGGTAGTAAGTGAGTCCTATTAGGAAAAAGACACAATGGCTTGTACTTTTTCGCTATTGTTATTTGTTGGTATCATTTTCAGTCGTTTTATAGATATTTAGTTTTATTTCCAGAGCTAACTACAACACATTACTAACGGCAACCTCTTGGTCTACAGCATAGCCATAATGTTGACAAGATTGAAAGCACATTCCAGTCCAGTCCGTGCTCATGTTAAATACCCATTTTAAAGAATGCTAAATGGCAACATTGTGGATTGTATTAGGGTAAAATGAAACTGTCGTCTCACAGCTGCTCCTTGGAAAGTTGATGAAAAGATTTTTCTAAAGATCTAGTGTCGCCTCGAGCATAATAGCACGAGTCATAAAAGAGCAACAAGAAGAATCATATGGATCGTTCCACTCTCAAAAGATCGATTTTACACAAGAATGATTTCATCTTTTTTTTACACTCCATCATCCTAAAACATGCAATTTGTCTCCACTGTAAATGCCTGCTGCTTTCTATTCAAATCTGTCGTGGTCTTTCTAAAGTGTACATGGTTAATATTTTACCTTTACCTTCCGTACAACATGTCGCTCCATGTGATTCATTTGAAGGATGACAAATTTTCCTTGTATTAGCCTGTAGTACCAACCTACACAGTGGCTGATTCCATAGGTTTGCTAAGCCTAACTACAATGTTTGATGATTGGAATTGGAATACGTGTATTTTAGCAGGGTTTTTATAAACATTAAATTTTCATGTCGTACCTTGTATATTCGATGCAGCGGTAACATACGTCATTGGTAGGTCAATGCATTAACTCTTAGCACATGAACTGACATCAAAATAAATTGAACAGATCAAAACCAAAAAATTGGAAGTATGACGTTGTTGTGAAGAATTAAAATGACTACGACGCATAGAGGAAGAGGGAATATGTCTTAAGGTTTACCAAGTCGTTGTAATGCAATATCCGAAACCGATGAATGTCAATGTGCACGTTTTTTGATGACCTGCTACAAGTCAGAGTAAAATGCTAATGCTGAAGAATTAAAATGAGGTGGGGGTCCAAAGAAGAATATTTGTGGAAACAACTGCTTATATAAATAATAATCAAATAGAGTGCAGCCTAAGGAAGTACTAATATTGAGTTCAAACTTTTTTCCCCAGATAATCCTTGTGTGTATTGATAGCTAAGGTAATCTAAAGAGTGTAGGAGATTGTAAAAAGGTTTTTATGTATAATTTTAGTCACGACATCACACTTCCCAGTTTTCTAAAGCTGTTCATGTCTTACAGATCTTAAAAATAATGCATACCAACAACCCGCAAATATTTGAGATATTTCGACAGGGGGATTAGAAATTCGCGTGGGATATTGGAAAGGCCAAGACTTCATATAAAAAGCCCTGGTGTGAATCCAGAGCACATCAGTTTTCTTCTACACGAACAATTGTAACTGTTGATGGTGGTTGGTTGTGTAGAAGTCAATTTTTGGAAACGTTAATCCAAAATTTTTAAAATTTAGGTCTACGTTTTAGTTATTTTTCGCTATTAAGTGTAGTTTCTGTGATAGTCAGTTGCAAACATGAAAGCTGTTGTATGTTTTTTACTCTTTTTTTATTTCGCTTCTTCTATTGCGCAGGTAAGTTTCACGTTAACAAATTTATCCAAAAATTTCAAACATTTTATTATCAATCTTTCTTTTTCCAGATTACGTTCACCCGAGAATGGGTAAAGGGGAAGCGGTCAACCACAGCAAATACAGCGGCAGCTGCAAAGGATGGACATTCTGTTTGTCAGAATTTGGTGACTGCGGTGGAATATCTTATCGAGGTATGAGAGAATCCTTGACATTCTAATTTTGTTTCAAAAGAAATTGATTGTACTGTGATAAAATTATTTTCATGTTTCATTTTAGCTGGAAAAACTTCGTAGGGCGGAGTGTTTAGAATGTTGTCATTCAGCTCCTCCAGCATTCCCTGACTTACCGGATATCCAAAGGTCACCATCCGACTTCATGCAGTTCTTCCGCAAACTTCCACCAGTCGAGCAGGAACAAATGGTGAGAGTAGTGCCGAGTCAGGAGAGTAGAAACCAATGACGGAAGAAACTTGAATCCAGTACAATGTAAAATTTCAATAACAGGCTTTAGAATCTAGTCGCTGCAAATTTGTAGTGAACAATTATATCAAAACATTTGTAGTGTTTAGAAAACATAATATTATACACATAGAAGAGGTTGCTTTGTAAAAAATAAAACCTATACATTTTAGTTGGAAAATCCTAACTATTCTCCACGACATGCAATTTGACCTCCAGTTGTTTTTACCGAATCTGCTAGAATGCATGAAGTTGAATATGTGAAGCGAAGCACTAACGTTTCCTGTTAACTATCCTTTGCAACAACCGTGTTGTGGATACTGTAGTAATCATGATGTCACAATGTAAATTACCGTATTATGTATTACACAGTTACAGAAATAAATGAATATTGACTGCAGGAATTCCATTATTTTCTAAGTTAACTGGGCCGTTTAAGTAGTACTATTGGATTCATTTATACTGGCATCGTGATTGGATAGTATTTACAGGTAGCATGTCAGATTTTAAGAATGTTCATTCATCCCCTGCCGTAATGCAAATTAAACACAACCAACATCACAATTGAAGTTTCAAACGCAAAGTAAAAGCTATTGTTATCAGCATTTTTTAAATCATTGAATTGGTTTACATACAAGTTATTCAGAATTGATTTAACAGTACAATTCGGCATTAACTCTTTGTTAACCACTACTGACTGCGTTAACAACAGCCAACTTGATCAAACCCTAGCCCTAAAATCAAATTCAAGCAGCAGCTCGCTCTAGCATTGGGCAATAGACTTAATATTTAGTGAACAAAGAGAAAGCTGTTGAGAATTTCCGATTTAGCTTACTCACGTTTGAGGTCGCTTTAGTTGTATTACTTATGATTTGGCTGTATTTTCTATGAAATTCTAAAACCCATACTTGAAGATTCAAAAGTTGAAACCATACAAATCACCTCTGATATTATTTGAAACTTGTGAGTTCCATAATGTTGCTTATGAATGGTGAAATATTGTAGAAATTAAGTCTCCTTGATAGTAAAAAGACATTGCCCCACAGGGGAAATGTTTTTGAGGACCCAACTACTGAAGTATATGAGAAAATTAACATTTTAATATAAACTCTTGGACATAACAGTATATATGCATAGTAAATCTTCAGCGGTTCAACTTTGGTTTAGACTAGTGATCAGGTAGTGTTTATCATCTCCATCTATATGTTGATTTGTTGATTTTCACCCGCTTCGTAGAGTCGATTGGTCTTTTCACCATGCAGTAGTGACTGTAGATGGGGTACAGCATGAAAGTCGTAACAATCTCCTGGTCTGGAATACAACGCAGTTCGGTTTTTTAAAATTTGTATGTTAATTTTATTCATCCATTCGCAAACATATAACGTCAACTTACATGGAAACCGTATATGAGGCCACTACAACTAAATTGATAAACAATAATTTCATGACAGAAAGCAAACGTATTATAAAAATATAATAAAATATAATACAATGTAACACTATAATACAAATATAACATCAAAAAATAATCATGCGCCTCACGGCATAAAAAACTAAGATTTAATGTGATAAGTGGCAAGAGTGGGCTGGAAAATTGTTCGTCGTGAAAATGAACTTTGGTTATTTATAAATCTGCTAGACAACAAATTTGTATAAGAATGTAACTCAGATTTTCTTATACTGATGAAACTTTTACACAATTTGTTTAATTAGCAATCACTTATTAAGCGTTAAAATTACCCTACTGTATAGATTTTCAGTAAATAATTTTGTCAGTTGTCTTTTTTAGTGTAAGGTAAATCTATGGCAGTAAAAAAGGATCAGGGATGTTACTACGAAAACTATTAACCTCAGTCAGCTTTCAATAATTGTCTTCATTAGAATACATAAACAGTATGCATTGGCGCTAATGAACTTCCTTTTTAAATCTTTTTAAATCTTTCCATCTTTTTTTCAATGTAATCTTGCATCTTGTACAAGTCAGATTTTACTTTGAAGAAACTACCATCAATCAATGCATGGTTTATCGCGGGTACGTATGTTCTACAAAAGTGCTACATACCATTTTACATTGATAACGTGATACACTCAAAGTTGGTGGACACCGATCGGATAGCTCGAGGACATCCATAAAATACTTGTAATTTGTGTTGAAAAAATTATGAGTAACCCATGACTCTGCTTTATTGTAGCTATTCCATAAACCTTTTGATACAATCCGCAACTCTAACCAACAAGAACAATGTTGTGAAAGTTATCACATCACTATCTTCAGCCATATCCAGATACCGTAATCTTGAGATGAAAACTAAGTAAGAATCTTCCACAATGATTGACATATTCGGAAGACTCAAAATTCTAAATGATGTATTTTCTCAATTAAGTAGATGAATTTCTATTTATCCGTATGTCAAAGCAGCAGCATTTTCTGTATGTATTAAAGTAAGTTAACTAAAGAGGCGTATAAGCGAATCGGATTTAAAATTCATGCAAAAAAATAATTTACTTGAATAAATTAAACAAAACAAGGTAGAGCTAGAAATGCCGAAAAGATGGTTGTACTTGGTTATACAAATATGCTGGGTCAAATACTAGGCTACCTTCGCACTTTGTTTTGTTAAAAACGTGGGTTTGTGACTGAGAAAAAAAAGTTAGACCAAGCAAACGTACAATATGGGAAGAAAGTACATGAAGAGAAAACCCGGTCAAAGAAGCATGGTCTAAAACCAGTGTACACTGGACTGCTTATGTCTAGCAAGCAACCAAACGGTCCGAATGATTGCTTGTGATCTCAAAAAGGATTTGAGGATTTCATACGTATAATTTAGATATGAGTTCTAAGCAGCTTATAAAAAGCAAGCTATTACAGAATAATTTCTGAATTGCATAAATGAATTACTTAAACCTTGTTTAAGAATAGTAATAAGCGCAATCCTCAGAGGTGTGTCGGAAAAACACACATGCGTTTATGCAAACAGTTTAAATTCTAATAGACGACATAATACATTTTGTTTATTTAAAACATGTACATCCTTACGCACATTAAGGTCAAAGTGTCCAGTTTTTGTCACACCAAAGGAAACGCTGCACCTATAAATAGAAGCCGTAAAAGTTACGCTAAAAGGATCATAGGACAATGCAAATGTAGTGAATGCGGTAGAAATCATCAGCCATCTAATAACATATCACTGTAATTGTGTACGTACACGCTATTGTTTGGACATGCAAAATGTTGTAGTAACAGACATTAGTTCTGGACCAGTCAGTTTAATTACCCATTCGGGTTCATTGATTGGCAGGAGAGTGATCGGTGTGGTTATAACCTTGCTTCTTTCCACATAAAATGGAGTCATGGAAGGACGTAAAGAGCAAGCGATGAAAGAATGAATGGAGCACGACAGCTCCATTTAATGAGATACTCTTGCGATGATGAAAATGATGATGGGTTGCCAGAGAACGAGAAAGATAGAGAAAAGTAGGAGAGTGGAGATAGCGAGAGAGTGAGAGAAGAGAGAGTAAAATTAGAGACGCCTGTGAGCTAACAAGCACACCGTTATAATATCATCCATGTACGATCAAGATCACAATAAAAGTAGCAGTAGAAAAGTTAGCACAAGTCTAGTAAATAGGGATAAGAGAAGGGTGATTCACATTCGCTGACTTTTAGATACCCTAATAGGTTTCAATGTACTCTAGATACTCTCACAATGTATTGTAGTGCTTGCTTGCTAACCATAAATCAATACTTTGCTGCCACCACTCCTGCTACTCTTGATTCAGCACTGTTTTCACGAGCTACGGGAGTGAGAGAGAGAGAGAAGAAAGAGAGATGATGATACACACATTAACTACAGTGGTGATTGTGGAGATGCCCCCTCCCATTTGTATGTATATTTTACGTAAGAAGGAAGAGGTAGAAATACAATTGAGAAAACGACTACATCAAACTAACTTTATATATATGTCTAAATTTTGGATGTAACGATTTCAGCACAACATATCACAAATGTAGACAGCGACGAAGAAGAAGAAGGAGAAGAAAACAAGAATCTGAAGACGAAAAGGAAAGATTCTATATAGCGAAGCTTCATTGTAACTTTTCCTACGCTTACCCTCACTCTTCCCTTCTTCCTCTTGTCGTATTAATCACCCATTTCTTTATTCTGTCTCGCTCACATATAATTTCCTCATGGATACTTGTGTATGTTGCTTTTTCAGGCATTTCTGCGCTAAATTTCATAACTAACAGACGGATGAAATTTTGTGAAAAGAGGCAAGTTTCACTCTTTATGATTCACTAAGTGATGCTGTGGTTCAGCACTGCGTACGCTTCCTATCCTTTCACAACTCAAATCTGTTATATCCTTCGCTCTCCCTTTCTCTCACTCTCTTCTGCTCCTCTCTCTCTCTTTCCCTTTCCTGTCGGTTGTATTTGTATGAAGTAGCTCTTTTCTTATTAAGTCATAAGCGATGCTATAATGAATCACTGCTAGGAGAAACAAGCAATTTGCCATGCGGTGCAGAGATACACTGGCTTGCCCCTCGGTTTAGGTTGCCTCCATCCCGTCTCCCAGTTTACAAACAATTTAATGCTGTTACAGGTATAAAAATACAACTATGTACACTTATCGATTCCATATAATTCTTGTTTATTGTCATAGCTAATCACATGAAAGTAGTTTCAAAATAAATGCGCATCCAGCTTTCAGGAAGCCTAGTCAGATACATGCTCAAATGGGCTCGCATAACATCCTAAACCCTATTGTTTGTCTGAACAAAGATTATTTGCAAATAATCTTACATGTATCCATTTCGTTTTTACATGGCTTAGAAGGCTTACTATTTTCTATGTAAATGGCTGGGAAAAATTGATAAAAATTACGAGTTGTTCAATACTATTGAGAGATCGAGTTAAAATCTAGAGTGATCTACAAAGATTCATTAAATGATATCACATGGCATCCTTGTCAATTATATTTATCATCATTTTATCTGGATATGTGGAAACGCCAAGAGAAGGACTGGAACCAGAGCCGAGCAGTACATTACGGCATTCGAAAGGAATTTGTGGATGTTTTTTGTTCACTAATAGCTGACTGCGAGCACGCTGTTTAGGAAGTGAAAGGTACTTATGTTATATATGTATGATTGTTGTGTTGTATAGCACACACACACACATGATACATAAATCATGCACTACGAATGCATCATTTTTGCCCTCGTCATAACATTACTCACTCGTCATTCTTTCCCATATCTCCTTTGTCCATATCATCATCGCTTTTTGGAGCAAAACAACAGAGACAGAAGGAGCAGCCATGCCCCTCTTCCTTTTAATAATTGAACGGTTTTGTTCTTCTCTTTAAGCTTTTTGCTTTTCCATCAGACGGTTTTCAAGGCACACGACTACACTTACTGTACGACGACGGGTATTTTAAGCCATCTGATGTGATGTGAAAGGAAACGAGGGTTTAGCCTAGCAACAAAAATAGGCCTTCCGTCATATTATGCTCATTCAATATGCATCAT